>OX333078.1:18472239-19072239 GCA_946863875.1 Alloplasta piceator
GATTCATGTTTTAATGCCTGCCCCGACATTTGCGGCACGAGCGAAGCGAGTGCTGGCTGGTCGGGGGCAGACATCAATACAAAAAAAGCAAATATAATTAGATTGAAAAAACAACAATAATGAGTTCAAACTTATGCCATTTTTGTATTAGTCTTTAAAATAGACGATTAAATTTGTTTCTTCTGAGCTTGACAGAGAACTTTCCTGCTCCATCTGCCATTTTTTATAATTCTCGTAGACAAGCTTGTATTGATCAGCAGACTTTTTCGGTAACGTTTCCGTCTGTATGATCAATTCCGCCTCTGCATCGAAATCTCTGAAAACCTCTTCCTCGTCCATGGATTCGTCAGTTGAGACCGTGCGGTCCATTATTTTTCCTCATAACACTGATTCTAACTAACGAAAGGGCAGCTTTGACGTCAGAGAAAAAAATGGTTAGAAACAAGTCACCGGTGACAGTTGCGGGAGTCTCACGTACAGCTGTGCGTGAAAAAAGTTTTTGCTCCCGCCGTCACTCCGTTGTTTTACCAATGCAAGAATCTCGGTGTTTCTGCATCGAAATTGATGCCGGATGTACGTACTTTCGACCGAGGTATAAAGAAAAATATATTTTATTACATGTGACGAAAAACAAATGCAATATTTAAAAAAATCGGGTTTACCGTATACCATTATCGAGTTTTTACGTTTCCTTTCCTGTTCCAACCTAATCTATGCGTTACGAAGTGTCGGCTTTTCCGGCTGCGGCCGTCAACACATTTTCCCACTTTTTTTCTGCATCGCAATTCTGCCTGACGACGAAGGTTATCTGCAGAAAACCGTCGTGATACAGTAGGTAATTTACCTAATTTCCCGGTATCGACACGAACAAACTCGAATGCAGATACCAAGGCCTTAGGCGAGTCACCTCCCGAACAACAGATGGCGCGCCAGCTAGTGCACGGTCAAGCGGTCACCCATCCGAGTAAAGAACACAAATCGAAATAAGCTTTTTACAAGGGATGTTCGCTGTAATGAGATCTACAAAATAAGTCCCATACAAAAATCACATGGGCAACTGTATTGATCACAGCGATCGCTGCGGACAAAATTTCGTTGAATCATGCTCATGTTCACAAGGATCCGAAAGTAAATTAGCTGTCACACAAATGCGAGAGAAATAGCTGAAATTTTCAAACAGGCTTTTTTTCAGAAATCAGCAACATTTGGGGAAAAATAAAAGTTTCATACTCTGCCTCAGTATATTTCGCAGGGCCTAAAATTTGTTTTTCTTTAAAATTATTAAACATTTCCAAAAGGACTTATTCGAAAAATAGTCGGTAAAACAGATCTTTTACATTCTCTAAACGAGTGAGAACGTAATTTGTTCGACCAAGCTCAATCTATCGGAAAACAATTATATTTTACCTTTTTAAGACCTTTTTATATTTATTTTCTTTATCACGAGGGGTTCTATTCACTACCCTCTTTCAAAAATGGTATTGCACTTCTATTTTTAAGTTCCTACCAATTTCAAGTTCTTTCATTTATAAAAATCTTCCATCGTTCCTACCGTATTAGAGCATGATTTAATGCAGTCGCCAGATGTTGTTGTCGTCGCGCACGCTTCCAGTTATAAAATATAATTGTGTAGGACGTTCAAATAATTGTTTAGGACGAATATGTTAGACTATAAGTTTGTGTAGGACGAATATGTTGGGCCATAAGTTCGTGTAGAACGATTATCTTGGGCTATAAGTTTGTGCAGGCCGATAATCTTGGACTATAAGTTTGTGTAGGACGAATATGTTGGACTATAAGTTTGCCGCGTAGAAAAAAAAATCTTTTCAAGAATCTTTTCAAGAGTCTTGCAAAGAATCTTGGAAAGAGTCTTGTAAAGAATCTTGGAAAGAGTCTTGTAAAGAATCTTGGAAAGAGTCTTGTAAAGAATCTTTCCAAGAATCTTGAAAAAAGACACTTATTGGATCCGGAACAAGACTCTTTCCAAGACTCTTGGAAAGATTCTTTACAAGATTCTTGGAAAGACTATTTACCTCGGAGTGAAAAATCGTAGAAAGATTCTTTGCAGGATTCTTCAAATCGTTGCAGAAAAGATTCTTGGAAAGATTTTTACGAGATCTTGAAAAGAGTCTTGGAAAGAGTCTAGCGTAGAAAAAAAGAATCTTTGAAAGAATATTTAAAGGATTCTTTGGAAGAATCTTTAAAAGATTCTTTAAAAGAATGAGGTTTTTTCAAAATCTCACGAAAAATTAAAAACTAACCAATTCGAGTCAATTTTGAAAAAAGAAGAAATTTGAGAAAATCGAAAAACTTTATTTAGGAAAAAGATAGAAAAAGTCCTCGACTACCGTGCATTAAACGAAAAAACAGTAGCCGACGCCTATCCATTGCCTCTTATCAACGAGATTTTAGACCAACTTGGAGGAGCAACGTATTTTTCAACATTTGACCTGGCATCGGGGTTCCACCAGATAGAAATGCATCCTGAGGATCGCCATAAGACAGCATTCTCTACTCCGTATGGACATTCCTCATCAACCGTTGGAATGAAGCAGTCGCGACACTCCATGCAGTATCCCAATTCCGGCCATATCTGTATGGCAGGCGATTCAAACTCCTAACCGACCATAAACCATTGGTGTGGTTACACACCAGCAAGGATCCTACGTCGCGATTAACACGATGGCGACTGAAACTCGAAGAATACGAATACGAGGTTGTACATAAGGCAGGCAAAACGAATGTCAACGCCGATGCCTTATCAAGAAATCCTTGTTCTACAGACGAGGCAAATAAACCTGCTAAAAGAGCCTTCCCCGTGAGAAAAAAAATGAAGACATTGGAGGAAAAAGTTGAAAATGATACGTCGGACGACGACAAATCGCTAGCGCAATGGCTGAGTAAAAACTCCTCCTTGAATTCTGGAGTATATAATCCAAAAGGAAGTGAGAAATCGGCACAACTTGGAAACGAGCCGATAGCAAGGCGCATTAGGAGCTCAGGGACAATAAATACACCTGCTGTGGAAAATTTTCCCGGGATAAAAGCACCAAAGAAAAAGGCCACAGCTCGGGAAAAACGAGCCGAAACGAGAGATAAGGAAGAGAAAGCGAGGGAATATATACAGAATGAACAAATAAACGAATCACCTATACCGACGCCATGCGAAGATACATTCAGCATCTCTGGAGAAGAAAGCGAGGAATATATTTTCGATAATTCCGATATCGAATCAGAGGGAATCATCGAAGAGCCTGTGACGGAATTAATTGAAATAAAAGGACGAGGAACTAAAAATGTTATCGAGACGAAAGAACATTTATTCATGAGAAAGGATAATTATTTATATTTTATTTCTGAGACCGGAGATCCATGTGACGAAGGATCCAAGAAATTAGCTGAAAAACACGCGCTACCCAAATTTCACAAAAGCAAATTTGGGGAGGTCTGCGTAACAAAAAATAATTCGCGGCATCATGTTGCTATTATTATAATGAGGAAAAACGGTATGTTAGCAGACGAACAAGAGCTTCGAAAAACATGTCGCCAATTGAATATAAAATTGCAAGACTCCGGGCTACGATCAATTAGCGTAGCCCGAAGGAAGGAAACAAATGGCATACCCTGGGAAAAGGTATCGAGAGCCCTCCAGAGGGGCCTCGATAACACCGGCATACGACTCATAGTTTGCCTAGGACAAATTAAATACCCAACGCTCGAAGAGAGGAAGGAGATAATAAACGAGGCACACGCCTCGGCCTTGGGAGGTCACAAAGGGATTACGAAAAAATATAACAGGATACGCCAACGATATTACTGGGAAAATATGAAATCGGATATCCAAGAAGCTATTGAGCATTGCCTAAAATGTCAATTGAAAAAACTTGTACGAATAAAAACAAAACAACCGATGATCATTACCGATACACCTAATTCAGCATTCGACAAAATAGCAATGGATATAGTCGGACCAGTACCAACCACGAGCAAAGGGAATGAGTATATCCTCTCCATCCTCAATCTAATGGATCATTGGAGAGATCACACCATTCATTGATTGAATATCTAAAACAATACATTGACCAAAACGAAGAATGGAATGATTGGTTAGAACTTGCAACATTCTCTTACAATACGAGCACCCACGAAGGAACAAAACACACACCGTATGAATTGGTGTACGGAAAATTAGCTCGGCAACCATCATACGACTACGATTCAGACGAAGGAAATGAAATAACATACGACGATTATTTAGCGGATCTTGCAACGAAATTGCACGAGGTCCACGAAATTGCAAAAGAAAATCTAATCGCAGCAAAAGAAAGATCAAAAAAATACTATGACAAAAAAATAAATCCACACAATTTTCAACTCGGTGATTCTGCCTTCCTCCAAAAAGGGAAAAAACAAGGAAAATTCGGAGACCACTATACAGGCCCACACGAAATACTCGAGATAAAACCAAACGGAAATGTGAAAATAAAAATAGGGAGAGAGACTCGTATTGTCCACCCAAACCGTTTACGCATATCACATTTAAATAATAGTGATTATAGTAGCGATGAATGACTAATGAACAATATCTTGTATCATGTGTTCTTACTCGCAGAGTTGAGCGCATTTAAGATCATGGAACGGAACCACGCCTACGCGATAGATATCGAGGGGTTTGTAAACACCAGTGCGGGACTTATCCCCAAGGAAGTTGGAGTAGTCTCTCTGACGCATGATTTCCTCGAATCCTGGATACTCGATGCACCTTATTGGCTCCAAAGTCTGTATGGGAAAACGCAACAAACAATTCAATTTTTAACACAAAATGTACTTGGTTTGAAATGGGAGGATGGAGACGTCCCATATTCCTGGCTAGTCGGAAGATTGAATAAAATAACTCGAACTACAAAAAGAATCTATACCTACGGCGAATTGCAACATAAATTTTTGAAGAATATTGTCACTTGCGAGGTAGTAGACCTGTGCAAAACCATGCCACTCCTAGCAGAAACAAGGTCGTGACCAACGTATTGCTTGTACCACGGGTGTCATTTAGAGAAAAAATATACATGCGCATTAAGCAATGCAATAAAACTGAAGCAATATTTGTGGGATTACTGGAGGGAGCAAGCGTTAAGAGAGGGATTCCTCGAACGCAGCAACACAGGAAGAATGGTGGAAACGCCTGCTAACCCAAAGGAAACCATAGAACCTCCCACCGAAGAAATCTACACCCCCATAATGAGACAACAATTCAATGCTGGAATACTCCCACCGAAATCTATCGAGAAAATATACGATACCATTACGAATGAACCAAGCACCTCGAAGCCAATAGAAAAAGAAGACAATCCAAGCAACGAAGATAACAAGTCCGACATGTCAACGGGATCCAAGAAGCGATCAAGAAGTTCGAAGCTTTCAAAAATCTCTTCCCTACTATTTACATTAATCGTATTGAGCACGCCACCACGGATAGCGGGGATAATAGGATACGACTGTAGAGCAAACCAATTGAATATTACGACTATCTCGTTACTCGACGTCGAGAAGTGCGACATACCATACGAGGAACCAGAAATCATCGACACACAAATACAATTGTTACAATTGAATGAATTTATCAAAAAGAAAATTATTCAGTGCAAGGTTTCTATCGAACGCACCGTGTATTATTGCGGCATGAATTTTCACGTGTCCGTAGTCGCTCAAGGACGAATGGAATACGTACACGACATAGGGGCAGACGTATGTAGTAAAGTACATCAAACCGGAATATTGAGATTAACGCCTTATTCAGTATTGGCAGGACTCAGATCGAACTCGACCACTGCTCGCAGTTCCACGTTAGCAGGAAGTATAACAGGCGGAGGCGCATGTAAGGGAGCGCAATACGCTGATCCATGCGGAACATGGGATGACGTCATCGTCCAAGGGATCATCAGAATCACATTGCAGGACTATCGAACCAACGTCCATTTTAGCACTGATCAAATCATTCTTCGATCAGGAATACGTTGCAAATTATCGGAAGGATCATGCACTGATGTCGAAGGAGGATACACATATTGGAACACGTCGCCTCATGAAAACTGCGATCTTGACCGTTATGACGCATTATATAATGGAGATGCAACAAGAATTAGAAGGAAAGCAGATCCAGAAGCAGAAACTATATACACGGTGGCCACGGAACACGCGACGTTTGCTCTAACGAAGAAAAGACAGCAAGTAATATGCGGACACATTTTGTATCAAACTGAGCACCCTAAACTCTACATTATTGAAGGGGGAAAGGATGTATGGCTTCCAAATAGAGCGGTAGATACAGACAATCTTGATATGTTCGCTTATGTGAAGACAAAATTTATCTACGTGGAAAAACACATCCGAACACAGCTCAATGTATTATACCACCGAGTACTCGTTCAACACTGTAATTCGAAACGCCAAATATTAAAGAACACCCTTCCAATAGCGACACAATCACCGGACGACTTCGCATATCAATTAATGAAGGGTCCAGGGCATATGGCAGTTTTAGCGGGCGAAGTCGTACACATCATCAAGTGTATACCAGTAGAAGTACAGGTTAGGAGAACGAAAGAATGTTACCAACAGATAGCCGTTAGCTGCGGTAACCAAAGCATGTTCTTATCACCCCGAACGCACATAATGCTCCAAACAGGAACTCAAATAACATGCAATAGTATGATACCTACTATGTATCGGCTGGGAGATTCGTGGTATAAATTTCTACCTGGTCCCGTCGAAGCCTTTGCACCTGGCAAGATGAGGCCATTGACGAAACGAACATGGAAATATATAAATCCAGGACAGCTCGCAACGAGCGGCATTTATTCGCGACAAGACCGAAATAGACTAAGAGATCATATTATGTTTCCTGCTGAAAGACCTTCCATACTTAACGAGATAGCACGGAGAATCGCCGGTGAACCAACGTTGCGACAAGGGGGGATCCATAATGAACTTGTTGGACGAAGATGCCCTAAACCAACTCACTGAGAATACATGGAACAGGCTATCCATGGATACGCATTGCATGACGTGTACGGATGGTCAGTCCATTCAGTAGGGGCTCTATGGAGCTCCGTCACCCACCTACTGCTACACATAGGACGGAAAAATGATAACGAACGAAGAGGGAACACAGAAAGTGCATGCCAAAACGTCTCCCCGCCAGGGATGGGCATAAAGAACTTAAAAAAAAAATAAGTGATAAATCATTTTTGACTCGTGATTTAAACGGGCTCGGAGTATCAAGTACTTTCGGACTTGTGATTTAAACGGGCTTGGAGTATCAAGCCTTTTTTGACTTGGGATTTAAACGGGCTCGGAGTATCAAGTCTTTTTTGATTGGTGATTTGAACGGGCTCGGAGTATCAAGTACTTTTGGACTTGTGATTTAAACGGGCTTGGAGTATCAAGCCTTTTTTGACTTGGGATTTAAACGGGCTCGGAGTATCAAGTCTTTTTTGATTCGTGATTTGAACGGGCTCGGAGTATCAAGTTTTTGGACCTGTGATTTAAACGGGCTTGGAGTATCAAGCCTTTTTTGATGTGGGATTTAAACGGGCTCGGAGTATCAAGTCTTTTTTGATTCGTGATTTGAACGGGCTCGGAGTATCAAGTACTTTTTTACTCGTCACTCCTTTCGATTAAGAGTGACAAATTCTTTTTAATTCTGAGTATATTTAAGCTTTAAATTCATTTTAATTCCTTTTTCAATCGAATTAAACGACGAAATTCATATTAATTCCTGAATATTTTTTAATTGTACCATGGTCAAATCGATCCCGGTACAACAAATTATAACTCCGCATACGGAGAATAATAATTAGTGACAAATAAATAAATAAATAAATAAATAAATAAATAAATAAATAAATAAATAAATAATTAAATAATTTTTTTTTTTTTTAATTTTTTTTTTTTTTTTCAATTTTTTTAATTTTTTTTTTTTTTTTTTTTTTAATTTTTTTTTTTTTTTTTTTTAAATACGGGCCAGTATCGACCAAATCCGGATTTGGTTTGGTTGAGTCTACGCGCGAGCATACTGGCCCGTATTTAAAAAAAAAAAAAAAAAAAAAAAATTAAAAAAAAAAAAAAAAAAATTAAAAAAAAAAATTATTTAATTATTTATTTATTTATTTATTTATTTATTTACTTATTTATTTATTTATTTATTTATTTATTTATTTATTTATTTATTTATTTATTTATTTATTTATTTATTTATTTATTTATTTGTCACTAATTATTATTCTCCGTATGCGGAGTTATAATTTGTTGTACCGGGATCGATTTGACCATGGTACAATTAAAAAATATTCAGGAATTAATATGAATTTCGTCGTTTAATTCGATTAAAAAAGGAATTAAAATGAATTTAAAGCTTAAATATACTCAGAATTAAAAAGAATTTGTCACTCTTAATCGAAAGGAGTGACGAGTAAAAAAGTACTTGATACTCCGAGCCCGTTCAAATCACGAATCAAAAAAGACTTGATACTCCGAGCCCGTTTAAATCCCACATCAAAAAAGGCTTGATACTCCAAGCCCGTTTAAATCACAGGTCCAAAAGTACTTGATACTCCGAGCCCGTTCAAATCACGAATCAAAAAAGACTTGATACTCCGAGCCCGTTTAAATCCCAAGTCAAAAAAGGCTTGATACTCCAAGCCCGTTTAAATCACAAGTCCAAAAGTACTTGATACTCCGAGCCCGTTCAAATCACCAATCAAAAAAGACTTGATACTCCGAGCCCGTTTAAATCCCAAGTCAAAAAAGGCTTGATACTCCAAGCCCGTTTAAATCACAAGTCCGAAAGTACTTGATACTCTGAGCCCGTTTAAATCACGAGTCAAAAATGATTTATCATTTAAAGCATGTATTTAAATACTTTTTGATTCGAGTCCGCCCATCCCTGCTCCCCGCAAGACTTAGAGCGAAGTGAAAAATGTAAACAAGAAGAAGGAAATGCCAACCGTGAGCCAGAGCCCAGACCTGGAGTTCCCTTGTACCCCACGCATAACCTGGAACCCTGCTACAACCAATCAAAGGACCGGGATAACTTATCCGTCGCCTTCGCGTTTTCCAAATAAGCCCAAAAAAGAAAGATGGAAAACGAAATAAGAAAATCGTCACTCAGTTTCACGCGCTCAAGGTGGACCAACGTACATTGTTCTTTTCCTCTGATACCGCGATCTTCCAAAACTAGAGTTCATCATCGAGTTTTGGTGTGAGAATCGACCTTTTCAATTTGAAACATCACAATTATAGTGAAAACAAAATAAAAAATATAATTTAAAAAATTGTGTGAAAATTGAAATTTGAATTTTCAGCACCGCGTTTATAGTGAAAAAAAACAAACAAAAAAAAAGAAAAAACTTTTGTGTAAAAATTGACATTTGACTTTTGAGCACCGTGTTATTGCGAAAATAAAACAAAAAAAAGGGGGACAACCGTTGTGTGAAAATTAGTATTTTAATTTTGCGTGCCGCGAGTACTGTGGAAGTTGAAAAAAAAATTGTGATCATTGTGGTGTGAGAACTGTCACCTAAGTTCTGCACGTAAATTAAAGAAAAAGGGGGAAAACGAGTTTTCGAACAGACCCTTAGTGAGCATTAACCCCTTTTGAAATGGCAACCGCGCAATCGGAAAACTACGTTATCACGGCAGCATGGATGCGATCTCACGCTACAGCGGTAAAGGATTTTATGCGGCACCAAGCAAGTTGCATACCCACATCAAGGATGTCACTCCCGAGATATTGGGCCATCATTGAGGGGGCCACGGTGTACGAGATAATCGAGCATTGAATGAAAACCGCAGCAAGGAATATGGCTGAATGGCACAGTCAAGTCGCCCGGGACAATATGTGGGCGGGCACTGGCGTCCCAAACCAGTACACCATCCTCGGGGAAACTACCCTAGTGTATAACTCGGCCTGGGTGCGTAGAAACTCACGGGCAATATGCGAGTATGTGTACCACCTCAATACGAACGTACCGAGATCGCAAATATCATTCCCGTCTGAATGGAGAATTCGGGAAAATGCGACCCTAAGAATGGTCATCGAGGATCGGACCGACGCCACTGGGAGACGTAGAGGAAGAAGATACCAGAGACACGCAGGAACGACAACCGAGACATACGAAATTCAGCTGGATCCTGAGGAACAATCGTGGCTAGGTGGAGGAGACTCCTATTTGCCAGAACTAAGCGACGCCGATATGCAATTCTTGCTGAGCAACACGCAAGGTACGGCCGAAGGCACCACGATCGAGGGGTTGGTTGAATGGCTAAGATCATCAGAGGTGACAACCAACGAATCATCAAAAATGACGGGGCCTATCGAAATGTTAGGGACCCAGAAAGCCCCGTGCACCGCAGGAGACGCAACTACTACGGCAACCGGAACCAAGGACAAGGCATGGGCAAGTAAAGAGAGGGAAAGCCAAGCGACGCTTGTAAAATTAATTAATTCTTCCGTGTGCGTAACCTAATGTTATGTTTTACGATGAGAATGACACGCACCATATAATAAGGGAAATTCCATTTTTCTTCTTTTTTTGCACAAATAATTCGGTAAAACTTTTTTTTGGGAACCAACACCGGGTTCTTCATTCGAGTAACTCTAGTCCTAGTAAGATAGTTATGCAAAATGCTGGTACCTCATGTGAACCAGACATTAAATTTAGCGTTAGGAATTAACTTTTGCGTAGATATGATGATTCACATAAGAAAAAAAATGACAATAATGTTCTTCTTAACGATATCAATCGAAATCTTTGTTTACTTCATTACAATTTCTTATTTGTAACATCTTCATTTACTTCATTATAATGATTTATTCCTTCATTATCACCATCGTTAAAATTCCTACCTGTCAAATACATCCAAACTAGATTTATCACACCGGCATTAAACCGTGTACCGAGATCGGAGTCTTCTACCCCGATGCTTGATCTGAAGGGGGGAGGTGTTACATCCTCAGCCTCAGCGATAGATTTTATAATTAAATATCATGACTATTTTATTTAGAACATCGATACTCGAGGCATCGGCTCTCATACGCCCTAAGAGGACGCAACCATTAAGCTAATTGCCTTGTGTCAAAAACCGCCTACGCATTACATTAATCGATTTTTATTAAAAGCCGCCTCTGAAAGCATCTATCATAAAAGAACCGCTGACTCCCGAGACCACCGAATATTGTCTCCCCACATCCTGTCACAGCGTTTCCGTAGACGAGAAGTTTCATTCCGCGAAAGGAACACGTGCGACCTTTTAACTTAGACCACGAAATCAATAATGAAAAGAATTCATTCCGCGAGACGTGTGCAAAGCCCGTAGCAACGAACATGGGGAGAACGGGTATAAAAACCACCCAATTTGCGTGAATCTTTGCTACTCCATGATCATCGGTAGTCCGGAGTGGACCTCCGTCAATCGAATAAGCTAGTCCACCATCATCGATAGGCCAGAGCGAACCTCTGTCAGTACCAAGAGTGCTCTACGAAACATTGTCAACCCAAAACGAATCTTTTTATTCGGCAAATAGTTTTTGTCATTTAACCAACGTTTTGGTCGCGATTATACAAGTAATTAATAATTGACTCGATAATGAAATTTGTATTCATTTGCGATTTTTAACTTAAAATAAACGTGTGGAGTGATGTGTGCAACCTGAAGTAAAGGCACTCTTTTCAATTTAATTCACCTGCTTCGATAAACCGAGTAACCGGGATTCTTCCTGCAACCATCGTCTACGGCGCATCGAGTCAACGAACCAGAAGACGGCCCAGTCGTGACGTCAGGGGATTCCCCAAATAGAGTGAGTTAAATGCCTCTATCTTTCGACTACTTGCACCAGACCTACCTCAAGAGCGATAAGGCTCACGGATAGATTCTCTCTCTCTCCCTCACTCACTCACACAACGTGAGTATTTTTCTACGGTAAACAGGCAAGATCTCCGTCCCCGGTGTAAAGGGCTAACAAGCCTTGACCCAAAGGTGAGATCGACCCGTTACTATTCTCAAACAACTTGGCAAATTGTGCGAGAAGACGTAACATTTTTTGTGAAATTACTCGGCACTCGCTATAGCGTCTAACTTTGATCGGCGCTAGCGCAGCTAATTTTTGTCATATAACAATGACTTTTTTAAAGCTTTATAGGGAATTTTCTCATCTTCAAGATTGATAATAACTACTTTGGTTGTACGATTGATCCGGAACGACCTATTCAAGAAAAACGTAAGTTTTGCATGTTTCTTTTGAAATTACTATAACTTCCGGTCTACGCTCGAGGGGGAAAACTCAGGTTCATGTTATTGAGGTCACAATAAAGTAGATAAAACGATCTCCCGCTTTGTCGGAGTTATTGCATCAAAAAAGTCTAGAATGACTGTCTAAAAAGTCTAGACACTAGTCTATTAGATCTTTTGTTATTTCGTTGTTGTGTTTTTTTTTGTTTTTTGTGTTACAAAAATTGTGGTTTTTCCGATGTTTCTCTTTTTTTCGAAGATTTGTTGACTCTTTCTCACTTCAACTCGTTGTTAAGAAACAATGTATTGTTGTATCGGTGTTTTAAAATGTTAATCAGTCGTTGATTGATTTTTTTTCTTTTGGTTTTTTTCCTAACTTCTTTTCACGTTTTTTTGTTTTCTTCTTGTTTTGTCACTTCGTCACTTTTATTTTTCGCGCGTCTTATCGCTTTTTGCGGGCTCTTTAGGATCGCGCTTCTGACGCCAAAATGTGACGGACGAGCGGGTATAAATAAATAATAAAATGTTGATTGCATGTTGAATTGAATATTGAGTGTAGATTTATTCTATGTGGTAGAGTTCAATAGAGAAGGAGAGTGCACGTATAGATTAGGTAAAGATGTAAGAGTGGGTCTTGCTCGTTGAGATGTAAAAGATGAACTGATTAAGGATTAGGAGAGAGTAGAAGCGTGAAGTGTGAAGTGGGGAAAAGTAGGTGTCCAGGTGAGTGGAGGGAGGTGGCGACCTCCGGGAGGCCACGAGCCGGTAAAATGAGGCCCGTGGAACCAAGGACAATGCAGTGAGTTTTCTAAGAAGGGAGATTAGGATATGCTGAGGAGTAAGATTTAGCGCGAGAGGGAACTGATAAGCGAGTATGAAGTGTAGATGGATGGCGTGAGAAAGGAATGTATAGGATATGGGATATTCTATGTATGATACCGTGACAAAGGCGCCAAAATCGAAAATGTCTTGTCCCATGGTCGACAGTTAATCTCAGGATTAGCAAGTCTGAAACAAAAAAAAATCTTTTTAAAGAGGAAAATTTCTTACACAACAATTCACCACCGTTAATGAAAAATCGATTAAAAAAAAAATAGCGGATGTTTGAAACGAAGATGAAAAATTGAATTTTTCACAATTATTCCAAACATCCGCCATTTTTTTGTTTAAATCGATTTTTCATTAACAGTGGTAAATTGTTGTGTAAGAAACCTTTTTTTTGTTTCAGACTTGCCAGTTCTGGAATTAACTGCCGGCCATGGGACAAAATATTTTCGAAGACCCGACTTTGGCGCCTTTTATAGAATATTATAGAATAATTGTTTCATGTGATATGTTTTGATCGTTATTTGCAAGGAGGAATGTGCAATGTACATCATGTTAAGGGGAGGCTAAAACCCTCTCTCTTGCTCTCACACTACCAATATAGTCTATCTCTCTCGCACTTACAACAGTGGCAAGGCGGGTGAGGAGGGATTTAGCCTCACTTCAAACCAAATCGCAATGTTAACCCTCTCCAATCCATCCCAAATACTTCTGGAAGATACGTTCTATAAATCCAAATTGGCAACGAAAAATTGTATTGACAGTAATTGGTTATTATTTGATTTTTTTTCAGGTTTACTAGCACTGTTCAAGCAAAAAATTGGCGATGGTTGTGGCATTAGATTAGATCCTGTACTGGTCTCTGCAAGATTTTCGTACGTACTCAAAGATTGGACTAGTTTTACGTGGACTCAGGAGCCTCCGGATTTCGATTTTATGCAAGGGGAGACTGTAGGTGTAGCGGAGCTTGGAAAACTTCCGTTCGGAGCGACTTTTGATCCAGTTGGGTACGAATTGCATTATTATACATTTTTTAAATCGAAAATAAGTAAATAAATAAGTGAGTCAAACTATACGTACCCAGCGCGGCATTTTGAAAAAGAAATCAAATTAATAGTAATATCTCATTGCTATTAATTTGTTTTATTTCTCGTCTGGATGTCCTTACCCAGAAAAATAAAAATCACGCAATCTACGAGAATTCGATACACTGAAACCTGGATTTAGTTCCCCTCGATTTAGTTCCAGATTTATCTGATTATGCGATCTACGACCTCGCCCTACAGGCCATGCAGGACCGTGCCTATCAACTCCGGTACCTTCAGAAATGGGACATAGTAAATGCTATATTAAGCCGCGTATATACTTTAGTATATTATTATATTAGTTGATATGTATACTGAAGTGTACCAAGACGACCGAGTGAGTGAGTGGGAGAGAAACCAGTGTGCCGGCCAAGAAGACTAGAATACAGGAGAGTCAACTCGAGGAGTGGGGGTGGCACAAACTATTTGGGCAGCAGGCTGCCCCACTCCCTGACATACAAATTGCGCAGGGTCGCAATTTTATACCACTGCGTAGCTTTCGTATATCTTCTTGGCGTGTCGGTCTCACGCGAGCACTAAAATATAGTAATATATTTCAGCGTGCGCGAGAGAGAATGGCGACGCACGATGCGCGCCGTATTGTACAGCGCAATTTGCAGGTCAAAGAGTGGGGCAGCCTGCTGGCCAAATATTTTGTGCCACCCCCACCACTCGAAAAGCAGCTAGTTGACTCTCCTTATTCTAGTCTTCTTGGTGCCGGAAAAGGACACACTGGGACACACTGAGTGGTATGGGTGGGGAGGGGGAATCTCTCGGAACTACGCTTCCGCACGTCGAGACCTCGAGACAAAACATTTCCATCTCTCGGGGCTGCGCTTCCGCTATATATGTAATACTCCTATATTGCTAGCGCTGGCCGAAACTCTGTGAAGACTTTACGGTGCAGACAATATCGTTCTCTCTCTCTCTGGCTCTTGCAATGCGCAAGCGCGAATGAAAGCGGGAGTGCCCCAGCCAGTAACATTTATTCGCAGGGGGTCGCGCGTGCGCAGTATGACCTCGTTCAAGTGTTCTGTCTCTCTTTTTTGTTTCACCTACCATTTATAGGGAAGCATGGGCCGCTAGCAATATAGGAGTATTACATATATGGTATTACATTTCCATTTTGGGGCCCGTCCCCCACATTGTTACAGCACTATGTTTACCGGCGCTCGAGCAGGGGTGTGACACTCAATGCTAAACGAGCAACGCTTATTTGACACGCTTCCCATTGGTTCAAGTATAAGACACCTGCCAATCTCAGGGCATGAAACTCGAACTGTGTTATGCGGTGCTAATAGTGGTAGCATTGCTGAATTTTCGTCGGCCGAGTAGAGAACTATCTTATCAATAATCGATCTGTTATATGCGCTACCCAGTGCGATTCTATTTTGTTCTTGCCCCGCTGTTATTAATAGTTTACTACGCTGAGGATCATTAATAGATATTGCCGTTTTTAGGCACTCACTCATTTATGACAGAAAGTGCCTATTGCAGTCACCTCGAAATCTGTGTCGGATGTCCGTCCAGACCCAGATCTCAGAAACCGGTGTACCGAATTCCATTTCCTTTGGAGGGTAGTTGTGTATGGTTGTAATCTCTATGCCCAAGGAGTTTAAATCCAAACGGATATTGTAAAACAAATATTTTTGAAAAAAATAGCAATTTTTGAGCAAAAAAAGACATTGTATGACCATATGTAGTTGAAACTTGGAGTTTCTCTAACGATTTTTTCTCCAACTCACAGAATGTGTGTATATAATTGTAAAGAAATGTCTGACGAAGTATGAATCCAATCAGATACCATTAAGGTTGCAATTTTGGCAAAGAACACCATTTTAACTAAAAAATGCTATTTCTATCTGTATGCACTTGGATCTCCGAAGTTCACGGACGAATTTTTCTCTAACTCACACAATGTCTGTATATGATTGTAAAGAAATGTACCACGAAGTATGAATCCAATCAGACATCATTAAGCTTACAATTTTTGCAAAGAAAATACAATTTTTAACGTAAAAACAGCTATTTCTGTCTATATGCACATCGATCTCCGAAGTTCACCGACGAATTTTTCTCTAACTCACACGATGTCTGTATATGATTGTAAACGAATGTCCCACGAAGTATTAATCCGATCAGAGACCATTAAGTTTACAATTTTTGCAAAGAAAACACAATTTTTAACGAAAAAAAAGCTATTTCTGTCCATAGGCACTTGGATCTCCGAAGTTCACGGACGATTTTTTTCTAACTTACAGAATTTCTGTATATGATTATGAACAAATGTCCCATGAAGTTTTAATCCAATTAGACACTGCTAAGTGAATAACTTTTGCAAAAAAATAATATTTTTAACAAAAAAAGACTATTTTTCCCACTGACAGAATTTCTATATGACTGTAAACAAGCACATATCACTCTCACCGCTTTCACGTAAAGCATAGACCGGCGCACACGACGTCGCCACGTACGTCACGACGCCGCTACGCCACGTACAGAGTAAAAGAGGAACTAAACACGGCCGAGCGCGCCAAATTCAAAACCCATATCTCGCTCTCACAAAAAGTACATGGTTCTTTTGTGTGCTTGCGCTCCATTGGCAATATAGCGATCACCCACGCGTTTCAAACGTGAAAAAACAGAATCTGAGCATTGATTTATAACCGAAAGCTTTTTTTACTTATTATAAATGGACTAATAATCATTAAATGATTAAAGTGTTATGATAAATATGCCCATCTCAAATGTCACTAATATTCTTCATTACTGCT
The DNA here is from genome assembly GCA_946863875.1 of Alloplasta piceator. Lineage (NCBI taxonomy): Eukaryota > Metazoa > Arthropoda > Insecta > Hymenoptera > Ichneumonidae > Alloplasta > Alloplasta piceator. The sequence goes on from OX333078.1 coordinate 18,489,212, forward strand.
TAATATTGTAACAATTCTGTGAATATAATCTATCAAAACATTTAAATGATATGATTGTTTAGATACTTTTATGTCATATTGATTATATTCAAATCTGTCTTTTTAATTATGATTAATAGAATTTATATGACTACTCGATGTTCACAATGAATCAAAGAGTTCCAATAACGGTGTGAGTACCTATTAAAACGTCCCTAAGGAACATGTTAACCAACATTCAAAATATATCACAAAAACAAAATATATGATCATTATATTATGAAATTGTAAGTGCCTACTAATATAATTCTCAAAATTCGGTCATTAACTTTATGAATCATTGCCCCCATTGAGAATGAAAAATGTGACTCAATATTATCAAAAACAATGTTCAATAACATAAAAACAATATAGTATTTACATACCGAATAAATTAAGATAATGGTCAAGAACGCGGAGCGCAAAGCCCCCCAACAAAACGTTAAGGGGAGTTTGGGGGGCGGAGCCTCCCAACAAAACGAGAGTGCATCGCGCGGAGCGCGGGGGGGTTTGGTGGGCGAAGCCCCCCAACGAGTACGCGAAGCGTACTTGTTTAAAATTCGGATTGATTAATTTCATAATTTTGAAATAACATATTATATAACATGATCGATGAAATAAGATCGCAGCTACACAATAAACATTTGTGCACATTCTCTATTTACTTTTTACATGGGAATACAAATTGAAGATCTAATTCTATAACGCTTTGCGCAGTGAGAGATCTTACGGAATAACAAATACCACTTGAACGTTTTACTGAAATAGTTAAGGAATGTCATTAATTCTTATTCCGAGTAAAACGGTTCTCCAGTTTAATATTTTATAATAACTATATGCGCTATTTTAGACAAAAAATTTGACTGCTCTTTTAACAATGAATGTATTTCAATTGAACAAGCGCCGTCTCACAGGGGAAACCTATTCAGCTTCATTTCACTCTTACCGAATAATCTTTTTGATTTTTTTAAACCCGGTATGTTCTTTGAAACATGGTCGTTTATTGGCTTTTTTTTGGCGTTGAAATTTTGGTGCACAACCCATGAACATTTTTTTCGACTGTTTTTCGCATTAAAATCTCGTTTCGCAAAAATATCCAGATTTTCTATAAACAAAACCATATTTATATAATGGAGCATAACTCTCAAACTACTGGGTTTTACTGAACTCACTAAGAGGGTAAAAAGATGCATACAAAAATTTCATTGAATCCAGAATAATTGTACACCCAGAAAAAGAATTTATTTGATTCAAATAAATTTATTTGAAATAAATAAAATTTTATTGATATACCGGCTTAAGAGATTTATTAGGCCACTATTCATAGGAAAAGGTACAATCAAATAAATCTTTCCTCTAAGAGTATGCAACTTTTTACTCTCTTAGTGATTTCGGAAAAAAACCCAGTAGTTTTAGAGTTACGCTAAATTTTATAAATATGGTGGTTTTTTACAAAAAATTGAATATCTTTGCGAAAAAAATCGTACTAAGCTTTTTAAAAAACTAAATTAAAGTTTATACTCCCCTCTACAAGTTTTTCATGTGTAAAAGCGTAAAAAAAACTTCTGGGTTGTGTGCCAAAATTTCAACGCCAAAAAAGCCGAAAAATGATCATGTTTCAAAGTGTTTCAAAGGGCGTACAGGAGGAAAAAAACGTCGAAATTTTTTTTTGGAAAACGCGAAATGAAGCTGAATATGGCCCCTTTTCTGGATGTGGCCAAATAAGAAGCCTCGTTCGGCCCGAAGTGTCATACCCCTGCACTCGAGTTTCGTCTTATATGTATCCCCTTCGTTTAGTTCCAGCTCCCCCGAGCCTGGAACTAAATCCAGGTTTTAGTGTAATTGTTCGCTGGTTATCACAATATATAAACATCGACGCTGGTCATTGAATTTTGAGGTCAGTTGTCACGTTTGCCGATCACAGCTTCGAGCGGTTGCTGTGTTAGGACCTAGGTATAGATTCCAGATATAATAAGGCCCGGTTCCACAATATCTCGAATAGACGGCGTTGCCATAAATTCTGGTTAAATATACGGTGGATCAAAGCACTATTAACCGTAGTTTACGTAAGCTTTTAGCCGATTGCTACTAAATCTGCTTCTGCAATAATGAGTAATACAATCGACCGCTAATTTTATGCGCATAGAAAGGCTATAGCCGGCTAAGTAGGGGTGAGCGGCCCCCACGCGCATTCGTTCCAAATTTTGGCAAAAAGTTGCGTTTGATGGATTACAAACTTACCCCAAATTTCAACCATGTAGCTGCACTAGGAACAAACATAAAAATACAACTAGTATTTTTGGAGAAGATTTTTTTTCCTTAGGATCTATTGAACCGATTTTCATGAAAAAAATATATGTATCTAATATATTCAAGGCCATTTACAGAAAAAATCGAGAACCCAATCCCACGAACGGAACTACCCGAAAAAAATTATTTTAGTTTTCGTGATTTTTTTCGGTTACTCGCTCACGAAATACAATTACCAGTTTTTTTGTATTAAATAATCGGACCTGTTTCTATAACATATAATTTTTTCAAGTTGATCGAAGAGGTGGAGCATAGTTAAAAAAAATATAATACTCTTTTTTTGCAATTTCTTTTTGTTTTCGATATCATGACAACTACAAAAGAAATCCGTACAGTTATTATCAAGCGCAGTAGAGTTTCCTTGTCAGTTTTATCAAAAACTTTACCACAAAAGCATAAAGCTTCACGCAAAGCTTTTCTATGATGTATATCCCCTTTTCGGCTACCTGGCAGCGTCCGGCAATCGCAAGACGCGACGCGCTGCAATTAAGAGGATGTGAAAGACCTGTATTACCATCGTTGCAGACTCGAATTTTCGAACAAATGCCATTTCCAAATTATTCAACCAAATGGGCTGCAAATTTAGGATGTCATTACGGTAATAGTATCCTAGGGCCTCAAACTCAAAAAATTTCGATAGCGCAAAAAAAATACAGTTTTCTTATCAGGTGGAATCTGTAATGCAGAAATGGATTTCCCGATGTTTATATTGTTCAACTGCGAATATTCTAAGTTTTAGGCTCTAGAGCAAAGAATAACGCAGATACTGGGCACTTTACCGACGAACTCAGGTGACGTCGGTAAAGTAGTGAGAATTTTCGCGACGCGCGCCACCGCTAGATGGCAGGGTATGAAAATCCGATCCCGTTATCCGTTTAGTGATATATCTATATATGCTCATAGCTATATGTATAAGCACATAAATATAGCTCTATTCATCGGCATTTACTATACAATTTTCGAACAAATGCCATTTCTGCAATTTGTCACGTACAGCAGTTTTGAAGTGCCCAGTATCTGCGTTTTTCTTTGCTCTAGAGCCTAAAACAGAATATTCGCAATTGAACAATGTAAACATCGGGAAATCCATTTCTGCATTACAGATTCCACCTGATAATAAAACTGTAATTTGTTTTTGCGCTATCGAAATTTTCTGAGTTTCAGGTACTAGAATACTATTACCGTAATGACATCCTAAATTTTCAGCCCATTTGGTTGAATAATTTGGGAATGGCATTTGTTCGAAAATTCGAGTCTGCAACGATGGTAATACGGGTCTTTCACATCCTCTTAAGGGGAGGTTGAATACCGACATTAGCACCTCGAAAATGGATTCCAAACTTGCTCAAGCACGAATGGATGAAAATCAATAAAATTTTGACAGTATCATCAGAATTATGGCACAAATGGAACCCCACTAAGAATTTTTCGGAAAACGGAAGAAAAAATTACAGATCCGATTATCATCAAAAATCTGTAATTGAAAATATGAAATTATAATGTTTTTACGACATTTCGGCTAAAACCAAGAATGGGGCTCCATAGTCAACACCAAAGTACGAATATCGACACGCCTTTGACATTATTTTATGAAAAAACCGTGACTCAAGTTTGGAATCCAAATCACGAGATAAAAGTTGATAAATTTCGTGTTTTATCGAAAAAAAATGGCGAAATTAAGTTCACAGAAATCCGAAAGAGGGCAGCCTCATATGGAATCCCTATGAAATAAACATAACTTTCATCAGACTTTCATCCAAACTTTCTGACAAGTCAGTGGCAATTAACGAAAACGTTGATTTATGTCTCGCATTTGCATTGTGCAATTCATTCATCATTAATTCATAAATTTAATTGATTTTCATCCACCGGTATTGGAAAAAGTTTGGACAGCGATTTTGAGTCGATAATGTAGGGCTTCAGTAATAATGTCGGTATTTAGCCTCGCCTTAAATGCAGTGCGTCGCGTTTTGCGATTGCCGAACGCTCCCAAGTAGCCGAAAACGGGGATAAACTATCATAGAAAAGCTTTGCGTAAAGCTTCATGCTTTTGTGGTAAAGTTTTCGATAAAACTGACAAGGAAACTCTACTCCGCTCGATAATAACTGTATGGAATTTTTTTTTGTAATTGTCATGACATCGAAAACAAAAAGGATGTACAAAAAAAGTGTATTTTATTTTTCTTAACTATGCTCCACCTCTTCGATGGACTTGGAAAAATTATATGTTATAGAAAGAGGTCTGATTATTTAATACAAAAAAACTGGTAATTGTATTTCGTGAGTGAGTAACCGAAAAAAAATCACGAAAACTAAAATAATTTTTTTGGGTAGTTCCGTTCGTGGGATTGGGTTCTTGATTTTTTCTGTAAATGGCCTTGAATATATTAACAACATATATCTTTTTCATGAAAATCGGTTAGATAGATCCTAAGATAAAAAATCTTCTCCAAAAATACTAGTTGTATTTTTATGTTTGTTCCTAGTGCAGCTACATGGTTGAAATTTGGGGTGAGTTTGTAATTCATCGAACGCAACTTTTGGCCAAAATTTGGAACGAATGCGCGTAGGGGCCGCTCACCCCTACTTAGTTAGCCGGCTATGGCCTTTGCGCATGGTTCGGTTTTCGATATTTATAGTGCTCTTTTATGAAATAAAGTTCGATGTGCAATATTTGTCTGCTGCATAATTCTTGTTCGCTTTTTGCAATTATTTCAATTAAAATTTTTATAAGTAAGATTTATGCTCCAAATTAAATACATTTTCGCAATAATTTATGCAATGTGAGATATGATATTTTCGGCTCTTCGTTGGATGCCAAATTTGTGATGCGTATTCCTGCTGGGAGCCAAATTTGGTCCATTTGCGCTGGCCACGCGCTCTCACAAAAGCTCCTTGATGTCAAGCTGAATTTGGCGACAGCTGTGAGAGTGAAGCTCTCATGACAAAATTTATGTTTTTCAGCATGGGTCTTGAAGAATGGTTTTTGGTGGCTAGCCAGCAGTCTTTTGGAATGGTAGAGTAGCTGGGTTAGAAGTTAGGACTCATTGAGGCCAAATTAATTCCCTTTATACTCTTTCGGAAATGAACAATATTTTTTAAATTTAACTGACTTACTCGTCGTCTCGCAGAAGGCGAGAGGAAAACCAAAATCAAATTTTCAAAGTAAAGTTCCCGAAAAACCACACAATAATAAGTGTGACTTCCGGTTCTACGGTTCCGTAACGAAATATCCGCGAACAAAATATCCGCGACAAAATATCCGTGACGTAATATCCGCAATCAAAATAGCCGCGGTAAAAAATATCCGCGGTTCAAAATATCCGTAGTAAGAAATATCCGCAGTCGGAATACCCGAGAGAACTCTGTAGGATTTTAGAATGTTTAGCTTTGGGAATTTTGAAAAATGTCAACACACAACTCATCCCCATGTGTATATTTCCTCATGAACCTCAGCGTAAATCAATTATCTCACTTATTCAATATAATTACAACTGAAGTGAATACGTCATAACCATAAACTCATAGCCCTAAACACAGACACAAACTCATAATATTCGTACCTGTACGGTTGTCAGTCGTCGTGTGCAAAATAACAGAACAACTCAGGTTTTTGTACTCGACACATCTCCACGTTCTATTGTTCGTATTAACACTTTTTAAGCATACACATAACCATCCTGAAGGAGCGATATAATTAAGCGGCATTATAAAGCGACTTGTGTTACTTACAAGCAACGAATGAAAAGTGGAAAGAAAATTAATCGGTGATTTCGAATATTACACGGATTATCCCCTTCATTTCTCTACACACACGCGCGCGCGCACACACACACACACACACACACTTGCACACGCACGCACGCAAGCACCTAGTTGAGGTTCCAATCGTATATAGAAAATTAATCCGACTTTCGAAACATTACAGGGATTATCCCCACCATTTCTTTTCGCATGATTCTCACGGATGTTCTAATTGTTTCTCATTGCGGACACTCGATAGCAGATATTTTTAACCGCGGATATTTTTAACCACGGATATTCTGAACAGTGGATATTTTTAACCGCAGATATTTTGAACCGCGGATATTTTTTACCGCGGATATTTTGACTGCGGATATTTTGTCACGGATATTTTGTCGCGGATATTTTGTCCGCGGATATTTCGTCGTGATACCGGTTCTACTACCATTTTACTGACTGGATATTTATACAAGGACTCGCTATAACGAACAAGGGGTGGGGTGTTCGTTATAGCGAGAGGAATATATATAGGATGACCAAAAATTGCCCAGGTATTCGAAATTTACAATCGACTCAATTGCCACAAAATCTTCTCCACTAAAAATCGGTTTATTATAAATTTAGGGAGCCATCCGCGAAATACGCGGCCCGATTTTATACGTTGTTTCAAAAAAGAGAAGAATGTGTCTGACTAAGCTGCAGCCTTGGGGATTGGTAGAAGGGCAGTCCGTTTTGACAAAGAAAAAAAAATCACAATTCCATAAATTCCGGACAATAATTAACGTGTAGTTATTTAAATCTCTTTCAGGAAAATCTTTTGCCTAACTTAAACACAATAATCTTTATAAATTCGGCAATTATTATTATTATTCGGTTGCGAGACTCAACCGTGACTCGACACAATTTTAGGCAAAAGTCCCTACTAAAATTCTTCTAGGCTACTCGGTTCACCCTTCGGAATTTACGCAAAATTTAATTCGATTCGATTTTACAAAAATTATGAGATCTATTACGATAAATAATGAATTTTACAAAAATAAAAGAAAACTAGCTAAATGTCTCGATTTTATTAGGAGCGGTCTTGTGACCTTGACAACACGTGTCGTCCAAACTCGCACAAAAGAAAAAAAAGATAGTCGTTACAATTCGCAATTAAACTAAATTTACTTTCCGAGACGCGAGAGCCACGTTAAATTTTTCTACTCGAAAAATCAATACTTTCCCGGAATTTTCGCGCGTCCGAATTTCTCACTCGAAAATTTACTTGAATTTTTCACAGTTCACGCGTCGACTCGGAATCTCGGCTAAACGCAAACAAAACTACACGAAACAAGACGAAAAACGATTTTACGAAAATGAACGACACGACTCTCGCTTCACGGTAACCTGTCGATTCCACGCGAGATTCGAATATTTTACTTTCATCTTTCTTGTAATCTTTCATTTAAATTTTCTTCTAAACTTTAGCTCACGCACGTTTCGCGCAAGAAAATGTATCTCCAACCAACACAATTGTCTCCCGTAAAGACACTAATCTTTTGCGAACATCCCACACAGCACAAAAGTCAGAAATTCTTCCTCGCGAACTCTTTTTTAAGACTACTTCTAGAGCAACACGTATGATATCTCGCAGACGTTAGTCTGAAGAAGTCTGAAATAAGAATAACTTAAGAGATCTTCGGAATGAAATCAACTGTCAGATATCCTTAGAAGATATCTTCAAGATATTCCGTAAAAGACATCCAATACAAAGCCAGAAATACTTCCTCGCGAATTCTTTTTCAAGACTACTTCTAGAGCAACACGTATGATATCTCGCAGACGTTAGTCCGAAGAAGTCTGAAATAAGAATTACTTAAGAAGAGTGTAAAAAGGTCAACATAACGTCAAAAATTTCTTGACGCATTTTTCTCGGAGATGGCTTGATGAAATGAAAAAAGATTAGTGGGGTCGCCTGCGTAATTAATGTGTCCAGGTCATGGCCCCACTATATTCTTTTTTTATTCCATCAAGTCATCTCCGCGAAAAATGTGTTAAACGTTTTAGCTCTATCTCTCTCGCACTCACGAGAGCGGAAAGGCGGGGGAGGGGGTTGAACCTCCCCTTAAGAGATCTTCGGAATGAATATTAAAAAGTTATTAGAAATCGCATATTCAGATGAACTACGTGATAATATTTGTTCGGATACATATCGGAACCGTTTAAATTCTGGGATTTCACCACTGATATATCATATAAGTAAAGAGAATTCATAAGTAGTCGGTAGCGTAATAGGTAGCGTGATAGGTTCGCCAGTAGGATAGATAGGCAGGTCGCAGGTTGGAATTCCCGTGGAGGCAGATGAAATTGAAATGATGACATCGAGTTTTTTTCTAATTTTTTTTAAATACAGTCGGTGCAGTAACTATGTAAATAAATAAAAATATGTATTAAAAAATTTTGCAAACGATAGAAATAAGAAAAAAATTAATTTTTGATAATTTTAAAGGAACCCTTAAAAAGTTATCATGACGATGTCTTGTGAAGAAATCTCGAAATAGTAGTCTTTACGATATCTTTTTTGAGAAGTCTGAAAAAGTTATCTTCAAGACAACTTTTCACAGATATCAAAATCATCCCTCAAAGTGGCGCATTCGACTACTTTCGGAACTCATTAAGATGTCTTTCGGAAAATGTATTCGGATGTCCAAATCTTACATAAGAAATCTACAGCGATTCTTTCAGACGTCATATTGCTGTGTGGGATACTACATCAAAACACGAGGGCGCACAACAAGATAAAATTTCCCGGTACGACACAATGAGCTCTCGAGTCTCCGCGCGAGGTGTCCGCGCGACAGCCAATTTTAATAATGCACAAAATATAGCAAAAGAATAATACAGCGGTAATAATTTGCGACAAAGTATAAGAGTGGCGGCGTAAACGTGGACTCGAATATTCTCCAAGATATTTTCTCCCTTGTTCTCTTTATTCGCACGTTTATCCGCCAGTCACGTCTACACCAGTGTTGCCAGATTTTCCAAACATAAATACCGTATAGTCTAGAGTAAAATTACCGTACATTACCGTACCCGGAGACTGTGTGTGTGTGTAAAACGCTGCACGAGGGCGCTACGCGTGCGAGAGAGATAGCGCTATTGGCGACCGTGTTGGTGTCAGAGAGACAGCTGATGGTCTTTCAAATCACTTTAAGAGGAGGCTAAATACCATTTTTATTCAATCCCTACATTATCCACGTATCATCGTCGTCCAGTCTTTCTCCGACAACCGCGGATGAAAATTAATTACATTTTGACAATTAAGAGTGGGATAAATTAATTAACAAATAATTGTCAATTGAGAGGCTAAAATGCGTTACAGCTAATGCCAGTGAACGCATTCGAGCCCCCTAAATATTATCGGTTACTCGTCAGAATCCATGGTGCTGCCCTCACTCGCACGTCTGTGAACTACATTTCGCCATTTCGTTTTTCAATAAAAATACAATTTATCGATATTTATCTCTTGATGTGCCATCCAAACTTACGGCGTGTCATTTTGATAAAATATTTCGAAAACGTCTCGATATTTGTATCGTGGCGTTCTTCATGGAGCCTCACTCTTGGTTTTACCCGAAATGCAGTAAATGTTTAATAATTTAAGTTTTTCAATTACAGTTTCTTGGTAGTAAATGAATCTGTAAATTTTTTTTTTGTTTTTCGAAATTTTTCTAGTGAGGCTCCATTCCTGCCATTGTTCTGATGATGTTGTTAAAATTTTATTCAATTCCATCCATTTGTATAAGGGCAAGTTTGAATAGCAATTTCGAGGTGTTAGTGTCGGTATTTAGCCTCCTCTTAAGGGAAGGCTAAATACTTACATTATAACTGAAACCCTACATTATCGACTAAAAATCGCCGTCCAAACTTTCTCCGATACCAGTGGATGAATATCAATGAAATTTACGAATGAATTGTAAAATGTAAATGCGAGACATAAATCAACGTTTTCGTTCAGCGTCCCTGACAGCTCAGACAGTTTAGATACAAATCTGATGAGAATAATATTCATTTTTATATTTATCAAGTAAATGAAAGAAAAACTTTGGGAAAACTATCTCATACAGCCAATAATATTCATTTCATAAGAATTCGATGTTGCTGCCCTCTTTCGAATTCCTGTGAACTTGATTTCGTAATTTTGTTTTTCGATAAAACACTATTAATTTATCAAAATTTATATCGTGCTTTGCCATCCAAACTTAAGTCGCGTTTTCTTTATAAAATAATGTCCAAGACGTATCGATATTCATACTCCGGTGTTCGTCATAGAGCTCCACTGTTGATTTTAGCTGAAATGCAGTAAAACATTATAGTTTAATTTTGTCAATTACAGATTTCTGATGATAATTGGATGTGTAATTTTTTTTATATTTTAGAAAAAATTTTAGTGAGGGTCCATTTGTGCCATAATTTTAATTATACTGTCAAAATGTTATTGATTTCCATCTATTGCTGCCAGAGCAAGTTTGGATTAATACGACCAGCTATTTTACCGAGGTGTCCTTCCCCTATCCCCCACTCTTTTCTCCTCTCTGTGTTAACTGTCGTGATGTCGTGCCTTGCCCTGAGATGTCACCACCAATTCTATCAGTGGTGAGGAACCCCTCACGCCGTAAAATAAGTGACGAGCGACAGTCCCGACCATGTAAATTAGGTGAGAGTTCACTGTACATCGATATATTTTCGTATAATAATGATTACCGTACCATTACACGAAATACCGTACGTTTACCGTACTTTTGTATACGGTAACCGCAATCCGTACAGCTCGAAAAATTACCGTACATATACGGTATTTACCGTACGTCTGGCAACGCTGGTCTACACCACTCCGCTGTCGCCACGAGAGTCCTTTTGTCGAGCAGACGTGGTCGCCAGTAACGGAATATTGGAGCTACGACAAATGAACATGTTTTTCTTATGTTTTTCAATATTCTGAATCGATCTAAGCATGAATTTTAACTCCTAGCCCTGTCATGAATGGTGAAAACGATGATTTAAAAGTTCAAATTGGCCTATCACACGAACGAGAAAGAAATCGGGAAAAAGTTTCAAACAAAAGTTGTAGACCTTGAAATTTCGCGTAACAAACATTAAAAAAAAAATTTTCTATCGTCTATAGATAATGTGCTAGATAATTTTTAAGTTTTTATGCCTCTAAAACGTAGGAAAAGGGCAAATATGATCACTACTGGTGAGAGAGACAGCCACACTGAGTAAAAGTGAGATAGCCTACGTCTATACACAGCGGCGTCCATATGTCTACTACGCGCATGCGCTACAGAGGTGCGAGTGAGAGAAAGCAGAGCTATAATATAATGTCGCCTCACTCTACCTGCCTCGTACATTCAGCTTTTATTTCTTTTTTTTGGGTCGCGTGCGGCACAAGAACGGGAAATATTTCATTATAGCGTTTGATGTCAATTTTCGTCATTTCAAAGTTCGTTTTTCATATTTTTCTGGAGTTGCCTGGAGTGTTGATCTCTAACTCAATTAATTATCGAGAAAAAGTTAAATTGGTAAAAACCTGAAAAAAATTCTCAAGATTGATAATAGCTTTAAGAAAGATAAAAATTAAGAGCTATATAGCTCCATAAGAGCGATGACAAACAAAACGTTCAATTTCTAGTTTTAACCACGACACAATTTTGGCACAATTATGAAACTTTTTTTCAAACCTTATATATTTCTTTATAACACTATCAATGAAAAAAAAAATTTAAAGGTACGCCATACTAGAAAAAAAATGAAAACCACTTTTTGGCCCAAATAATGAATTTATTTAAATGTTTTGAGGTTTAAGTTTTGTATGTTAATGCATATTTACATAATTTGTATCTATTGCACTGAGAAAAAAAAATGGTTGAATATGCAAAATCGTTAGTTGAATACGGGCAACTAAATATTTATTTGGTCTAACCCACACAGCAAAATTGATCCCGGGACCATCCCGAGATAGTCCCATTCGTGGCCTGCCAAGATAGTACGTCTTATGAACGTCTATGGGAGGAACCAGTAAGATATTGTTCTACCCGGGATATATATTGGATGTCTTGAGAATATCCTGTCGCAACCGTAATTCGACGATCCCAACGCACGCTCTTATAGACTCTGTAGATGTCTGTGGGAGGTACTAGTAAGACATTTGTCTACTCGAGATTAATATAGGATGTCTTGAGGATATCCTGTCGCGACCGTTTTCAGACGATCCCAGTGCACTTTCTTATAGATGTCTCTGGGAGGTACCGGTAGGAAATTGTTCTACCCGAGATTCATATGGGATGTCTTGTGGATATCCTGCTGTCACCGTGTGTAGACGATCGTACAGCACTGTCTTGTAGATGTCTATGGGAGGTACTAGTAGGACATTGGTCTACTCGAGATGAATATAGGATGTCTTGAGAATATCCTGTTGCAACCGTGATTAGACGATCCCAGCGCCCTCTCTTAGAGATGTATCTGAGAGGTACCGGTAGGTTTCCGTTCTACCCGAGATTAATATGGGATACCTTGAGGATATCCTGTTGCAACCGTAATTAGACGATCCCAACTCACTCTCTTATAGACGTCTGTGAGAGGTACTGGTAGGACATTGTTCTACCCGAGATTAAAATCGGATGTCTTGAGGATATCCTTCCGTCACCATGTGTAGACGATCGTACCGCACTATCTTGTAGATGTCTGCCGGAGGTACTAGTAGGACATTGGTCTACGGGAGATTAATATAGGTCTTGAGGATATCCTATCGTAACCGTGTTTTGACGATCCCAGCGTATTCTCTTAGAGATGTCTCTGGGAGGTACCGATGAGACATTGTTCTACGCGAGATTAATATAGGATGTCTTGAGGATAGCCTATCGTAACCGTGTTTTGACGATCCCAGCGCACTCTCTTAGAGATATCTCTGGGAGCTACCGGTAAGACATTGTTCTACGCGAGATTAATATGGGATGTCTTGAGGATATCCTGCCGTAACCATGCGTAGATGACCCCAGCGGGCTCTCTTAGAGATATCTGTAGGAGGTCAGCCATTGCGCGGCGTTAGTTCCAGACTCGCCGCGAGATGGCAAATGCTCTCAAATACGGATCATGCAAATAGAATGCTTATATAGCCGAGCGTGAACACGGGCATTTGACACCGAAAGGAGTCGGACCTCAAAAGAGGCCATATTACAAGGAGTATTTGCTGTCTCCCTCTGTACTGTACGCATTTTATTGAAATTTAATTAATTAATTGAAATTAATAAATATTAAATCGAAATAAAAATAATTATCCACTGCTGTGTTGGCAGTCCAAGAGACGTCCCGAAGACATCTCGGGACAGCAGTGGGACCATCCTATTGCCGTAATCACTGCGGACATTTCAGAGCCCATGGGAATCCCATGGGACCATCCCATTACCATCACGGGACAATTGAGTCAATTGACGTGATGTCCGAAAGACGTACTTGGGACGTGTTATTGCTGTGTCTGATAATTATGGAATATCTTGGTGACGTCTTTAAGAAATCTCGATAATATTTTATCGATATCTCTACTCCGCTGTATTTGCAGTCCAAGGGACGACAATGGGACGATCCCATTCTGGTAATCACTGCGGACACTTTAGAGCCCATGGGAATCCCATGGGACCATCCCATTACCATCACGGGACAATTGACGTGATGTCCGAAAGACGTACTTGGGACGTATTATTGTTGTGTGGTAACTAAATAATTAGTTTCTGGAATAATTTCGCGATTCAGTTGACCAAAATATTGTTCAGGCAACAAAAATTTGGATTGTGCAACTAAATATTTAGTTGCACGTATTCAACCAAACGATTTTGCATATTGATCCATTCAACCATTCAACCATTTTTTTTCTCAGTGTGAAAATAATATTTCATATTCAAAATCATAACAAACATTTCTTGCCAAAGTAACAAAGTAAACCAGTTAAATATCTGTCAAAATTACAAAAAAATTGATTATTAATATTTAACTGGTTCAATTTTTGATTTTGGCAAAAAAAATGTTTGTTGTTGTTTTGAATATGAATGATTATTTTTAATACATACAAATTACATACGTATGCGCTAAAATACAAAAATTAAACCCCAAAGAATATAAATAAATACATTATTTGGGCCAAAAAGTGGTTCTTCTGTTTTTTCTACTGTGGCGTACCTTTTTTAAAAATTTTATAAACTCATAGTGTTGTACGAAAATAAAGAAGGGATGAAAAAAAAATAGTTTCATAGTTGTGCCAAAATTGTATCATGGTTAAAAATTAAAATTAAAAGAAAAACAAAATTTTTCAAGGATTTTATAGACCTATATAGCTCTTAATTTTGTTTTCTTCGAGCTGTTATTAGCCCCCAAAACATATTATAAATTTTGATGAATCGGTTCAGTCAATCTTGGGAAAAAATTTTTTTTGTTTTTTATAAATTTTTACTTTTTCTCAATAACTCCCAGTAGAATAGTCGTATTTCGATCATTTTTTTATAGCCAATTAGTCCAGAAATCTATCTATGCATTGACCGAATCGTCAAAGTTGAGAACTTTTGAGATATACTCGTTTGAAAAATATTCTCTCTCGAGAAAAGTGAAAAAATTTTAATTTTACGTTTTTTTCCAAAAATTTGTAATATGTTTTGGGGGCTAATAACAGCTCGAAGAGAACAAAATTAAGAGCTACACTCCCGACCAAAAGTTTGGGGACACCTGCTCCGATTTCGAGCCGCACAAAAAGTTTCACTGCTCTTTCAAAAATTAAGATATTTCAATCGGTCAAACGACATTTTAAAGGGGACATATTCAGCTTCATTGTGCCGTTTCAAAAAAAAAAATCGATATTTTTTTCAACCCGTTACACCCTCTCTAACATGGTCATTTTTCGGCTTTTTTTTTGGACGTTTTAATTTTGGTCCACAAGCCATGAAATTTTTTTTCAATTTTTTGTTGGACAAAAAACTTGAAGCGAGAAGTATAAGCTTCAATTTTGTTTTTTAAAAAGTTTCGTACGATTTTTTTTCGTGAAGATATTCAACTTTTCGCAAAAAACGACGAAATTTATAAAACGTAACGTAACTCCCAAACTACTGGGTTTTCATAAAATCTTCAGGAGGGTAAAAAGTTGCGTACACTTATTTTGGATACAATGAAATTTTTTCAGAATTTATTTTCAAAATTTTTTTTTCGAAATTTTTTCTGTCAAGGAAATATTTTTTGTTCCCTTGTCTACACGTCTTTTTCAACGAAAAAGCCACCTTTTGCTGCAATCACCGCTTCAACAATTCGTGGCATCCGGTAAATCAATTTATCGATTTGTTCTTGCTCCAAACCGGACCAAGCTTCCTGCAACTTCTTCCACAAATCTCCAGAAGATGTTGGACAATGAATTCGTATTTTCCGGTCAAGCTCTTCCTATAAAATCTCGATCGGGTTCAGGTCTGGTGATTGAGCCGGCCACACCATCTTCACGAGAATTTGTTTTTCCTCTTCATTTTTTAGGTAGTCTCTGCACAGACTAGAACTGCGTTTAGGATCGTTATATCCTGTTGCATGATGAAACCACTACCGATTATTCTCAATCCAGATGGAATCGCAACAGGATCACGATCATGCAACAGGATAACGATCCTAAACACATCGTGGTTAAAAATAGAAATGGAAAAATTGTTTGTCATCGCTATATAGCTCTTAACTTTTTCTCGATAATTAATTGAGTTAGAGATCAACACTCCAGGCAACTCCAGAAAAATATGAAAAACGAACTTTGAAATGACGAAAATTGACATCAAACGCTATAATGAAATATTTCCCGTTCTTGTGCCGCACGCGATCCAAAAGAAAGAAATAAAAGCTGAATTTACGAGGCAGGTAGAGTGAGGCGACATTATATTATAGCTGTGCTTTCTCTCACTCGCACTTCTGTAGCGCATGCGCGTAATAGACATATGGACGCCGCTGTGTATAGACGTAGGCTATCTCACTTTTACTTAGCGCGGCTGTCTCTCTCAGCAGGGGTGATCATATTTCCTTTTTTCCCACGTTTTAGAGGCATAAGAACTTAAAAATTATCTAGCGCATTATCTATAGACGATAAAAAAAAAAGTTTTCATGTTTGTTACACGAAATTTCAAGGTCCACAACTTTTGTTTGAAACTTTTTCCCGATTTCTTTCTCATTCGGGTGATATGCCAATTTGAACTTTTAAATCATCGTTTTCATCCTTAATGACAGGGCTAGGAATTATAATTCATGCTTAGATCGATTCAGAATATCGAAAAACATAAGAAAAATATGTTCAATGTCGTAGTTCCAATATTCCGTTTCTGGCGACCACGTCTGCTCGACTATTTCTCTTTCTTCCCCGGAAATTGAGAACTCATCGTTACCCTCCACTCTGTCCTAATTTCTATGCTTATTGCCGATACCTGGCGCCACGCCGTCTCGCAGGCCTTCGACGAAACGATACAGTGAACGCGCGCCAATATTTGATTGATTAATTATCTCGCACGATAATGTCGCGTCACTATAACGTTCCTAGCCGTTAATCGATGTACTGTTTAAGGGCCGCCTTTTGACGTCTTCTGTTTTCAACGTCTTCCGGGAATCGGAACTTCGATATTTTCGGTTTCCTTGCTGTTTTTCTCCCTCTATAAGCCTCAGATGGACGAATGGGTTGCTTATGAGCGTCGTTCCTTTCTCCTCATTGCAGCATTTCCCTCGTTACATGAAATATACAGGAACGCGCGTGATGAATAAAGGCTCTAATTTCTCTCCAATCAAACTCTTATCGAAATTGACAGGTGGTGGCTCTTGTAGCGAGGACAAAGGGTATTTTTAATTATGTAGTTCTTATTTTGTAACGCGACGAAAAAAAACCGCGTTACAATAGATATAGTGCTTCGAACTTGACACGCTTGGAACAGAGCTGTATGTAAAATTTTTCCGGGCCCCAAATAATACAATGTAAACACCACACATACAATGTACCGCATACAATGTATAAGCATCACGCGTACCCTCCTGAGTTTTTCCCAGCACGGAGCGTGACGAGCCCTGGCCGCGAGGTTTGTCTTTTATACTGGGAGTCACTATACCGAGAGCGTGGTGTATATGGGGTGTTCCATCCCAAATAGTTTGAAACACTTTTTTTTCATTTCCTTAAATTTTTGATATTTTTGAGCACCCATCAAAAGACCCTTGCTGGTAAATTTTGAGATTTTTTTGATTACCCGTTTAAAAGATATTAAATTAACAAAAAACCGTTCCTTTCCGGTATTTTGGTCATAACTTCTTTAATAATAGTCCAAATTTGAAGTTTTTTTAAATTTTTGTTTTTTATGGCCTTTGGGGGCCTTTTTCGAAAAACGCAAAAATCCGTATCTTCTACTCTCTAAAGCTCTTTGGAATGCAATTGGTTTCATCAAGATGAAAAAGAAAGTGTTCAAATTACACGTTTTTTTTAACTTTCAACCCTTATAAATTTATCCCTTTTTACCCCCTTGAAACTGGAAAAGCCGCATTTTTCATTATTCGTCAAAAGCTTTCTTCTCGAATTGGTTTCATTCAAATATCTTGATTGGAATTATGTGAAACTGCAAAAGTCACTCGGAGAAAAGAAAACTAGAGGGGGTAGTTTCCCCCTCACACACACGTAATAATTGTGCAACAAGAGAAAACGTCAATTTGGAGTTCGTACGAATATTTAGAATCAGGAGACACATTTCAAATTAAGAAAACACGGTGGTGATGAGGAAATTCGAGTAAGGGGTAGTTTACCCCTTTAAGCTTGCTGTCTTGCTGAAAAGCCGAAACACGTAAATTTTAATTTCGTTTGCCCTTTAAAATAGCACCTGTTTTATTCAATTGGATCCACACATTTTATATTAGGTGGGCGAAAAAAAAAGTTGAGGGTTAGTTCCCCCCTTATTTTTTCTATCGGCCTAGTCGATTTTTCACGGTTTCACATGAAAAACATTTTAGTTTTTGTTTCATTGAAATCGATCGATTGCTTCTGGGTGAAACCACCAAATCACCCCTTGACATGCCTTATTTCAAAGGATGATTTCATCCCTTAAAACGGTTTTTCCGCCGATAAAAAAAATGCGTGTCTCTTAGTTTCGAATGCTCTACAATATACATGAGTTTCAACAAAATCGGAGGGGACACGTAAGTGATGTTTCTTGTCAGAATATATGCTCTCGGTACACTAAACAAGCGTGCAAAATCGGAGCTCGATCGGATGAATAGTTTTTGAGAAAAACCATTTGTTATTTAAAAACCGACTTTTTTCGCGAGGAATTTCCAGGCTGGGAAATTGTCGCAGCGCAATGAAACCAAAACGAAATTAATCCCAAAGCGTCGTACTATCATGTACACTTTGGGGCAAATCGATTTTTCATAATTAAAGGGGTGAAAAACGGCTCCAAAAAGAGGGTACGTTTTTTACTCGTAAACAAATGGAATTCCATCGCGAATTTTCAAGTGACAGCGTCAGGGTTGGCATCACTCGAAAGCGGTTATTTTTCTACGAATTCAGAAAAAAAAATTGCAAAAAATTAATTAGAGGCGGTAAAAAAAATTGTTTTTCAAAAACTATTGCAGCTGCTCTTTTTAACATAGAGAGCTAAAAATTGAACAGCGTATGGAATAAGACTTTTACTAACTGTCGAAAAATCTGCGAAAAAAAGAGAAAAAATGAGATTTTTTCTCGGATAAACCCGAAAACTTGATATAAGGGTAATTCGATGATTGTGAATCGAATGGTGCTATCATAATAATTCAATTAATTGAAATACATTTTTAATCACACGGAAATGGTATTATGGGTATAATTCAAACATCAAATAAAAAATCGATATATAACTTAAATTATCGATGATAGGAACGCAGAGTTCAAACGTGACAAAAAAACGAACAGAATACGATACACGAACCCGGAGCACCTCGTTTCTAATCGGTCACTTTGTTCATAGGACTGTCACGTTTTTTTTTAATTTTGAATATTTTCAAGAATTTTTATTTCTGAATAAAATTTCGCGTAATTAAAACGATGCACTTAATTTTAATTTTAATGTTTGAATTATGCACATAATACCAATTCCGTGTGATTAAAAATGTATTTCAATTAATTGAATTATTAGAATTGTGGCATTTCAATTTGATATTGGAACAGCATGCAGTCGTAGTATAATTTTAATTTATCGAATTGAATTTCGAATTGTTCTGTGACCCGTTCAATTTTTGTCCTGGAATTTTTATGACTTTGAAGCTGAATAAAAATGCATTAATGTTTTCTTATAACACAATAAAAATGAATTAAAATTATGTGTAGACAAAAAATCAATTTCACGTTTGTTGTATCCTTTCGTTTATATTTTGAATTAATTTCATGTGTAGATATACAATTCTTCTTTTTCAAATATGTATTCAATTTGATATACAAATAAATTTTTGTGAGGTAATTATTTTGACTCTCGACTAAATAACAATAGTTTCACTAACTATTAATTTCTGTTGAAATTAAATATTGTTTTATTCATTTATTTAAGGTTCAACATTTTTGACAACAAATAGAAAAACGGCGTGCCATAAGCATCAAGATTCGATTTAAAAACGCCACGCTTATACGCCGATTTGTATATAGATATATAGAACGCTCGACGTTTGAACGGCTAAATGAAAAATACTCGCAAACGCGTGAGAAATTATAAAGAGAGAAAAACCGTGTTCGTCTCTCGCTCTCGCATTTACGACCTTGAGGCCCGAGAATAGCCGAACCCTTTGTTCGTGCATTAGTACACACGGACGCTCGCACGCACACTAACCCACTCGTTCCACTCTCGCGTGTAAAGACCGACGGCGAGGCGGGACTTCTCCCCACTTTTACCCTTACGCTTTAGAATCTTTTTTGCAAGTTTTCTCGCGTATTTTTGCAAATAGGAAGATGGACCCGTGCACTTTCTTTAGGTATTTTTTAATTCTCTACAACTTTTGTTCCAAACTTTTTTCGATCAAACTCTTAGATTCTGAGATAACCCCATTTTAACCCTTTATCTCAAAACCTTGGTGCCTGGGTACAACAAAATTAGCACCGTTCGATTCAGAATCATCGAATTACCCTTATATCAAGTTTTCGGGTTTATCCGAGAAAAAGTCTCACTTTTTCTCTTTTTTACTGGACTGTAAATTTATTGTTCATTTCAGCGGTTGATTGAGAGGCCAAATGTGACGCCGCGTTTGGCGGCAGAGTGGGGATAGCCGTCTCGGGCTCGCGTAAAAAGTGAATCCGCGCGTTCAAATTTCACGAACATGGAATATCTACGGAACAAATTAACTTATCGAGTTGTTTTTTTTTACATCCTTGCTAACTTCTTCCGCTGATCATGATTTTGTTACTGACAATTTTGAAAAATTGATAATTCACCTGCGAATTTAATGATTACTTTTATTGATTTTTTACACTAATTTTTACTCAACTTTTGGGCAAAATCGGATTCTAATATCATCGTTGTGAGGTTCTTCAACTACTGTACGGAGGAAAAAAAATTCCCATGAAAAATGTTTTTTATTAGAGCACTTGTCATTCCGTTTTCAGAAAAAATTAACGAATTCAGGCCATTACGACTACGAAAGACACCAAATGTTCTCAAATTTGAAGAATATATTTTTTTTAATGAAAACTATTATGCACAAGGTTCAAGGTACAAGCAAATAAAAAAATATTAACGCAGGAAGAGGTTGAAATACTGGTATATTTTTCACCATGTCACGAAGCTTACAAACATTCAATAGCTTTACATTAAATATATAATATTTATGGAGTTTTTATGGAAAAAAAAATTCTTCAAATTTGAGAACATTTGGTGTCTTTCGTAGTGGTAATGGCCTGAATTCGTAATTTTTTTTCTAAAAACGGAGTGACAAGTGCTCCAATAACAAAACATTTTTCATCGGATTTTTTTTGCCTCCGTACAGTAGTTGAAGAACATCACGACGATGATATTCGAATCCGGTTTCGCCAAAAAGTTGAGTAAAAAATAGTGTAAAAAACAAATAAAAAATAATCATTAAATTTGGAGGTGAATTTTCAATTTTTCTACATTTTCAGTAACAAAATCATGATCAGTGGAAAAAGTTAGCCAAGATAAAAAAAAACCAACTTGATAAGTTAATTTGTTCCGTAGATATTCCATGTTCATGGAATTTGAACGCGTGAATTCACTTTTCGCGCGTGCGCGCGCGAGCCCGATACGGCTATCCCTACTCTGCCGCCAAACGTGGCGTCACATTTGGCCTCTCAATGAACCGCTCAAATGAACAATAAATTTATATGGAATTTTTCCGCCGATTTTTCACCAGTTAGTGTAAACCTTACTCCGTACGCTGTCCAATCTTTAGCTCTCTATGTTAAAAAGAGCAGCTGCAATAATTTTTAAAAAATAAATTTTTTTATCTCCCCCTCTCTAACTTATTGCAATTTTTTTTTTAATTCGTAGAAAAATAACCGCTTTCGAATGATGCCAGTCCTGACTCTGTCACTTGAAAATTCGCGATGGAATTCCATTTGTTTACGAGTAAAAAACTTACCCTCTTTTTGGAGCTATTTTTCACCCCTTTAATTATGAAAAATCGATTTGCCCCAAATTGTACATGATAGTACGACTCTTTCGGATTAATTTCGTTTTGGTTTCATTGCGCTGCGACAATTTCCCAGCCTGGAAATTCCTCGCGAAAAAAGTCGGGTTTTTAATAACAAATCGCTTTTCTCAAAAACTATTCATCCAATCGAGCTTCGATTCTGCACACTTATTTAGTGTACCGGGGGGCATATATTCTGAGATTTTAGAGGCTGTACACACATTTTTGAATTAATAATGGGTTATAATATAAATTGCCATTTTAGCTGGTTTTCAATTTTTTGCGGGCGAACTAATTAACCGATTTTAATTTGCGACCCGCCAAATTATTATTTTTTTAAGTATCTACAAATAGTTACATAACTTTTTTTTCTCGGATCAATAGTTTCGACGCTATCTCTCAAAAACATGGTTTTGCAAACTTTGACCGCGTGGCAAAAAAAGCCTCCCAAAATCTGTGGTTGGAAAGTATTTGGCCTTCATCAGGGACATCAGCCCTACACGAATTGGTCGGTTATAATCAGGAGGCTGGTACAGAGCCTAACGTGGTGGTGCTCTTGGCATCACCCGCCACCATGTGGCGCTAGTAGTGTACTGCGCGGCTGCCGCGGACTGCGACGCGACAGATGCAAGCAGTAAACGCGTTATATATATTCATGCACTAGATAATTTCAGCAAACCACAAAATCTAATGCAATAATTTTACAAAATATACACATATATTCATAATAGTATAGGTATTGGCAATATGTAACTGAAACCGTGGAGTAAATTAGAATTATCATAATTAAATTGTATATTAGATTAATATTACTATTTAGCCACACCTTTCACCGTTTGTATTTTTAAACCCACTTGATCGAAAAAAATCACTTATGCACACTAGGGTGATGCAAAAAAAAATCGATTTTTTTATTTTTATACAGCTCCATCGAAAAACGTTAGTACATTAAAAAAAAAAATTCCCAAAATTTGAGATTAAAAAAAAAAATTTTAGATAGTGCTCGAGCGGCTTTTCGATCTTTTTTTAGATTTAATTTTTTTTTCTCTAAAAAAGCGGTATAATTGTTTTAAAAAAAATCACATTTTTCGCTCCAAAATTTTATGTTTCAGCAAAACCAAAAAAAAACAGTTTAAATGATTAGTTCTTATTTTTCTGTATTTTTAACTACAGATTATCACAAAAAAGATAGAGAACAGAATGAACAGAATAAGTGGGATGTCACTTTGAAGGTCCGGCTGAACAGTAATTTCTTTTGGTGCTAGACGGATACTTTTTCCTGTGTTCCTCAACAATTTGCAGAAGATTTTGTTTTTGGTCTTCATTTTTTGTGATGAGACCGTTAAAATCTTTCATCAAAGATACTGCACGCTCAGCCGTATCATTCACAACTTGCATATTTTTGAACGTTGCTAAACAGGTATTATAATCCTGGTTATTCTCCCAAATTGCAGGATATAGCTTCCTTTAACATACAGTGTGGCGATCAAATTTGGCTTCCTCATAAAGGAAGCTTTGTTAACTATTGAAAAATATTAGTAATCAATGTGCAAATTCAATCGATTTTCGCCAAATTTGATAGCGAACAAACCTTGATAGCTGAACAAGTTCTGTACAAAGTTTTAGTGAAATGTATTCAAAATTGTGCAAGTTAAAGCGTTTACACTATTTTTCAAAAAATTCAAAATTTCATAAAATTTTAATCCCTCAATGAATTTTTGCTAAACTTAATAGCGAACGGCCTCAATAGCTATATTAGCTCTGTGCAAACTTTCAATGTAATATCTTAAAAATTGCACAAGTTAGAGCGTTTACGCTATTTTTGAAAGTAATCAAAATTTCATAAAACTTCAATCCCTAGATGGATTTTCGCCAAATTCAATACCAAACAACCTTAATAGCTATACTAATTCTCCACAAAGTTTGAGTGCAATATCTTGAAAATTGCAGAAGTTAGAGCGTTTACGCCATTCTTGCAAAAACGAAAAAAGTCGATAAAATCTACACACCCGTTAGAATTAAAACAATTTTTTTTCATAATGAAGAGAAATTCGTGCTCGACGAGTATGCAAAATTTTAACTCGATATCTCGAAGCGTATTCGAGTTATTGGTTCTTTACATCTGAAACTCAGGATACACACACACACACACACACACACACATCCATCCGGACATTTTTTCTGAATATGATTTCTCGATGTTTTAGGACATTTTGAACACATTGGCATAAAAATCTCGAAAAAAAATTGTTCACGAAAAGCTTCCTTTATGAGGAAGCAAAAATTAACGACAGCACCACGCTTGCAATAGGTGTTGAGTTGAGGTTATGAGGCTTCGCGACAAGGCGATGCCGGGGGTGTGGGGTACAGCGCGGTATAGTGGCAGCGCCGCACAATCAGAACTACGAAGGGCGATGCCACGGTCGTACATACAGGTCTAGCAACGACGGTAGTGGGGGTAGGCACCCTTCTATGTCACATTTTTCGTTCCGATTTACGCCGCAAGGTGCGCTTCCGTAGGAAAGTGTGGTGTGCGACAAAGATAGAAATAGCCTTCTGTCTCTCTTGCTCTCTTAAACGTGCGCATGCGCTCAATGCGCCGTCTCACGCACGCTGCACACTCATGCATAGAACGCAAGGGCGCCATACAGCGCGACTACTAACCAATGCCACCAGCGCTCAAAGCCCCCAAATCGAAGATCCTTTCCGACGTTAATACCCTGTAGCGTAATACACTCCGAGCCAATGCCAATTTTCGCCAAGGCACCTTTCTTCCCCTACCACCACGAATGCCCCGCACCAATGCCCCCACCGACGTTTGGCTCTAGAGCCTATTAGCCCTCAAACGAAAAATCACTTTTGACGATAGTCCCCAAAAGCGTTAATCCCTCCCACCCGTCGCCTCTAACGACGTTCACGCCTAGCTTCGATAGTCTCGAAAGTGCAATGCGACGAAAACGGAATTGCCACCACCGTCGAACTATTCGGACACTTCGATTGGTCATTGACACGATTGAAACGATTATCATTGGTTCGTCAGTTCGACAGTGGTGGCAATTCCGTTTTCGTCGCAATGCATTTTCGAGACTATCGAAGCTAGGCGTGAACGTTTTTAGAGGTGACGGTTGGTAGGGATTAACGCTTTTGGGGACGATCGCCAAAAGTGGTTTTTCGTTTGAGGGCTAATAGGCTCTGGAGCCGAACGTCGGTGGGGGCATTGGTGAGGGGGAGCATTGGTTCGTGGTGGTAGGGGAAGAAAGGTGCCTTGGCGAAAAGTGGCATTGGCTCGGAGTGTATTACGCTACAGGGTATTAACGTCGGAAAGGATCTTCGATTTGGGGGCTTTGAGCGCTTGTGGCATTGATTAGTAGTCGCGGTCAATGGCGTCCCCAGGAACCGGGTAGTTTTGACGTGACATCACGTGACACCGCTTCAGAATGATTATAACCAGGGGGCTGATACTCGGCCAAAATCCTTATAGGGGTTGATGGTGGGGATGGTGGTCTTAGCATCGCCCACGGTCGTTCATACAGGTCTAGCAACGAAGTGGAGCACACAGTTTGCCGGTTTTGTCGCGCTTAGAAGAGTTTAAATAAACAAAAAATTTGACCCACATTTTTTAATCTACTTTGCGTTTCCTCGACCGAGATTCAAATCTGCGACCCCATCTATAATCCATTAAACGCTATTGACTACTGAAGGTTTCCTTCACTTACATGATATATGAATGTTGGGGTGCTAAAAAAATTGTGATTTGCATTTGAATGAGAGGTTGAAAAAGAAATTTACGAATCAAAAAATGTTGAAATTGAAGTATTCGCCATGACACGCCATTTAAAAAAAAAATTCAAATATTCGTGGGAGTTTTCCAGTGTTTGTCGGCTTTGCGAATTTGAATCTCCATAAAGCATACCCACATTTACATAATTCAAAATGGCGGATCTCATATGGCAGATTAAAATATATAAATGACTTGATTCCAATGAAAGTCGATAATTCAGAAGTCTCACGATCACTGATTTAAAAATTAAAAAATTGGATCCAAATTGGATGCGATATTTTGCCTTTCAGAATTTCTACTTCACCTACTTTGGTCTACCATATTGGATGATCCAATATGGTGGACCAGAATGAAGAAATGATTTGATTTGGATGATACGATGATGATGATGATTTTCGAGATTGCGTAAATATAGGAAACTTTTTAACTTTTGCAATCAATTTAATGGCAGTTGAACAATTTTCAAAACGGTTCATTAAGTTTTATCAATCGTTATTTTAATGAACGAGTTCTGTTATTTTCTACAAGCAATATATGATTTTTATAGAAGGTTTGTCAATTTACAGTACAAAGTAGTTTCTCTTATATAATTCTCGGATATTCAGTAGACGTATGGTATGGAGTAGATCAAGGCGATAGTTTCCATGTCAGAACCCTACCAGGGTAATAACGGGAAAATGTATAGTGTAAAAATAAATAATGTAATGAGAGCCTCGTCAGGAACTGTCTATATTCCGATCATGTAGGGCGCTGATTAAAAAGCGTTGACTTCAATATAATGTTTAAGATTCCAATTGTTCCATGTTAGAGCCCTGCAAGGCAAACCTG
Source organism: Alloplasta piceator (assembly GCA_946863875.1). Taxonomy (NCBI): domain Eukaryota; kingdom Metazoa; phylum Arthropoda; class Insecta; order Hymenoptera; family Ichneumonidae; genus Alloplasta; species Alloplasta piceator. The sequence continues at coordinate 18,515,571 of OX333078.1, forward strand.
ATCAGGTAGGGCAAATCAGAGCCTCGAATCAGCTACACTGGACTCCCGGCATAATGAACAAAACGGGGGTTTGTTCGTTATACCGGAAGGCATATGGGGCATTCCATCCCAAATCGGTCAGTTTGGAAAACTTTTTTTTTTCTTGATTTTTTTAGATTTTTGAGTACCCATCAAAAGACCCTTTCTGTTAAATTTTAAGATTTTTTTGATTACCCGTTCAAAAGATATTAAATTAACAAAAATACCGCTATTTTTTTGGTATTTTGGTCATAACTTCTTTAATAATGATCCAAATTAAAAGTTTTTATTTCAAATTCTTGTTTTTTATGGCCTTTTCAAAAAAAAAAAAAATACAACAAAAATATTCGACGTGTTTTTGAATGAGTTTTTTGAGTTCTAAACGTAAAATCGCGTTTTTAAAAGTGAATGTCATTTTTCTTTTAATTTTTTGCTTTAAACATCTATCTATTCAACAGGTTTTAAGACTAGTCCGATCGTGGGATCTCAATGACTACTATTGTTTTCGATTTTTGAAAATTAAAAAAAAAAATTTTTTTTAATAGATTATGAATACCAATTTTTGTTACTGTATAGTATGTTTTTTAATCATCTTGAATTAGTTTGGACACTTTTTCATTATTAACAGATTTTTTAAATAAATAATTAATCGATGAGCAAATAACAACAGTTCAAGAATTGTATGAGTGGGCATTGAACCTAAATAGTTTACCGAATATTGCTGTAAAATTTTCACATGAGAGACATTATTCAGATGCAAAAGAAAGATTTTAATTGCGATAAAATACTGCGAAGTCAATCACAGGGGGACACAAAAATTTCCTTCAATTATTCCAATGAGCAACGGAAATGTATTGGCAAAGGAATATTCTAATTCAGGAAATAATCGTATACGTAAGGTTTTCAAAAAAATACGTGAATAAATAAAAGCTGTTGTTATTATTGTTTATAAATAGACTTAACGATTAATTATTAATTTTAAGAACCTGTTAACCATAAAAAAAAGTCAAAATAAATTCTAAATATTGAAAAAAATACTATACAGTAACAAAAATTGGTATTCATAATAATTTATTAAAAAAATTTTTTTCAATTTTCAAAAATCGAAAAAAATTGTAGTCATTGAGATCCCACGATCGGACTAGTCGTAAAAATTGTTGAATAGATGGATGTTTGAAACAAAAAATTAAATTTGAAAAAATCAAAAATGACATTCACTTTTAAAATCGCGATATTACGTTTGAAACACAAAAAACTCATTCAAAAACACGTAGAATATTTTTGTTGTATTTTTTTCTGAAAAGACCATAAAAAACAAAAATTTTGAAAAAAAAACTTTTAATTTGGACCATTATTAAAGAAGTTATAACCAAAATACCAAAAAAAGAGCGGTTTTCTTGTGAATTTAATATCTTTTGAACGGATAATCAAAAAAATCTCAAAATTGAACAGGAAGGGTCTTTTGATGGGTACTCAAAAATATAAAAACCAAATAACCCAAAAATTTAAAAAAAATGAGGAAATAAAAAAAAAAGTTTTGCAAACTGTCCGATTTGGGATGGAATTCCCCATATACATATATCGATATAATGCTTTAGACTCGACAGGTTTGGAATAAGGCCGTATGTAAAATTTTTCCGGCCGCAAATGATACAATGTAAACACTTGCGCCACATACAATGTAAGCAACAAGCGTACACTCTTGAGTTTTTGTCGAAATGGGGTGCGTTGAGTCCCGGCCGCCAGATTTGTTCGTCATACCGAGACCCGTTATACCGGTAGTTCAGTGTAATCATATGTTTGCACGAGTCGTTATTCGTGAAGATAGAATAATACCAGTCGAGAGGTGTTCCGCGATGAATAAATCAATGAAATTAAGGACAATAAGGATCAATTCTAGGCAAACAGTTACGTGATGATTCTTTTCATTTTTTATTTCACAGGGAGCTCAATCTCTTCACAACTTGGCCACAGATGTCGGAAAATGTGGTCGTCGATAGTGAAGGTTTTACCGATTTCGAACCTCAATTGGCTCCCGAATGGTCAGTACAGGTCAAAATGATTCTTTCACCGGCTGGCCTGCTTGGTGAATATCTCAACGACTTCATTCATTTGTGCTCGAGTCAAAAGAGCATGATTGATCTTTTGGGTGACGCTGCCGATTGTACGACCGATGATAACGACCAAACTCTTAGCTCAGCTTTGAATATCTTGACGGAATCGAAAATACCGACATTATCAAATGTGGTTAACAGAGGAACATCAAAGAGAAATAAGAACGTTGAGGGTCCTATATCGGAAGAAGTTCTCGTGCCGATTCTTTATTTCCTCTTTCCGGATGCCGAAGACAATCAGGTGAGCTTATTTACTCTAATGAAAATAACCCTGTTGAAAAAGACCGATAGGACTGATAGAATCTGTTAGAATCAGGGACAAATACACACTAAATTCCAATAGAGATTTTATAAGGATTTATAAGATTCTATTGGTTCATATCGGTCTTATTCACGACATAGTTCGAAATAAACGTTTCATCCGTCTTAAAAATCCAAATGGATATATTTATATATATATCAATTACAGTGGCCATTAAAAAAGAAATCTGATTCATTTTTATACATTTTATGGAATATTCTTGGCTAATTTCGTCAATCGTGATTTTTTATATAGCAATAGCACTTAAGGGCGGCCAAAAACCCTCTCTCTCGCTCGCACAGGAACCCTATAGGCGCTCTCTCTCGCACTCACAAGAGCGGAAAGGCGTGGGGGAGGGTGTTTAGCCTGCCCTTAACAATATTCTGATTTTTTTCTCATTGCTTTCGTGAGCATGTGAAAAGAATTTTATCTTCATTTGAATGTTCATTTTAATGTTAATATTCGATGAATTATAAGAAAAAACAAAACTTGCAAATTCGAAATTTGTACAGTTTCGGCTTCCACATAGCGGAAGCTTTGTAAATACGTAAAAATGAAAAGAAAGTGATGTATAAAGTTCGAACTTGCAAGTTGTTTTTTTTTTTTTTTTTATGATCTGTGCGAAAGCGCGCGCACGAGACCGAGAGAGAGAGAGAGAGAAGAATTGTTGAAATTTCTTGGGTTTCGACTTTTTGAATTATTATTCTTTTAAATTGTTATTACTTTAATTATTATTATTATTATTGGTGGCCTCCGAACGTCTCAAAATACCTTCCAAGACCATCACGCCTTGGAAGTCTACACCGAGAGAAAAATATGGTTCGTGGAACCATATTTTACCATATAATATGTTCCCCACAGGGTTTTCAATAATTTATGGCAACCCCAACCTATAAAATTATGGTACGGGTAACCGAATTTTCGGGGTTCCACCCAACATCTCCTTATGTTTGAGCAGACAATGTATCGAGCAACTAAACATATTGTACTCGAAACTATCGAATGGCAATGAATTCTTAGAAAATTCATTGTGACTCTGCCGTCGATATGGTTTACCATACGATATGGTTATTCGCTTAACCTGCTTGTTCTATTTTACACATTCTATCGTGCACTACACTTCCGTACATAGTACATCTGACCATATTCATCCTAATATTAATAAATATTATTTCAAACTGAACAAATGTGTATTTAAATGAAATAATTTTTTAATTTAATATTTACACAATATATATTTTAAACATTTCAATCTTTGAATGTATATCTACACATATGAAGTCTACAATTTCGTAAAGCTTCGTCTTTTCTTTAACAGAAGGGAAAAGAAAAAAGACCCTTTTTTTATGGGAATCCTTTTCGGGGATTCGATCATCTTGCGTTTTGCCGCAATGTTCAATGTATTAAATATCCATACTGAAAAATAAGGATATCAAACATAGACGAGCTTGGAAAGGATATAGGCGTCGAGAGGCAGGTTCGCTTGTGCGAGAGGTAGCCACCTGGCGGATTTTTGGGGTACTGACAACCACGGTGAGCTCAAAGATCCGTCATGGTAAAAGGGGTCATAGTATGGTTAACCATATTCTATGACTGGACAAGCAATAATATGGTAGCGCTTATTACATTCTATGACTGGACAAGCAATAATATAATAAGCGCTATCACATTATTATTTGTCCAGTTATAGAAAATAGTTAACCATACTATAACCCTTTTTACCATGACGCGGGATCTTTGAGCTCACCGTGGTTTTATCTGCAGATTTGCTAGTACCTCAAAAATCCGCCAGGTGGCTACCTCTCGCACAAGCGAACCTGCCTCTCGACGCCTATATCCTTTCCAAGCTCATCTATGTTTGGTATCTTTATTTTTCAGTATGGATATCTAATATATTGAACATTGCGGCAAAACACAAGATGGTCGAATCCCCGAAAAGGATTCCCCATAAAAAAAGGGTATTTTTTCTTTTCCCCTCTGTTAACGAAAAGACGAAGCTTTACGAAATTGTAGACTTCACATGTGTAGTTATACATTCAAAGATTGAAATGTTTAAAAATATACATTGTGTAAATATTTAAAAAAAAAGATTTTTTTAATACATATTTGTTCAGTTTGAAATAATATTTATTAATATTAAATAAAAATGTATTAGATCGCAATATAATTTCCTAGTAGGTCATTCAAAAAAATAATTTCGTTGACATGAATAAAGTTGTATTAGGCCGGCCTACAACTAAAAAAATTTATTTGGCTTGACTAGGATTTAGTTAAATGTACTAGATCTTTTTTCTGGGTGCAGTTAGACATTTCTTTCGATTTACTTCGAACAGTCGTTATAATCTTATAAAGTATATATTTGTCATGTCTACGTCAGCAGGATGAATATGGTAAGATGTACTATGTACAAAAGTGTAGTGCACGATAGAATGTGTAAAATAGAACAAGCGGGTTAAGCGAATAACCACATCGTATGGTAAATCCTATGGGTACCATAAATTATTGACGACCCCTGTGAGAAACATATTATATGGTAAAATATGGTTTTACACACACCATACTTTTCTCTCGGTATAGCATTAAATAGATAGCAACTGCTTCTCGTAAGCAGTTCATAGTAACCATACAGATAGTTAAAAATAAAATACAATAACGCAATTTTTAATTAACACAAAAATATACTGCGAGTGTCAATGTTGAGTCTTCTTTACGACTCAATGGATGTATTTGGCCAACCATACACGTTTTGTAAAGTTCTTTGCAATAGTACACATCACGATCAGTTATGCTGTATGTTTGTAGGGACCATTCCAGTGGTATGGTACAGTCAACTGTACAAGTATGGTAGCGCTTATTATATTATTGCTATGCCAACCATAGAATATGGTTAACCATACTATTACCCCTTTTACCATGGCGGATCTTTGAGCACACCATGGTTTTTTCTCTCAGTGTACTGACATTCTTGGCACTGCTTGGATTTTTTCTCTTTTGTTTTTCGAAATTGTTATTATTTCTTCAGAAATCGGGTTTAATTGTATTTTTTTTAAATTGTTATTTCAACTGTTTTTATTATTATTTTTCAATGACTATTCCTTTCATTGTTAATTTTTCAATTTGTTATCAATGAAATTGTTGATATTTTCTTTATTATCATTGTTTTTATTGTTCTTTTTTTTATTGTCTACTTACATTGGCTGCACGGCTTTGATTTTTTTGTTAGAAATTGGGATTATTTTGGTAAAAATTATGTTTCCTTAGCATTTTTTGTAATTTCCAAATTGTTTTTATTATTATTCTTTTCTTTCATTGTTTTTATAATTTTTATGAAATTGTTATTTTTTCATTCTTGATATTTTCATTATTTTTCTTTCATTTTTTGTTTATTTTCCGAAGACTTTCGCAGAGCCTCTGAAGGCCTCCGGATGCTTTCAAAGTCTAATTACATTCGTTTACAGGGCTTGGATTTTTTCTTTTTCTTTCATTTTTCGAAATTGTGATCATTTTTGTAGAAATTATTATTTTTTTCGCTTTTTAATAGTTTTTATGATTTTTTTGCACTGTTATTATATGTTATAAAAAGTGACAATTCACCAAATTACAGCCTCTTTACTCTAGAGGTTTTTGATAAAAAAAATATTGGGTATTTCCATGTTAAGGAAAGTTAACTTTGTTACTTCCTTGCTCGCTCCTTACGGACAATTGAAAAAAAATAATAAAAAATATAGTCCCAAGTGAAAAAGTCCAAATTTTCCGAAAAAAATATCAGTTTTACCCTGAGGGTAGTATCCACCCCATAAAAACGTGTTAAATTAAAACATCTGTGTTTTGAAGGCGAGCACCGTAAAAAAAAATCTTTTCTATTTTTTTCGGAAAGTTTATGCCATTTTCCACAAATGAAAAAATTAACAGAATGGGGTGAGCAGAGGATCATCGTTGAATAAATTATTTAATTTTTTTTTTTTTTTTCTCAAACGTATATTTTTTTTCTAAAACTACATCCAATTCAACGTAAGAAAAGTTCTATAGCTATTTTAGCTACTACTAATATGTTCCGAGATATGATTTTTTTAATATTGGACATTTTATGCATGAACAAAATTCGTATCTCGGAAACTACCGGTTGTAGCCAGCATTATTATAGGACCTTTCCTATGTGAAATTGGCTCATACTTCCGAAAAAAATACTACAATTGAAAAAACGATGATTCGCTCTTGTCATTGTCATCACCAATTAATTTTTTTCAAGAATTATATATTTTTTTTCATATCTTAAGCTAATCAGACGTGAGAAAAATCTAAATGTAGTTTGAGTTACTACTCATATATTCTGAAATATGAATTGTTGAATATTGTTCATTTTTATACAATTTTTGCATTCACCAAATTCATATCTTGAAAATCGTCGTTTACAGCTATTTTGATTATAGGACTTTCATTCCGACAATTTGGTTGATTTATTCAAACAAAAACAACTCAAGTTAGAAAAAGAAATGCTACAAATTACTTTTTTAATTAATTCAATATAAAACAGTGGCACTCAGTGGTAGCTATGATGCAGTAGCGTGGCTACGTCAGATTAGTTGAAGTTTTGAGAAAACTACAACATATTTTTTTTTATTTAATCATAAAAATGCATATTTCGGAATGTAGGAGTAATAACTCAAACTACATTTAGATTTTTCTCACGTGTGATTTGCTTAAGATATGAAAAAAATATAATTCTTGAAAAAAAAAAATTGGTGATGACAATAACAAGAGCGAATCATCGTTTTTTCAATTGTAGTATTTTTTGTCGGAAGTATGAGCCAATTTCACATAGGAAAGGTCCTATAATAATGCTGGCTACAACCGGTAGTTTCCGAGATACGAATTTTATTCATGCATAAAATGTCCAACATAAAAAACATCATATCTCGGAACATATTAGTAGTAGCGAAAATAGCTACAGAACTTTTGTTACGTTGAATTGGATGTAGTTTTAGGAAAAAAATTTACGTTTGAGAAAAAATCGAAAAAAAAAGTTAAATAATTTATTCGACGATGATCCTCTGCTCATCCCACTCTGTTAATTTTTTCATTTGTGGAAAATGGCATAAAGTTTCCGAAGAAAAAATAAAAAAGATTTTTTTTACGGTGCTCGCCTTCAAAACACAGATTTTTAAATTTAAACACGTTTTTATGGGGTAGATACTACCCTCGGGGTAAAACTGATATTTTTTCGGAAAATTTGGACTTTTTCACGTGGAATAATATTTTTTATTAATTTTTTTCAATTGTCCGTAAGGAGCGAGCAAGTAAGTAACAAAGTTAACTTTCCTAAACATGGAAATACCCAAATTTTTTTTCTCGAAAACCTCTAGAGTAAAGAGGCTGTAATTTGGTGAATCGTCACTTATCATAACATATAATAAGATGTGAGAATGGCAAAGGAATCAAAATTTTGACCCCGAAATGCTCTCCGATCAATCATGGATCCAGCCACACATGAGGCAATCCACGCCATGTCGCTCGGCCTTGGCCCTGACCATTTTTGATTTTTTTCATTTTTTCTTATAAAATAGTATACTATGCAAGGAGTATTTTGACCAATTTTTAAATTCTTATCGCATGTATTTCAGAAGTTACGATTTTTCGAAAAATCTGGATTTCAGAAATTTCGGAAACGTTCTTACGCCGAGATCTCTTAAATTAATCGATATATCGAAAAATGTTTAGAGATCGATTTTTTTCATATTAGTTCACACTTTCATAAAAAAAAGGGAACAATTTTTTAAATCATCGCTATCAACATTTTTTCAGCGTGTAAAGTGAAAAATATTTTTTTTTTAAGATGATTGCCATTTTTTATTTTTTTCAAAAAATTATCTGAAATAATATAATGAATTATATGAATTTTAACACTAGTCCCATTGTGGGCCCATTTTTCTTTCTATTTTTTAAAAAATAAATTTAAATTTTTTTCACGGAAATTTTGTGTGTTTCGTATGAATTACTACAATAATTTTTATGACTAATAATTCACGTAAGTATTAATTATTGTACTTATTTACAATTAGTAATTGTAGTGATAATTTTACAATTAGTAGTTCGATCTAATATGTTGAAGAATTATTTTTCCATTAGTTTTCTATAGCAGAAACGTATGCATTATAGGAGAATATATGAATGAAACACTTGAATATTTTTTTATCTTGAGAGAGTTATAGATATTTATTCTCTCACTCGTTTAAAAAGTTTACACAATCGAGACTGATCAGATTTTGAAAAATCTTTTACTCTTAAGGCGCCATCATTATCAGGCACAATACAGTGCAATTTTTGGGTACCCGTTATGGTTTTCACCCGTTTATACCGGTCGCTTAGTTTTTGTGCTATACATTTTGAGATCTGATCAGTCTCGATTGTGTAAACTTTTCAAATGAGTGAGAAAATAAATATCCATAACTCTCTCAAGATAAAAAAATATGTAAGTGTTTTATTCATATATTCTCCTATAATGGAAAAATAATTCTTCAACATATTAGATCGGGCTACTAATTGTAAAATTATCACTATAATTACTAATTCTAAATAAGTACAATAATTATTACTTACAAGTATTACTAGTAATAAAAATTATTGTAGTATTCCACACGAAACACTCAAAATTTTCGTGAAAAAAAATTGAATTTATTTTTTAAAAAATAGAAGGAAAAATGGGCCCACGTTGGGACTAGCTTTAGAATTCATATAATTCATCATATTATTTTAGAGAATTTAAAAAAAAAAAATGGCAGTAATCTTAAAAAAAAAAAAATTTCACTTTACACGCTGAAAAATTGTTGACAACAATGATTTAAAAAAATTTTCCCTTTTTTTATATTATTATTATTTTATATTATATTATTATTATTTTATTATTATTTTATTATTATTTTTTATATTCCATATCATATCATCATATCACATATCATATCAACAGCCGTTATATGATATGAAATATCAACAATTTGAAACGTTTAGTTCGATCATCCATAATCAAGAAATATTTATTTTAGCAATAAGGTCTAGAGCACCTTTTTTGTAGGAAATTAAATTTTCAACGAAATTTCCCTTCATGATTTTTCGGTTAAGTTAATCATTTCGGAGATAACAGCAAAAAATCGAGAATTTTGGGGTAAAGATCAACTTTAGGGACCCTTACCATCGCACCAGTGTAAGTTACACTTACGTTGTCTGGGACATTTTTAAAGATCGTTCAATTGTACGTATATTGCGACCAAAATCAATGCGATAGCATAAATTGCCGCGGAATGTTAATTTTTTTAAGAAAAAAGTCTTCGATTTACGTGTATTTTAGATGGGAAATCTTCTTACGCGAAGGTCAAGTACTTAATATTAATATTAAGGGCTGTAACTTTCAGGGAATGATATTTCAGACATACCTTGGCAGATTCATCGACCCGAAATTTAGGGTCGTAAACAGTTTCGGTCGAAAGTGGTCGTTTTGTCGACCGTAATTTTTTGGTCGTATGAAGGATCGTCGCAGTCCGCTCGTGGTGGCTGGTCGTTACGACTGAGAATTATTAGTCGTAACGACCCATTCCGGGGGCCAGTTGGCTGGTCGTTACGACTGAGAATTATTAGTCGTAACGACCCATTCCGGGGCCCTTTGCTGGTCGTTACGACCCGAAATCCTTAGTCGAATATTTTTTTCCCAGCGCAAATTAATACAAAAATTTGTATAGTTTATTCCAAAATAGCACCCATGCAATCGGAACTAATAAAATTGTACGCCCGAGATATCCACATTAGGAATATTCGCAAGGGTCAGCTCGACCGAAAGTGCCATGGAAGAGCTTCGCCCTGGAGGAACCGCCTTAATCATCACGGGAACCTCTGCGCTAGGTAAGTACTTGACTTGACACGCTGGCTGTTCGGTATATAACACCGTCATATGCCTATTTCGTTTGGGCACAAAGTTTCGAGCGCATGCGACGCATAGTCCTAGTCGCAACTATAGTTGACGCGTCCACCACATTGACTACGACCGAAAAATTCTGGTCAACAAATCTGCTAGGTAGCGCTAGTTGACGCGTCCACCACTACGCGTCGCATGCGCTCAAAACTCTGTGCCCAAACGAAATAGGCATATGACGGTGTCATATACCGGACAGCCTGCGTGCCAAGCCAAGTACTTACCTAGCGCAGAGGTTACCGTGATGATTAAGGCGGTGTCTCCAGGGCGAAGCTCTTCCATTGCACTTTCAGTCGAGCTGACCCTTGCGAATATCCCTAAGTATTGTGGATATCTCGGGCGTACAATTTTATTAGTTCCAATTGCATGGGTGCTATTTCAGAATAAACTATACAAATTTTTGTATTTATTTGCGCTGAGAAAAAAATATTCGACTAAGGATTTCGAGTCGTAACGACCAGCGAACGGGCCCCGAAATAGGTCGTCACGACTAATAATTCTCAGTCGTAACGACCAGCCAACTGGCCCCCGGAATGGGTCGTTGAGACTAATAATTCTCAGTCTTAACGATCAGCAAACGGACCCAGGAACGGGTCGTTACGACTAATAATTCTCAGTCGTAACGACCAGCAAACGGACCCAGGAACGGGTTGTTACGACTAATAATTTTTGGTTGTAACGACCTATAAGCAAAATGCGATGCTTTTTCTGAGGACCACAAAAGTACGGTCGACAAAACGACCATTTTCGACCGTATGTACGGTCGTCGAATCCGCTAGGGTATGCAGCCAAGTTTTCGGTGAGGAGTGAAAAAACAAAAAAAAAGTAAAAAAAAATCGCCCCAATATATATGGGGCATTCCATCCGAAATCAAACAGTTTGAAAAACTTTTTTTTATTTCTTTACTTTTTTATATTTTTTAGTACCCATCAAAAGACCCTTCCTGTTGAATTTTGAAATTTTTTTGATTACCCGTTCAAAAGATATTGAATTAACAAAAAAACCGCTCTTTTTTGGTATTTTGGTCATAACTTCTTTAATAATAGTCCAAATTAAAAGTTTTTTTTCAAAATTTTAGTTTTTTATGGCCTTTTCAGAAAAAAATACAACAAAAGTATTCGACGTGTTTTTGAATGAGTTTTTTGAGTTTTAAACTATAATCGCGTTTTTAAAAATGACTGTCATTTTTTTTTTTTTTTTGTTTTTAATTTTTTGTTTTAAACAGCTATCTATTCAACAATTTTTAAGACTAGTCCTATCGTGGGATTTCAATAACTACTATTTTTTTCGATTTTTGAAAATAATTTTTTTTTTATGTGTAAACATCTTGGCGCTCGTTCTCAAGGTACGGGCTAGCTGGAGAGTCGAGCGTCACGCGTAAGACCCGGCGTTCGTTCGTGAGAGTGCGTCATTGTGTGTGTTGGGGCAGTGCTACTGAGATTTCGAGCATATGAGACGAGCACGTCACAAAAAGAAGAACGTCATATATTAATAATATATTCATTTAATTCATCTCGGCTGCAAGAATAGTGGGTGATTTTTTTTCATTCATGCACTGAATTTCTTTCAGAGCATAAAAATTTTCATCGCTGGAAGAAATTCATCAGCAAGAGCCAAAAAATATACTATGTAAAATTGTATTTCTCATAGTATATTTTTTGCTCTTATACTGATGAATTTCTTCCAGCGAATACAAAAAACTTGTCAATTCTAAGACTCGGGGAGGATGTCGTATACCTAAAAATACGTAATATCATGAAGGCAATAATAATGTTACAATTAATCCTACTATCAAACTATCTGTATTATATAAAAAAGCATGTTACACCCTTGCGGTAGGGTGTTCGATGCAACTAGGGAGCTGCGTCTCCGCAATCTCCTTTACCTCACTGAAAGCCTTTCACGGTAGACTATTTTTCTTTCTATCAACATTACAACGAATTATTAAAATATGTGTTATAAACCATTCAATAATTCAATAATTCATTGTTAGTGTTGATGGAAAGAAAAAAATAGTCTACCCTGAAAGGCCTTCGGTGAGGTAAAGGAGATTGCGGAGACAGCTGTTCGGAGACGCAGCGCCTCAGTTGCATTGAACAATCTACTGCAAGGGTATAACATGCTTTTTTATATAATACAGATATGTTAGCTGGAGAGTCGAGTCTCACGAAATTTGAATACACTACAGTCACAGGTGGACGTGTCTTATTTCAGTTACTACAAACCCATAATTTCATGTATAAAAGAAATTGAACAATAAAATTTGATATTTCATTCTTTACGCTATTCTCGCATTATTTCATTACAAAATAAATTTTGATAAAAACCAGTGCATTACTCAATTTTCCCGAACCGAACTGAAAGGACTCACATGTTTACACATCAGTTCTCGTGAGTACATTGGCACTCAATTGGGTTTTTTTAAATACATTATTATGAATACCAATTTTTGTTACTGTATAGTATTTTTTTCAACATTTAGAATTTATTTTGACCCAATTTTTGTTACTGTAAAGTATTTTTTTCAATATTTAGAATTTATTTAAAAACTTTTGTTTATTGTTAACAGGTTCTTAAAATTAATCATTAATCGTTAAGTCTGTTCATGAACAATAATAACAACAGTTTTTATTTATTCACGTATTTTTTTGAAAACCTTACATATGCGATTATTTCCTGAATTAGAATATTCCCCCGTGATTGACTTCGCAGTATTGTATCGCAAATAAAATCTTTTTTTTTGCATCTGGATAATGTTTCTCATGTGAAAATTTGACAGCAATATTCGGTAGACTATTTAGGTTCAATGCCCGCTCATACAATTCTTGAACTGTTGTTATTTGCCATCGATCAATTAATCGAAGGGAGAGGGGGTAGGTATACACTGGAATACCGCTTTAGTGCGAACCGATTTAGTGCCAGATTTATCTGATTATGTGATCCACGACCTCGCGCTCCGAGCCATGCAGGGCCGTGCCCATCAACTCCGGTACCTTCAGAAATGAGATATAGTAAATGCTATATGAAGCCGCGTAGACACTTAAGTATACATATCAACAAACGGCGAAAGATCGCCGCGGACTATCCGTGTATTGATATGTATACTCAAGTGTATACGAAGCCGACCGAGCGAGAAAGTGAGAGAGAAAACAGTGTGCCGGCAGAGGACACACCGGGTGGTATAGGCAGGAGGGGGCCTACGCTTCCACACACCGAGACAAAACATTTCCATCTCTCGGGACTACGCTTCCGCACGCCGAGACAAAACATTTCCATTTTCATTTTGGGGCCCGTCCCCCAAATTGTCACAGCACTATGTTTACCAACGCTCGAGTTTCGTTATATATATATTAGGGTGGTCCTTATTTAGGCTATGTTGTTTTTTCTTTTGACGATAGTGCTAAATCGGTTTTAAATAAATAAATAGAAATTCATACCAAATTTCAGCTCGATATCTCAATTTTAACCTGGCCCCCACGGCAGTCGAAGTTTTAAAGGGAAAATACGTGTATTTTATACGGTCAATGATTTTTACATTTTTTCAACTTAGTTAATATTGATTTAAAAATTTGAAACTTGGCATATATATTGCTCATAGTATAAGGTATATTTGTAGTATTTTATCAGATTTTTCATCTTCGATTTTCGACATACCCTCCCGCTAAAAAGTTTGGACACATTTGTCGAATTTCGCACCACACTAAAAGTTTGATTGCGGAGTTAATAATGAAGATAGCTACATTTTCAAAGCGGCGTTTGAAAGAGGACATATTAACCTTCATTTTGCTTTTTTAAAAATTCCTCTACGATTTTTTTTAGCCCGGTACGCACTTTTGAACATGGCAAATAGCCATGTTCAAAAGTGCGTACCGGGCCAATGACCATGAAAATATCTCTCTCTCTCTTTTCGTGGAGCCACGCGTTTCTGGCTGTCTCACCTTCTCTATGTATACTATCTCTATGGTTGGGGCAGTGCTGCTTGGTGACGTTCTATGCGTAGCTGCTCGATACACTGAAATACCGCTTTAGTGCCGGGCTCGGGGGAGCCGGCACTAAATAGGTTATATATATATATATATATTAGGGTGGTCCTTATTTAGGCTATGTTTGATCACGCATGCGCAGTAAACGATTGGCCTCTGGTACTATACTGACGTCACTATGTTGCCATTGCGCATGCGGCAAGACAAGGACAGCTTTACCAGGTAACGCTTGCTGTCTCTGTTTGCCGGGCCACGCTTCCACTTACAGGCAGCCCTATGGCTCACCTCCTCTATGTATACTACCTCTATGGCCCCAACACACACATTGACGCGCTCTCACGCACGCGCGCCTTAAACCCAACACACACATTGACGCGTTCTCACGGACGCGGGTCTACGCACACATTGACGCGCTCTCACGAACGCGGGTCTACACACACATTGACGCGCTCTCACGAACGAACGCGGGTCTTACCATATATGTAATACTCCTATATTGCTAGCGCTGGCCGAAACTGTGTGAAGACTTTACGGTGCAGACAATATCTCTCTCTCTCTGGCTCTTGCAATGCGCAAGCGCGAATGAAAGCGGGAGTGCCTCAGCCAGTAACATTTATATATTATACCTCCGTAGTGGGTCGCGCGTGCGCAGTATGACCCAGTTCAAGTGTTCTGTCTCTCTTTTTTGTTTCACCTACCACTTATAGGGAAGCATAGGCCGCTAGCAATATAGGAGTATTACATATATGGGTCTTACGCGTGACGCTCGACTCTCCAGCTAGCACGTACCGTGAGACCGAGCGCTAAGATGTTTACACATAAAAAATGAGAATAATTTATCGCTATCTGCGGATCCCTGATTAAAAAAAAGTATTAATTTTCATTTAACCTCTGTATTCAATAGTATTCGAAAGATTTCATTCAAATAACATCAAGATATACATTTGCGGTGAGATTGGATTTTCTTCATACTTTTTTAAATCACAGATAAAAGCAAGAAGTTTCTTTTCGAGCGAGCGTGCCCTCCACTCACAACGATTTTTTAGAAATTTAAAACAACCGAATACGTTTACAGCATTTTATATAGGAGCCACTCGTTATTCATAGATTGATCTTTCGATAAAAAAAAGTGTTTATATCTAACTTATCGATACTTCTGACTGATTTGTATTTCGCAATGAGATGAAATAGGCATATGATAAACGTTACACTTTTTCGTTTCAGTTGATAAAACCAAGTTTTGGGATGACGCATAGCAAAACTGTGTAGTGAAAAAAAAGAAACCGTATAAAATATTTGTATCTTTTATTGATAATGTGTCAACACCCGAACCAAATAAACACTGCAGCAATAAGTAGAAGTTAATATATAATCGTATGCTCTATTAGCCGTTGTAAGTATTGCAGTAATGATAGCCATCGAAAAAATACATAGCGAATTTTTACACTAGGAACAGCGAACAATAGCAACATTTTCACATCCTGAAAATTTACAATGTGATTTGCAGGAGTCTCCAAATTCAAAATCTACAGGATTTTGAAAATTTCCTGGTTTTTACCAAGAATAGTTTAAAAGAACGATATAACGTGGTGACGACAATTGGTTATGAATTAGTGACTGCAGCTTTATGGTAATGTTTCTCAAATGCAAATCAATATCATAATTCATGAAAAGACAATCATCAGAAAAATTTCCAACAAGATTTATCCATACTCGGATTTTAAAAACATCAAGGGGCTTAATCCTTCCTGTAGTTCCTTTAGGTATGACCGTAATTTCAGCATCTCTATTTGAACGTTTCACATTATGTGCAGCTTGGGGACAGCGTCCAGTCCAAGAGTCAATCAGTAATAAAGATTTTGAACCAACTTATGGAAAAAATACATGCTCCAACCAAATTTATAAATGATCTGCAAATAGAAAAATGTATTACACGGATCAACACGAAATTTGTCTTTGATTTCAAAGCACAAAATTTTGATAGTTTAGGTTGTAATTAGATGAAAAAAAAATATATGGCATGAAAAAGTTTGCTTTTGTATTTAGAAGACCGATTGAACAATATTTTTCAAAATCTGTGGCTTTATTTTTATTTAAAGATGAAACCATTCAAACAAATATGTTTATCATTTTTATTAAGTTTTACCATCACAATCACTTACAAAAAAGTTAAAAATAACTAAAAGTGCACGCTTTTACTTTTTTTTAATGTTCATAAGTAGTATTAGTTTATTTGTGCAGAGGCTTGCGCCTATTACAAAGAGGATCGGTGGCTAGGCCTTTTTACATGAGGTGCATAATACATAAATTAAGGTGGAGTTAAAACTAAGCTTGGCACATTTTTTGTTTCCATAGTTTTGGTAGTTGGAGCTGTTTTACATTCCTAGAGCACATGCTCGAAGTTTGCAAGCAGCAAGTACAAATAGAGCTAGGTTACGGAGCTTGCTTTACATCGAATTGGTCAAGTACAATGAGCGGAGGAATATCACTTAAATATTGAGATCGGATTGCATCATACATTGTACATTCGCAAAGGAAGTGCTCCAACGTTTCTTCTTTCAATAGCTTGCACACTGAGCATATGACATCATTATCAATGTTATAGAATACTTTCTTATATCTAAATTTAATCTTATTAAGTCCGCTTAATCGACATTGTGCCACCAGTCTAATGAAAGGCAGCGGTAGATCTGAATTTAAATAATCCTCGCATTTCAGTTCGTTAAGTTGCTTGATGTTTTTATATACCTGGCTGTATGTTGAACGCAGCGCTCTAACTGCATCTGATTGGAATTTACGTTGAGTCGCTAGATCCAAAAGTGGCTCTATAGTATTTGAAATTGAGTCAAGCGTCATATTGGTAAGTATTTGTGATGGTGGGGTTATATCTGATAGCAGATCACGAAGGCACGTAAACCAGTTGTATTTGCGAATGTTCGAGTTGGAGGCATCTAATGCTACTAGGCGATCCAAACATACTCTAGGAAATCGCAAAGGTGACATATCAAGTATTCTTAAGAGATAATTCAGGGATCGTTTAACAATTTGCACCGATATCGAGGTAGATCCGGTTTCAAGCCTGATCATATAGCCTGGTGTACTATTGGGTATTGCGAGCAAGTTTTTATAAAAGCGTAATTGGATCTTATTCAATTCTTCGCAATGCCTCAACCCCCAGACACTTGAGGCATATAACAGCGATGAGGTGACGACAGAATTTAACAGAGCAATTCTAGCGTCCCAGTTGTTGACTTTTGCTATCACCATGGGCCCCCATATTACCCCAAGAGCAAGTTTTGCTTTTGACATAAAGTGTTTTGCGTCGCGTCAATTTCCTCGGTCTTGTGAAATTTATCTATTTTAACTTTGAACGTTGCCGATCTATATAGGCTTTGGAGTACTTTAATTATTTTTGTGCTTACACCCACCGCATGGAGTTTGTCCCAAAGTATTCCATGGCTGACGGAATCAATGGCTCTTCGAAAATCAACAAACAACGCAAAAAGATTACCTTTCTGCTTGGACAACGCTAAGGCTATTTTCGCATTCAATGTAAAAATGTTATCCTCGCAGGATCGGCCGCTTCTAAACCCGGCTTGTGCTTCTGGTAGAATGCTAAACCTTTCAATCCACGTATTTAGTCGGCTGGCAATTAACATAGTAAAGAGTTTGGCTGTTGTATTCGCGAGGGCAATACCCCTATAATTCAAGGGGTCGCTCGTATCCCCCTTTTTGAAAAATAGAATTATTTCCGATTTAGTCCAGCCCGACGGAATCTCAGCAGTTAACAATACTCGATTAAATAGCTTCGTAATAAACATAAGCCCGCTCGGTGGAAGAGCTTTGAGGAACTCGTAGGGAATTCCGTCGGGGCCAGGAGCTTTGTTTGAATTGGTCCATTTTAAAATTCGTTTAACCTCATTCGGAGTTATTTCATAGTCTAAGACCGGGTTGTTAGCTTCAGGAAATGTACGAGGCAAAGCGTCTCGTGGTGGCAGAAGCTGGGCATAAAATTCTTGCCACTCCGCCACAGAGATAGCACATTTCTGATATGTTTTGGGCTTGAGTTTTTTGTAGGTGGCCCAGAATGTTTTAGAGTTCTTTGCCGTGGACAGCGCTTGTTGCAATTCAAGAATATGGCTTTTCTTTTTTCCTCTTATGAGTTTCAGATATTGATTTCGCAGGGTGGTAAAATTTTTGGCAATTATAGGATCTCTGCTTCGAATCCAGCGCTTATAGCACTTGTTCAGCGTTTTTTTTTGTGATGGAACACTCCTTATCGAACCATGGTCTGGTTAGTTTATGTTTGTTTTGTTTTTTCGGGATACGTACCATTGTTAGAGATCCTGCTGCCGTCCAAATCGCGTTAACTCGATTGCTATTTAGCATATTGACTTGATCCGTATTAAGAGGTTGAGATAAGATAGTGTCCAAATGAATAGCGTACTCTTCATGATCGTTAGGGTCCCATTTAAGAAATGGTGGTAATGGAACGTTACTTTCTTGACTTTGGTCAATGGGTGGTATACTAATTTCAATGTCAACTTGCATCGGCAGATGGTCGGAGGTCCCTTCGTTTAGGATAGATAAATCGAGGCAAAGATCGAGTCCTAATATGTTTGTCCAAACATAATCAATTGTTGTGTTGCTGATACCCCAGTACGTAAAATCGCCCATACTGTCAGACATCGATCTACCATTTAAGACGCAAAGCCCCAGTTCTTCAAACAAATCCAGCAGTATGACACCATTTCCATTAACAACTGTGTCATTTGCACATCTATTTTCTGTAAATTTCGCGCCTTCTACTTGAGATCCATCAAGCTGGTTCAGTTCGCCAATTCTGGCATTAAAATCACCTCCGACCAACAATGGTAAATTATAGTCTTCAACAATATCGGAGAGATGATCGCACAGTGACTTAACCCTATCTTTATAAAAATGGTTCCTTAGATAAACGGTAACTAATATAACTTTTTCTTTTTTGATGCGAAATTCGCATGAGATCCAAGTATCACTCACATCTAGTACTGCGTAGTGGTCTATTTGTTTCTTATTGACTAGCATGCATAGGCCACCACTGGCTCTACCCACTGAAAAATCCCGCAACGCTTTGCTCGTTATTGAATCAAAATCATTCATCTTAGATGGTAACTTTATCTCATCGGTAACATGCCACGTTTCACTCATGCAAATTACCGTTGCTGAATTCCAATTTAAGCCTGAATTGTTCGCGATATTATCAAAAAAGGTTTGCAACCCATGGACGTTCCAGAAAAAGATTTTCCCTTTTGTGTCATAACTTATTTCTTCGCCTGTATTTTCGTTAAGATTTGAATTTTCTTTTCGGATAGTAGTTAATGAATGATTTAACGAAAGGTTGATGCACGCTGGTGATGGAGATGTTAATGTCATGGCGCTTCCAGAATATACTTGCTGTTGCCAGAGCGGATCTTCAAGGTTGATGGAATTTTTCCCGGTGAAGAGAATGTTATTGATGCTGCGATGTCGTATACGACGTTTGCGTGAGTGTCCCGCTTCTGCGACGAAAATTTTCCACCAAGCCAGAACCATCTTTCCAGATGTACGGCGTTTCGTCGATCCACAGTTTCCTGTAGCCAACTTTTACACTCGCTCCCTGCTCTGCTCTTTCTTTGGCGATACTTTGGATTTTCCTTTGAATCTCACGTTCCTCGTGGTGTCGTGGTTGATCGAGATAGACGAACCCGCCAATTTTTTCTTTTTTGTCATTAGCGTTTTTTTGACCTCGGCATTGTCGAATTTGATGATTGTGAAGGCCACCCTCCCTGCCTTTACGAATGGTTTGATCTCTTTTATTCCATTGAAGATTTCAAATTCATCGGCAAGGAAGTCTTCGATTGTTTTGCGTGTCTCGTCTACATGAACTTCCAACCCGCGGATAATGACGTTGTTTTTCTTCCCTTCTCGTTCGCGTATCTCATCATTTCTCTCCAGTCTAATGATACGATTCTTTAAAACCTCATTCTCCACTTCAAGCTGAATAATTTTGCTTTTGCACTCTTCACTTGATGCAAGAGATCTGTCAATAGCGTCCTTGATGCTATTATAGTCACGTTTCAGATCTCGCATGTCTGCGGCTAAGCCTTGCAGAAGTCGCAAAACCTCTTCCGACCCGACAGGCTCCGGCATTGATGCGTGCTGGGATTGACTTTTAGGGGAATTGCGTTTATATCAACCTCGCCGCCCGATGATGGTTTCGCATTTGGCTGAGGTTTTCTAGGCATATGATCGGTTATTTTTCCCCCTGTCTTGCTCGCCGCTGCTTGGCGCGTGGAATCTTTACCAACCATCGTACGTGATCACCGGGCTTAACCCCACTTTTCTGCACGTGCTGGGAAACCTTTTGGATTCTCGAAACTATCGCCGATAAAGTTTGGCCAACGTTTCTTCACTTATTACATCAGTTAAGATAATAGATTCAGTTAATATTTTACGTAATTGAGCGGTAATACTTTGATAAATCAAGAATATATCGTGCGCGATGTTGCTATGATGCAGCCGTGACCGTGGCGCCACCCGATCACCCCAATGTTCATAAGTACTTTCTCTCAATAAACCCCAAATATAGTCGCCCATCATGTTTTCATTGTATTGGCCTTGATAACGTTGTTCAAAGTTCATAATACCCTGATGAAAACGTTCTCCTTGCTCTTCTGAATACGCTCCCATGTTGTTTTTAAATTTATCCAAATGAGCATGCAGCATATGTACTTTTAATGACATCCTGCAGCCCATGGCCTTAAAATGTTTTAGCATATCCTCAACTAACTTTTCGCAGTTTTCAGCTTTGTTATTCCCTAAAAATCCGGAAACTACTGCTTTGAAACTGTTCCAGCTTGCTTTTTGAGTACGATCTAGTAACGTTGGAAATTTTTCATCGGCGAAAATCTGTCTTATTTGCGGACCAACAAAAACCCCAGCTTTAACCTTTGCTTCTGATAACTTCGGAAAAAACTTTTCCAAGTATCCAAAAGCTTCTGAAGTTTCATCCAGTTTTTTAACAAATTATTTCATCAACCCTAACTTAATGTGCAGAGGCGGCATTAACACTTTTTCCGCTTCGACAATCGGCTCAAATTTTACGTTTTGTTTTCCGACACACAGTTCTGTTCTTACAGGCTATGTCCGTTGAATATAGTGCTTAGCATCCGCTCTGCTATTCCATAAGCACAGATAACACGGATACTTTGTATATCCGCTCTGTAGTCCCATTAAAAATCCCACCATTTAAAAATCTCCAATCAGCTGCCAATTGTACTCGCGATACTTTACAGATTTAAGCAAAATTTCAACACTTTCATAATTTTCTTTAAGATGTACTGAATGAGCAATTGGAAGAGATGGAAATTTATTTCCGTTGTGTAATAAAATAGCTTTCAAGCTTTTTGTAGAGCTGTCAATGAATAAACGCCATTCGCTAGGAACACAAGGTATGCCAATTTCTTCGAACATACCTTTTATATCATTGCAAAAACAAAGTCCATCTTCTTTTGTGAAAAACGTTGAGAACGTTTCATGTCTAGTCCGCTGATCCGTAATATTAACATCAACAAGCAAATTCCACTGTTTCAAGCGAGAGCCTAAAAGCTCTGCTTTATTTTTTGGCAAATTCAAATCTCTTATTAAGTCGTTAAAATCTTCTGTAGTAATAAGATGTTGTTTTGGTTGTTCTGGTGTAGGTAAAAACTCCTTATCGGAATTAAAAGATGAGCTACTTTTTTGCGATAATTTTTTCGGTGGCTCGGGTACTGGTCGTGTCAGGTCGTGTGCGATCGGAGCAGAAGAAGATTCAAGATCAGGATATTCGATAGGTTTTGCATTTTTCCCTCTACGTTTTTTACTCGGATTCACAATGCAAAAGTAGCAGTCATTGACGTGGTCTTTTGGTTCTCGCCAGATTCGTGGTATTGCAAATGTTTCTCTCCTCGATACCACTGCAACTGCAACTTTAATAAATTGACCACATATGTAACAAAATGCATCAGCATCATATTTACACTTTCGCGACGACATTTTAAGTTTTTTTTAGACTTGTACAAAACAGGTGATCGTTGTGTATCACTCGAGTGCCATCTGGCGGCACTGTGTGAACGTAAAAACCCCACTCTGAACCCGCGGTACTTTTGAATGTATTAAGATTGACTAAAATGTCTAAAAAATTCAACAATGAGTATTATTACTATAACTATCACAAAAGCAAACTTTGTACCAAATAAGAGTATTTTCTTTTCGTTTTTGTGCATAATTAACCGAAAAATCATACTATAAACTTTAGGACAAAAATCGATTTTTTTTTGTAGAGTCGTGTTATTTTTATCATTTGAAAAAATGTCTATACAAAAACAGTGGGAATAATTTATAGGGGAGACCGGGGACAAAAGTAACAGGATACAGTTGTAACATAGCGAATATCTCCCAAACTATAGTAGGTACTACCGTGTCCCGCAGGCACATAATGCGTCTTGCAGTTCCTCACATTTGGTTACTAGGCTAGGAGACATCCGCACTAAACAGACTTGACCAGAGAGGTGTATTGGTATTGTCAGGCCCAAAGTGAATTTTTGCGGCTTTCGATAAACATGAATAGGGTAGACTGGGTACGGTTGTGCCAGGGTACGGTTGTGATAGTCGCTATATTAGCAAAACTATAAGGAATGCCGGGGGGGGGGTGCAAGGGGAGAGAGGAGCGGCATGTCCGACTGAACGTGTTTCACAGTATTGCGTTCGCCATCGCGCGACATTAATGCCAGCAGAGGCCTACATTGCTTTTCACCAGTCAAAAGTAAGTATTTTTATTCGATTTCTTTTAATAATTGTTGTTATATCTGTACAGATAGCGTAATGAGTTTTTCCTCATTATAAGGTAAACATTAGTAGTTAAATACCAATGATTACTTTTTACGTAGATTATTTTTTATTGTCATGGCGATTTTTTTTTTGCGAAGGAGTGCGTTGGGTACGGTTGTGACATATTTCCTGGGTACGGTTGTGACACAAGTAAAATTTGCTTTTTTTGCATTTAGATGTCCAGAAAACGCTTGAGGAAGACGGAAAGAGGGCAGTGTGACGTAAAAAAATATAAAATCGCTTATGAAGAAAGAAATAAGTTTTTACTGATTATATGATATGATATATTAAGCATGATATATGATATATGATGATGATAAATGAAATGATAATATGAAGACTGTTATAATAACTTATTCGTACAGGGCCTTAGTCATTATAAGGGATAAGATTTTAATATGAAGAGGCTGTTATATAATGAGTATAGATTCTACAGTGGCTTGTTAGTTATAACCGATTAAAGTGTTCTCAATTTTTGTCTTTTGTTTTGTAAATGTTAACTTTTTCCAGAAAAAGATTATATTGCGTTATGTTACATATGACTTGCAATACAAGTGATTTTAGAACGTTTTGGTGTATTTTTTAACCTGTCACTACCGACCCCAAGCACTGTCACAACCGTCCCTGGGGTGTGGTCGGTTGTGACACTTTTTTCTTTTTTTCTAATTTCCTCATATGAGTTAACTATTGTACTTAGGGACAAAATTTGAGTATTTATACGTAGACAAATGTACACTTCAAAATAAAGAACAGTTTTCGTCCAGCTAACTGGCTTACTAACAAAATTATGGGCGAACCAATGAAAATTGTCACAACCGAACCCAGTCTACCCTATCTCGATTACTGTACTACATATAGTCATTATGTTTTTTCATAAGCTTCCTTGGACTCCAGCTTGAGAAAATGAATCAAATTCTAACTTTGAAGTAGAAAAAACCATCTGGGGGCAATTGTAACAATTTTGCCAGGGACGGTTGTAACAGTTTGTTGGCTGTCAGTTGTCATGATAATTTCACATCTAAACATTGAATCTAACGTCAAACGGACCTTTTTTTTAAGTTTCTGTGTGCAAAAATGCTTCTGCAACGCGTAAGGATCACGCAACGAGCCTGTGCCGACATGTCAACGTACGAAGAAGCGTATGAAAAGATCAAAAATGGAAAATCTATACAGGCAACCACGGCACGTATCTTTGGGTTATATGTCATGTTACTTTGACAAGTTTGGTCCCGCGTAGAAAAAAAGAATCTTTCCAAGAATCTTTTCAAGAGTCTTGCAAAGAATCGTGGAAAGAGTCTTGTAAAGAATCTTTCCAAGAATCTTGAAAAGAGTCACGTATTGGATCCGGAACAAGATTCTTTCCAAGACTCTTAGAAAGATTCTTTACAAGATTCTTGGAAAGGCTATTTACCTCGGAGTAAAAAATCGTGTAAAGATTCTTTGCAAGATTCTTCAAATAGTTGCAGAAAAGATTCTTGGAAAGGTTTCTTACGAAATCTTGGAAAGAGTCTTGAAAAGAGTCCAGCGTAGAAAAATAGAATCTTTGAAAGAATCTTTAAAGAATTCTTTGGAAGAATCTTTAAAAGAATGAGGTTTTTTCAAAATCTCACGAAAAAATAAAAACTATCCAATTCGAGTCAATTTTCGAAAAAGAAGAAATTTGAGAAAATCCCAAAACTTTATTTAGGAAAAAGATAGAAAATCAAAAATAAAGATGATTCATATACAGAATCTTGGAAAGAACAAAATTATTTCTACGATTCTCCCGAGCGATCAGCTTGTACAAGATTCTTTACGATCAGTCTTTCCAACATTTTTCCAATTAATCTTTCCAAGATTCTTTGAATGAATCTTTCCAAGATTCTTTAAATAAATCTTTCCAAGATTCTTTAAATGAATCTTTCTAAGATTCTTCCAATTAATCTTTCCAAGATTGAACGCCGTGTTAAAACGGACTTGGTCATGAGGGTCATCTTTATTTTTGATTTTCTATCTTTTTCCTCAATAAAGGTTTTCGATTTTCTCAAATTTCTTCTTTTTTGAAAATTGACTCGAATTGGTCAGTTTTTAGTTTTTCGTGAGATTTTGAGAAAACTTAATCCTTTCAAAGAATCTTTAAAAGATTCTTCCAAAGAATCCTGTAAAGATTCTCAGAATCGTGAAAAGATTCTCAGAATCGTGAAAAGTATCTTTGAAAGATTCTTTAAAAGATTTTCAAGAGTCTTGCAAATAGTCTTTCCAAGAATCTTGGAAAGAGTCTTGTTGCGGATCCAATACGTGACTCTTTTCAAGATTCTTGGAATGATTCTTTACAAGACTCTTTCCAAGATTCTTTGCAAGACTTTTGAAAAGATTCTTGAAAAGATTCTTTTTTTCTACGCGGGGTGTGTTTGAGACTTCATTCAATTATTTCCTGATTTTTATCAATTCGATACGACTATTTCCATATGTTAAGATTTTATCATTGTTACCGTAATATATATCCCTGTCATAATGTTTGATGTTGTAATAATATTATATAATATTGGTCACAATGAAAGACATAATTTTGTGTTAAAATCTTATGTTACAACTGACACTTTTTATAAAGGCCTATACTTTTTTTTTCAATTCTAGTTACAGACTTCATCATAGAACCATTTTGTAGACCATTAAATGTTCTATGCAGAGGTATACGTTTGATTTACGTAAGCATTATAGTTTGGCCCAGAAAAAGTTAAAATACAGATTGTTACAACTGTCCCCGGTCTCCCCTACCTGAAACAAGTTTCCCAGGCTTGGATACTTCCATGTACAGTGTACACATTATCTAGTCTGAAAAAAGTTTTGTCCACTATTGGACCAATCTTACTACCTGGTTCTTTGAAAACAAAAAATAGAGGAGATAGCCGCTTGCCGTTACCTGATATAGTCGGCTGAATAGTGTAACTATGGGTCGTAGAAGAGACTGTATGTCCAAGACATTGTACTTGCTTTTCTCCTTTGACTGCTAAAGTTCTTCCAGAATGCATTTCTAATTGGAGGCCACTCTGATATGTATTGAATGTGTTCGATATTCCGTATATCTTAATGTTATGCTTTACGTCATAGACCAATTTTTGAATTCTTTGTTCCAAGATATTTCATCTTCAATTGTTTTGGATGTAATGAATTTATTAATTTTTCGCGATACGATTCTATGAGCCGCTTTGAATGACCCCATCCACGTACGAGAATCTTTTAAACGGAAATCAACATGCCCTATTACTTTTTGAACATGTCAGGCCCATTTTTTGAAATCAGAATCGTGCACTTTAAAACCTGCATCCACAGCCGTTTTGAAATTTTCCAAAGTGTAAGCATAAATTTGTGCATTTTTTTCCTTCTACTCCCCCCTCCCCTTGTTCAAATTGTGGACACACCGATGCAACTGTCGTACAGTTTGCACCCTTTTGAACTTTTGTTTAACACTGCCCAAACTTAAATTTCCTTTCTACCCGCGGCGCCAATACTCAACGGCGCTTGATTTGTTCTCATAAGAAACGTCTTGGTCATCACGAGTGCATATATCAGGCATATTCTTTATCTTCAACGATTTCCATTTCCGAATCCTTAAACGGTTCTTCAAAATGCAAAGAATTTTTTCTACCATTTCAAAACCACTATATCCGATCATTGCAGAATCAATAAAATATTTTAAAAGTTTTCTTTCAACTGTATTTCATCGTGATTTACTTGCGAATCGGGTATACACATAACTTCAAAAGTTATGAGAAGCATTCTAATAACGTTTAAAGCATTACTTTTCATTTTGATGAATATTTACAATTTTTGTTTCGTCTCGAACTGTAAGTAATGTCTTTCGTATAAAAGAAAAATAGGAGACTGCGGTGAGTATTATATTCCACGATCGCAGTTTTATGACTGCTTTTACGTTGTATTTGTAATGTAGTTTTGGGCGTGAGTCACAGACTGAACAGAGGTGGTTCCCAAATAAGACCGTTACGAATTTTTTGCGAAAAATATAAGGAATCGATCTTTTTAAAATTTGTCTGGCGGCTTGTTCAATATTATCGAATAGACATTTTTTTCCGATTTATTAATTGTACTACTGTCGAACCTCGCCAATTCGAACCTCGATATGTCTGAGATTCCGTCCCTCTCCAGTAAGTTCCTTGACGTGGTGAGAGGGCTTGCGAGCCGCAATGATCTTTTGAGGCTAAGCCGGCGGGGGCTACGGCCCCTGGCAGGTATAACCAGGTCGGAAAGGCTCTGAGTGCGCGGCCGGACTAAAGGCATACAAACAGCAGGCCCGCGGGTTTCGGCCTGCGCGGCGTAAGCCGCGTGCGGCTGTCTCCGCGCGTCGGGCGTGACGAGCCCGCTGTGGTTAGTCACAGGTCGCTCGGGGCTAGCCTGGGCGGCCGAGCAGGCGCGGATAGGTGGATCACGTTCACCGGGTGAGCCGGTGCGTTCGTTGCTTAATCCGCGGGGTGTGATGTCCCCGCATCGCCAAGTTTCGGGCCCGCCGGAAGGAGTCTGGCACCGGATACGGTGTCATTGCCCTTGAGCGTCTAGGTCTAGTTGCTGTCATTTGAACGCGTGGGCAGCAGCGCGGCATCGATAAGAGTACAGCCTCTTCGAGAAGGAAGCCTCCGCGTGGCGTTCCCTGGGTAACACTAGGGAGGACTAGTGGCTAATTCCTTTCGTCAAATGCGACATGTCGTTTCGGCAGTGGCTAGCTACCATTGATAAGCGAATAGCTTCAAAAATGGTGCCGTAGCGCAGATTTCAAATACAATGTCTGAGATTCCGTCTGTTCCCTTACAAAAACCTCTCCAATTCGTAGAAAAAACAGAATAACTCGAAACTTTCCGAACGGATCGCACCCGGAAAAAAGATCTAGTACATTTAACTAAATCCTAGTCAAGCCAAATAAATTTTTTTAGTTGTAGGCCGGTCTAATACAACTCTATTCATGGCAACGAAATTTTTTTTTTGAATGACCTAATAGGCAAATATATTGCGATCTAATAAATTTTTATTTAATATGAATAAATATTTTTTCAAACTGAACGAATATGTATTTAAATGAAATAATTTTTTAAAAATATTTATTCAATATATATTTTTTAACATTTCAATCTTTGAATGTATAGCTACACAAGTCTATAATTCCGTAAAGCTTCGTCTTTTCTTTAACAGAAGGTAAAAGTAAAAACCCCGTTCTTATAGGAATCCCTTTCGGGGATTCGACCATTTTGCGTTTCGCCGCAATGTTCAATAGATTAAATATCCATACTGAAAAATATGGATATCAAACATAGACGAGTTTGGAAAGGTTATAGGCGTCGAGAGGCAGGTTCGCTTGTGCGAGAGGTAGCCACCTGGCGGATTTGTGGGTTACTGACAAATCTGCAGATATGATCGGATGAGATTACGGATAAATAGGTATTTAGTAACAACGAAAAGAATTTTTCTTCAAGGCCTGTTTCTCGATGACAGTGAATTCAAATAAATAAATGTAGTGGAAGTAAATATCACCCAAACTTGGATGGAAAGAAAATTTTCTTTGAAGTAACTAAAAAATGATCAAATAAACGATTATAGTATCTACGACTAGATCTTTTTTCTGGGTGCAAGGAACATTGTTTTGCCTCTGAACGCGAGTTTAAAGATACCGACCTCTATAAGTCCGAGGCTACCTCTATAACTCGAAGTTCCAATACCTCTACAACTAGAAGCACTTAAAATACGTTACATTTTGTATAGCTTGTATTCATATATTTTGTATAACTTTTATATACGTAGGATTACTATTTCGAAGTTTGAAAAGTCCAGACAAAATGCCGAACTTTAAAAAAAAAAGTCCGAAAATTTTAGTCAAGTCAACAAGTTGATTGATTGATAAAAAAAAGCTCATTATTTTATGTTTAAACTAGTAATGTTGATTGTCAAAAGAAGATTAATATTTTATGTTCGAACTCGAAGTTGATTGTTTTAAGTTGAGATAAGACTGATTAACTAGTTAAACTAGTTGTATGTAGTTGATTAAAGATTGAAGATTGATTTAATACCTATGTTTTACTTTTAAGTAATCTAATGTAAAAATTAAATATTCATTCAAAATTTTTTATCCAAGTGAAAAATCTGAACAAATTAAAAAGCCAGATGAAGTCCGGACGGCCGGCTGAAAGTCCGGACAAATCCGGACGGATGGTAACTTTATATGTACGTCCTAAAATGAAGAATATCTCGACTATATTTTTCGAATTTTTACAAGCTTCTATAAATCGAATATTGTTTTGGTCACCCGCTACAATGCGAAAACTTCGATAAGACGAAACCTTTCTTACTCAAAGAAATTAGCACTACCCCTGAGATTCGATTTAGCGAGGTTCGACTGTACAGTATTGCCCTACATGGTGAAATTCACATAAATTCTTTGTCGTACTCGAAAAACCGTAAAAGTTATACAATCGGTAAAGGCCATAGCCGGCTAAGTAGGGGTGATCGGCCCCCACGCGCATTCGTTCCAAATTTTGGCCAAAAGTTGCGTTTGATGGATTACAAACTCACCCCAAATTTCAACCATGTAGCTGCACTAGGAACAAACATAAAAATACAACTAGTCTTTTTGGAGAACATTTTTTTTCTCAGGATCTATTGAGCTGATTTTCATGAAAAAAAATATATATTGTTAATATATTTAAGGCCATTTACAGAAATAATCAAGAACCCAATCCCACAAACGGAACTACCCGAAAAAATTATTTTAGTTTTCGTGATTTTTTTTCGGTTACTCGCTCACGAAATACAATTACCAGTTTTTTGTATTAAACAATCGGACCTCTTTTCATAACGTATAGTTTTTCCAAGTCGATCGAAGAGGTGGAGCATAGTTAAAAAAAAAATACACATTTTTTGCACATTCTTTTTGTTTTCGATGTCATGACAACTACAAAAAAAATTCCGTACAGTTATTATCGAGCGCAATAGAGTTTCCTTGTCAGTTTTATCGAAAACCTTACCACAAAAGCATGAAGCTTTACGCAAAGCTTTTCTATGATAGTTTATCCCCGTTTTCGGCTAATGGCAGCGTCCGGCAATCGCAAGACGCGACGCGCTGCATTTAAGAGGATGTGAAAGACCTTTATTACCATCGTTACAGACTCGAATTTCCGAACAAATGCCATTTCCAAATTATTCAACCAAATGGGCTGAAAATTTAGGATGTCATTACGGTAATAGTATTCTAGGGCCTAAAACTCAGAAAATTTCGATAGCGCAAAAAGAAATTACAGTTTTATTATCAGGTGGAATCTGTAATGCAGAAATGGATTTCCCGATGTTTGCATTATTCAATTGCGAATATTCTCAGTTTTAGGCTCTAGAGCAAAGAAAAAGGCAGATATTGGGCATTTCAAAATTGCTGTATGTGACAAATTGCAGAAATGGCATTTGTTCGAAAATTGTATAGGAAATGCCGATGAATAGAGCAATATTTATGTGCTTATACATATAGCTATGAGCATATATAGATATATCACTTAACGGATAACAATTCTTTCCACTTTACCGACGAACTCAGATGACGTCGGTGAAATAGTGAGAATTTTCGCGACGCGCGCCACCGCTAGATGGCAGAGTATGAAAATCCGATCTCGTTATCCGTTTGGTGATATATCTATATATGCTCATAGCTATATGTATAAGCACATAAATATAGCTCTATTCGTCGGCATTTACTATACAATTTTCGAACAAATGCCATTTCTGCAATTTGTCACGTACCGCAATTTTGAAGTGCCCAGTATCTGCGTTTTTCTTTGCTCTATAGCCTAAAACTGAGAATATTCGCAATTGAACAATGCAAACATCGGAAAATCCATTTCTGCATTACAGATTCCACCTGATAATAAAACGGTAATTTTTTTTTTCGCGCTATCGAAATTTTCTGAGTTTCAGGCCCTAGAATACTATTACCGTAATGACGTCCTAAAATTTCAGCCCATTTAGTTGAATAATTTGGAAATGGCATGTGTTCGGAAATTCGAGTCTGCAACGATGGTAATACAGGTCTTTTACATCCTCTCAAATGCAGCGCGTCGCGTCTTGCGATTGCCGGACGCTGCCAAGTAGCCGAAAACGGGGACAAACTATCATAGAAAAGCTTCGCGTAAAGCTTCATGCTTTTGTGGTAAAGTCTTCGATAAAACTGACAGGGAAACTCTACTGCGCTCGATAATAACTGTACGGAATTTTTTTTGTAGTTATCATGACATCGAAAACAAAAAAAAATGTTCAAAAAAAATGTTTTTTTTTTTTAAACTATGCTCCACCTCTTCGATCGACTTGGAAAAATTATATGTTATGGAAAGTGGTCCGATTGTTTAAGGCCAGAAATCCCTTTAGAAGCGTGAAAAATAGGTATTTTTCGTGAATTTTTTTAGAGGGGATAAAATAATCGAATCATTTTCAAATTTTGACATAATTTTATTATAACATTCAAGTTTGGAAAGAATTTTTTTTTTGGGATGACGAACAAAATGGCGGCGTTATTAAGGGTCTTCGGACGCCTGTTTTCCGTGACATCGAAAAGTGCTGCAGTTGTCACTCTTTTGCTGTTAATCTGAAAAAGATTTAACAAGTGTCATTTGTTTACTGACATATTAAGGGGAAGGATATACGTAAAAAATGATGACAAAGTGCAAAATTGAAAATTTGGGAGCCTTTTCACTCTAAAGTTAGAATTTTCGACCGTTTTTTCGATATATTTGACCCCAAAAAAATTATTTATTTACACGCTACCTTTCCAACTTTAGGTATAACCTTCCGATAATATTACGGAGAGTAATCTCCCAAAATTTCATCGAAATCGGTCGATAACTTTTTGAGCTACAACACGAGCATTTTTTGAAAATGTAGTTTCGAGATAATCGCGTTTAAAGTTTCAACATGTGAAAACTATTAATTCTAGTGACTTACCGATTAATCAGCGATTCCAGGCGCGTACAGCAGACCTTCTTCTTCCTCGAAAAACTGATTTTCTTCCGCCAGCTGTTTTTCCCGGGCGGTACGAGCTTCTTTCGTCGCAGAAAGACTCAGCCTGTTTTGCCGTACAATTCGCGCCTCATCAGAGGTTTCGGCGAAAACTCTGCAGTTGGTGCCAACGACTATGTCCAACGCATTCATAATCCTCAAGATCGAAGAAAAGCCATCATTGAATATACCAGCAGCGATGTAGGCCGCAATTTCAACAACTTTTAAGCCAGAATGCAAATGTTTTGGAGCCAGTCGCCAGATCGTCGAGTTGAAGCTTTCATTTGCATTTTGGGTATGACCTCCCAAGCACCTTTTTAGCAAATCATCTCTGGACAAATCTTCATAAATTGGCAGGAGATGCTGTTTGATACTTTCGCCAAGTAACGGTGAAAGATCTTCCAATTTTGGATTTTTATTTAAGGCGATTGCTTTCTGCGTCCGAGCGTACGACGCTCTACCTGAGCGCGCATGCTGTCGCTCTGCTCTACACTATATGCGATAACTCCGCAAATATTCATTATTTCGGGTTTTTCTTTGGTCAGTATATTCCTTGGGTATTATACTTTCGAAATATGTAAAAAAAAAATCGATTTTTTGAAAATTCTAAAGGGATTTCTGGCCTCAATACAAAAAACTGGTAATTGTATTTCGTGAGCGAGTAACCGAAAAAAAATCACGAAAACTAAAATAATTTTTTCGGGTAGTTCCGTTTGTGGGATTGGGTTCTTGATTATTGCTGTAAATGGCCTTGAATATATTAACAACTTATATTTTTTTCATGAAAATCGGTTTAATAGATCCTGAGAAAAAAAATCTTCTTCAAAAATACTAGTTGTATTTTTTTGTTTGTTCCTAGTGCAGCTACGTGGTTGAAATTTGGGGTGAGTTTGTAATCCATCAAACGCAACTTTTGGCCAAAATTTGGAACGAATGCGCGTGGGGGCCGCTCACCCCTACTTGGCCGGCTATGGCCTTTGGTCGGAAAAAAAAATAAGTGCATTTTTTCAGTCTATGGATGAGATTTGTAGGTACGCCGCT
The DNA here is from genome assembly GCA_946863875.1 of Alloplasta piceator. Classification (NCBI taxonomy): domain Eukaryota; kingdom Metazoa; phylum Arthropoda; class Insecta; order Hymenoptera; family Ichneumonidae; genus Alloplasta; species Alloplasta piceator. The sequence goes on from OX333078.1 coordinate 18,548,895, forward strand.
GGCCATAAATGCCTGTTGATTTCTTATGAAAATTTTGATAGATAACCTGTCTCTTAAAATAGGCATTTATGGCCAGCACGGTACACTAGGGAGGGTCAAATAAAACGACTAATTTTTTTTCCTCGATATCATGAAAAATGTATTGTTTGGCATCTCAAAAAAACCCTCTGCAAGTATTAGCCCTTCATATTTAAATTAAGAGGTCCCTCATCGCAAATTTTTATTTCCCATTTTTTAAATTTCCCTCTACAAAAAAGCTTTCTTGTGTTTAATCGATAAAACTAACCGTTCAAAAAATAATCGCTGCTAAAGCTTAATTTAAATCGATTTCAATACTTTTTAAATTATTACACTAAAAAATTTAGTTGGTTTTAAAGTTCTTCAATTATTTATACGATGAATACTAGTTTGTACACTAGATGAACACTAGTTTAAATATAAATGTCAATGTTTTTTATAATAAAATACGATTGGTGCCATTGTTGCCTTTCTAGTAGTTTTCCTCCAAACCAGGCGCCACTATTGCCTTTCTTAGTACCACTTTCTCTCGGAACTTGGCGCCACGGTCTTTTCGCGTACTTTGCTAAGTACATTTTGGCTTTTCATAGTGTTTCGTAATAATTTCGTAGTAATTTCGTAAAAAAGAGGTAAGTAGAATCCAGATCTAATTATCACCGATTATTTTTTGAACGTTTAGTTTTATCGATTAGACACAAGAGAGCGTTTTTTGTCAACGGTTAAAGTCTAATAAAATTCCAAGGTTAAAAGAAAATTTCCTATGTTATTTAAATGGGAAATAGAAAATTTGCGATGAGGGACCTCTTAATTTAAATATGAAGGGCTAATACTTGCAGAGGGTTTTTTTGAGATGCCAAACAATACATTTTTCATTATATTGAGGAAAAAAAATTAGTCATTTTACTTGACCCATTCTAAGGTACACTATAATAAGTTGTAAAAAAGCAAAAAATTAACGAAATGGTAAAACTTTCAACGGAAAAATTTGATTTTTTCGAATTTCTCTTGGTGAAATCAATTGCTTGAATAAATTTTAAGTGGAATCTTTTAGGTATAACAAGAAGGGTCTCAAATTTCCTTGAAATGAAAAACAAACCATTAAGATTAGACGCATACTTTTTGCTCTATCACTTTCACCAGTTTTGAAAATGTAGTCTCGATAAAAACTCATTCAACGTTTAAAATGTAGATGTTGAAAATTTTAAGAATAAACGTATGACGAGGAGAAGAAATAAGATCAAAAATAATTACTGCCGTTTTATTGAGTGTTAATGTTAACATATATCTTTAACTTGATTTGCGAGAAAAACTTTTACCCGTATATGTATTATTTTTTTTTTGCCCTATGTAAAGTGCAATTGAATCCATCGAGATAGGTGCAATAGTTTTTTTTATTATAATGATTTTGAGTATTTCAACCCCTATAATTTTTCCTATGCCACCTCCAAATATGAAACCACCCACACAGCAAAATTGATCCTGGGACCATCCCGAGATAGTCCCATTCGTGTGCTACCAAGATAGTACGTCTTATGAACGTCTATGGGAGGAACCAGTGAGATATTGTTCTACCCGGGATTAATATTAGATGTCTTGAGGATATCCTGTCGCAACCGTAATTAGACGATCCCAACGCACTCTCTTATAGACGTCTGTGGGAGGTAGTGGTAGGACATTGTTCCACCCGAGATTAATATAGGATGTCTTGAGGATATCCTGCCATCACCGTGTGTGGACGATCGTACCGCACTCACTTGTAGATGTCTGTGGGAGGTACTAGTAAGACATCGGTCTACTCGAGATTAATATAGGATGTCTTGAGGATATCCTGTCGCAACCGTGTTTAGACGATCCCAGTGCACTCTCTTATAGATGTATCTGGGAGGTACCGGTAGGACATTGTTCTACCCGAGATTAATATGGGATGTCTTGTGGATATCCTGCCGTTACCGTGTGTAGACGATCGTACCGCACTGTCTTGTAGATGTCTATGGGAGGTACTAGTAGGACATTGGTCTACTCAAGATTAATATAGGATGTCTTGAGGATAACCTGTTGCAACCGTATTTAGACGACCCCAGCGCACTCTATTAGAGATGTCTCTGAGAGGTACCGGTAGGATTCCGTTCTACCCGAGATTAATATAGGAGATCTTGAGGATATCCTGTTACAACCGTAATTGGACGATCCCAACGCACTCTATTATAGACGTCTGTGGGAGGTACTGGTAGGACATTGTTCTACCTGAGATAAATACAGGATGTCTCTAGGATATCCTGCCGTGATCGCGTGTAGACGATCGTACCACACTATCTTGTAGATGTCTGTGGGAGGTACTAGTAGGACATTGGTCTACTGGAGATTAATATAGGATGTCTTGAGGATATCCCATCGTAACCGTGTTTTGGAGATCTCAGCGTATTCTCTTAGAGATGTCTCTGGAAGGTACCGATAAGACATTGTTCTACGCGAGATTAATATAGGATGTCTTGAGGATATCCTGTCATAACCGTGTTTTGACGATCCCACCGCACTCTCATAGAGATGTCTCTGGGAGGTGCCGGTAAGACATTGTTCTACGCGAGATTAATATGGGATGTCTTGAGGATATCCTGCCGTAACCGTGTGTAGACGATCCCAGCGGACTCTCTTAGCGATGTCTATAGGAGGTCAGCCATTCCACGGCGTTAGTTCCAGACTCGCCGCGAGATGGCAAAGCCTCTCACATACGGATCATGCAACTAGAATGCTTATGTAGCCGAGCGTGAACACGGACATTTGACACCAAAAGGAGTCAGACCTCATAAGAGGCCATATTACAAGGAGTACTTGCTGTCTCCCTCTGTACTGTAGCCATTTTATTGAAATTCAATTAATTAATTGAAATTAATTAATATTAAACCGAAATAAAAATAATTATCCACTGCTGTGTTGGCAGTCCAAGAGACGTCCCGAAGACATCATAAAGACATCCCGGGACGACAATGGGACGATCCCATTCCGGTAATCACTGCGGACACTTTAGAGCCCATGGGAATCCCATGGGACCATCCCATTACCATCACGGGACAATTGACGTGATGTCCGAAAGACGTACTTGGGACGTATTTTTGTTGTGTGGGCAGTTGCATTTTTCTTTATTCATCATCAAGTTAATCATCCATTTGGGTATGTTCAATTATCGCAAGTGGAAATAGATGAAACCTAAAAAATATCCCTGAGCGGTCCCAATTTTAACCCTCTCAGACCGAGACCTATTTCCTGTTGAATGAAAATTATTTCCTTCATAGCTTTATCTCAAAATACACTCTAGTTGATAAATCCATCGTAATATTTCGATTTTTTTGTTGGGGAATACGAATTTTTGAATGTTGCTTGTGCGCGAAACCAGGCACTTGGGGGGTAAAATCTGGAAAATTTGCGAATAATAATCGAATAAATAATCGTAAATACATCATATCAGCTTTCATTTGAAAGGATATAACGTTTGGAATATGAAAAACAAATGTTTACTTACTTTTTTTTCGATAACTAAAGCACAACACGCCAACATGCGAACTCGCCACGAGACGCTCTCGCCATATTGATATTTCGATGGGTAAAAGCAGTTTACCTCAGGGTTTGGGAGTATCTATAGCACCATCTGACCTTGCTTGATGGAACTATGCACTTAGAACCTTGACCTTGCCACCGATGGCAATTTTATGGGGCCTGGAAGTGCGTGTCGCGTACAAGCAACATACGGTCCGAAAGGGTTAAGGGCTAATTCCAACCCCTAGAAACGTTTTTCCGCCGATAAAAAAATACGTGTCTCTCGGATTTTGATGTAGAATAAGAGTGATTCCACGTCAAACCAGCAGGTCAATAAAATCGATGTCTCCGCTCATATACTCTCGATATTTTCCTCTACAGTGCAACCTCAGATAATTCAATTCGACGGAACCGGAAACGTCGCATAACTCAAATTTCCCCTTTATTTTCACACAATATTTTTTTTTGCTTACCTCCGAAGTTTTCCTCACATTATTAATAGGTTTTAGGCACATTCACATTCATCCAACGGAATTCAATCGTGCATATTTTCTCGAGAAAATTTGACAGGTTGAGGTTATGTTACCCTGTGTAACACAGTCAAGATTTGAAGTGGGGTGAAACGGCCATAGGGGAAATTGAGAAATACGAGGTCGTTGCCATGGTAGCGAGTTGAGAAACGCGAGGTTTTGAATTATGCGGGGTTGAGTTATCTGAGGTTCTACTGTATTCTCTATCATGAGAAAACATTGCTGTTAAATCGCTAGTCCAAAATAAAATTATTTATACGAGTTATCAGTTGTGCGAGTTTCGATTTTTTGAAAATTGCGTACTTTTAACGACACGAAAAACAATTTTTTTGCTTTTGTGTGAAACTCCGCCGAATTTTGGAATTCGAGAATTTCACTTCGAGAAATCGAATGTGACGGACGAGCGGGTATGAATAAATGATAAAATGTTGATTGAATGTTGAATTGAATATCGAGCGAAGATTTATTGTATATGGTTGAATTCGATAGAGAAGGAGAGTGCACGTGTAGATTAGGTAAAGATGTAAGAGTGGGTCTTGCTCGTTGAGATGTAGGAGATGAACTTGTTGGGCTTTGAAAGAAAGGAGAAGTGTGAAGTGGAAAGTGGGATAAAGTAGGGGCCCAGGCGAGTGGAGGGAGGCCACGAGCCGAAGAAATAGTGCTCGTGGGACTAAGGACAGTTAGAGAGATTTCTTGGGGGTCGATTCTGTAAGCTTTGTGACGTGACAATACGAAAAATGAGCGACACTCTTGATTCTGTAATTTTCACCATGGTGAAAATACGAGCCATCTCATGGGAGTTTGTTCGATAAAAAACTTCTTGTCGAATGGTGAGATTAAAGAGAGAAAGACTGAGATGGAGCGGCCGAGCGAGAGAGAAACCATCATCGACGCAGCTCGGCGTCCAATACGGCCGTGACGTGTTCCGTAACTTTATAATTTAGAGGTTGAGTGCGATTCATCGACATTACTGTTAATATATTATTAATGATTAATCTTGAAAACACATGACTAGAAAAAATATTCGTCGCTATGATGTTCTTTTTATCTGTGGTTTAGCGATGGTTTATTTAAATCACAATCCTTCATTGGCCACATAACTCCATATAAAAGGGTACTTATTATGACTAATTTTCGAAGGGGTTTTTTCACTCTACGATTATCAATCAATATTTTCGTATTAAAAAATTTTTTTAGAATGACAAAATATGTAATAAAATACTCATGAAGATCATATAATAAAAGAGCTCTTTATTAATTCTGACCCCACATGCTGGCTCCGAATTCAATGAACCAACAACGTTTTGAATGATGAACAAACTTGTTTAACTATCTCAGATAAATAAGTACAGCCGCCATTAATTTTTTTTTCAAACTTTCCTAAAATGAACTTCTTGTTAAATCACAGAAGTTGAACAGATGATGATGAACGAGTGACAGCTTGTTACCATTTAAAGGTGCCGAAAAACCCGTTACCATTTAAGGGTTAATATTTAATACATACATCTTGTACGTTCCTGAAAGAGGAAAATGTCGATGATCGTCGAGACTTGTTAATTCGAGGGTCCATTGAGTCTGTGTCAAAGGTAAACAACAGAATTAATGCTAACATTATGATTATTTTAGGTACAGTTGCTGACAACATGTTTTTCCCTATAATGATACATCTAGTGATTTCATATTTTCACTTCGATGTTACAGAATCAAGTGAACGAATTCACGTGACATGAAAGTTCAAGATGTGAGGACTCTGACTCGAGTTACAGAATCGACCCCAAGGAAAGGAGATTAGGAAAATGCTGAGGCGTGAGGTTGAGCGTGTGAAAGGATTGATAGGAGAGAAAGAAGTGTGGATGGATGGCGTGAGTAAAGAATGTATTATGTATAGGGTGATACCGTGACACGAAAGTGTATTCAAAACCCTTCAAAGTGAGCACAAAATAACCTCATTTGGTGCATTCATGACGCCGCAATCGTAAAACTACGTTTTTGCGAAAATCAAGAATAACTGAAAAACCTCATTTTTTTTAAATCTAGAAAAAACATATTAAATTTTTACGACAAAAAATCTATATTTCTGTGGAGTTTGAACTAGTTCTGACCAATAGATTTTGAATTATTGATCAATTTCATCTTTTAGAAATCAGTTTCAGCTATTTTGGGACATTCAGGTTTTGACTTTAGGTTTTCTAAGAATTTCATCAATAAAATCGATAGTCATTGTTTCAAAAAATTGTAAATAAATTGTTTTACAATTTTTTACAATTTAAACAATCGCAACTTTAGACCTAAAGTTGCAGAAAAAGCAACTATTCGTAAATATTATCATCATTTGATCGAGATGGATCTCAAAGAATTGTAAATAAATTGTTTTATAATTTTTTGAAAAAATGACTCGATTTTATTGACGAAATTCTCAGAAAACCTAAAGTAAAAACCTGAATGTCCCAAAACAGCTGAAACTGATTTCTAAAAGATGAAATTGATCAATAATTCAAAATCTATTGGTCAGAACCAGTTCAAACTCCACAGAAATATAGATTTTTTGTCGTAAAAATTTAATATGTTTTTTCTAGATTAAAAAAAAATGAGGTTTTTCAGTTATTCTTGATTTTCGCAAAAACGTAGTTTTACGATTGCGGCGTCATGAATGCACCAAATGAGGTTATTTTGTGCTCACTTTGAAGGGTTTTGAATACACTTTCGTGTCACGGTATCACCCTATACATAATACATTCTTTACTCACGCCATCCATCCACACTTCTTTCTGTCCTATCAATCCTTTCACACGCTCAACCTCACGCCTCAGCATTTTCCTAATCTCCTTTCCTTGGGGTCGATTCTGTAACTCGAGTCAGAGTCCTCACATCTTGAACTTTCATGTCACGTGAATTCGTTCACTTGATTCTGTAACGTCGAAGTGAAAATATGAAATCACTAGATGTATCATTATAGGGAAAAACATGTTGTCAGCAACTGTACCTAAAATAATCATAATAATGACCCTTGCGAATATCTCTAATGTGGATGTCTCGGGCGTACAATTTTAGTTGCACTGTAAGAAATTTTTGTATTAAATTTAATAAAAAAAATATGAAGTTTTTATGCATATACAGGATACTAAATTTCATATACAATGTGTACAGTAATATTCCAATATAAGTATATGAAAAATCAAATAACTTCTTTAAATTTTAATTTACAAAAGAATATTAATTTTCATATCTTTTTTCATGATTCTGCTTTAAAAATCATACTATGTATTGGAAATTTAATATACGAACGTATATTAAAATTAATATATTGTATATGCATAAAAACTTCATATCTTTTTTATTAAATTTAATACAAAATTTTTTTACAGTGTAGTTTTACGATTGTGGCGTCATGAATGCACCAAATAAGGTTCATTTGTGCTCATTTTGAAGGGTTTGAATACAGTTTCGATTTCTTGAAGTAAAATTCTTGAATTCCAAAATCCGGCGGAGTTATACACAAAAGCAAAAAAGTTGTTTTTCGAGGCGTTAAAAGTACGCAATTAAAAATAACCATAACTCGTACAAATAATTTTATGTTGGGCTAGCGATTTAACAGCAATATTTTCGAATAATAGAGAACACAGAAAAATATCGAGAGTATGATCTGAGACATCGATTTTTTTGACCTGCTGGTTTGACGTGGAATCACTCATAACGTATTTGATTTCATCAAAATCAGAGGATGACACCGGAAAGAGTTTCCTTGTAAGCTATCCATAGAGAAATCTTGAACCCTATATCATGACACAAAAGGAATCAAGCTTTTTTTCAAAAAAGCTTAATTTTTTTCGTCCCATAAGCGATTTTTACAAGATTCAATAACGAAAAACTTCATGATTCAAACTATCCGTATCACGCTCTTTTTTTGAAAACTGCAAAAAATTTTATAAAACAAACTCGTCAAGCGTTTTTCGAAATGTAGTACCAAGGACCTTCGTATACTAAACTGTCTCATATACCTATTTTGAACCTGATGTCGCCAAGTTTTCAGAAGCTGGAACAATCAAGCTTTTTTGTTGGAAATTTAAAAATTGCATAAAATCTACACAGCTCAAGTGATTTTTGAAAATTTAAATACTAAGAGTACCTTTGTCTCTTAAACTATTATTATACAAATCTTCAGACATATGCACAAGCTAGAACGATCACGCGCTTTTTGCAACATATTCAAAATTTTATAAATCAAGAACTCCTTGAACAATTTTTGCGAATTTCAAAACCATCTGTATCACTGAAATTGACGGTATTAATTGTAAGTCGCATAAAATTCGCATGCTTCAATGAATTTTCGCAAGATTTATAGCAAAGGACGAGGGTGTGTTGCTCAGGTTATGTGAGAAATTTTGACTCGCTACCCTAATGTAGTCCAGTTTGTCTCCATGTCCTCCAATGTAGCTGTTTGATTTTTTCGTGGCGTGCATAGACACATTCAAACGCACGCACATATTTCAGATGTGAATTACAATAAACCCAACATTACGAATAACATTTTAGCCCGATAACGAAAAATTTTAGATAATCGAATTTTCTCACATTTAAACTCCTGACGTAATTTTTTAAAATTAATACAAAACAATTTTACATCAGGAACTTTTTGTATCGGAATTTTTAGCTCGATATCGCAAAATTCACGAAAGGTAAAACACTCGGACAAATTTTTGAAAAATTCTCAATTTTCTAATCCTGGAACCCTCTAAATGATTTTCGCGAAACTCAATATCAGACAACGTTGTCTTTTACAATATCAGTATAGATTTTTTGAGCCAGATATCACAAAATTCGTACAGTCTAGCGCAAACAGGTGCTTTCTACGAAAAACTTGAAACTTTATAATAGGGGTGTGCGGGTACCCGATGTTCGGGTCTAAAGCGAAGCCTCATAAAAAAAATTCTGTACATGCTATTTTAAGATCTTGAACTATTATTAAGGCAAATTTTAAGTTTTCTAATTTTTGAAAACTAGGCTATCTGGCTTCCACCTTTGAAATATATAGTAGCAATGTTTCTGATCCTTATTGTCATTTTTATCTATGATTTAGAAAGCTCCGTACGGTGACATTAATGCGTATAGCGTGGAGGATGATCCGTGGAGAGGCGTCAAGACATGTGCGGTTGATAGTCTGGTATGGAGATTGGCGATCGTCGCAGCTCACTGTGCCCACAATCTTGGTGGGGCAGTAGCTCTCGCCCAGGTGTGGCATGAATTCGTTCAAGAAATTCGCTATCGATGGGAAAAGACCATCACCATTCCGGGGTAAGTACATCTTTATTTTGCATATAATTCTATGATTTTATTCCGGTCGATCTTGTGATGCTGATAATGAGTGATGATGTTTTAATATGAAAAAAAAACTTATTGTACATATTTCTACACAATATCAGATGTACATATTTCTACACTTACAAAAATTTCGCAACATCAATTTGTTGTTTTTTCATAAGCATTTAGGAGTTTGTGTATGGTCTCACTCACGCACTCGTTATTTTCTTCGGTATATGATAATGTTTTTTATAAAAAATTTTGTATAACATATTTTTAGTATATTTATTAGACCTTTTAAAAAAGAGCCTCATTATCGATATTGTTATTCATCGAGATGTGAATTTTTTACGAAAGATCTCGATTGACCAAAATTTTTCACAGCCGACTTTAAGAGGTTGAAATTCAAAAGGGACATTATTAGGTAACAATAAATATCGATATCGGGAGACTCTTCGGTATGCTTGTAGTCAATCGCTGAATAAGAGTTCTTTCCAAAAACTTGAATACTCCGTAATTGGTTTTTAGATTCTTAATTTTATTTTCTAACAAATTGCTTGTGTTTCAAATGAGTAGGACTCCTTCCTTTCGGGCTTTAGGCTATAATTTAGGAACAATTATATTTGAGACACCATCATTTAACATTTTTCCAGCCTTTTTAGGAACGGCACTTCTATAATTGTACGTATTGCAGATGTCAATATTTGTAAATGATATCCCCGTACATGCTCCTAATCCCATTTTTTTTAAATTCTTTTCGAGATGAAAGAAAATTATACAAGCAATGACTGCTAAGTTAGGACCATAACTTTAAAATGTAAATGTCACAGAGTTTGAGATTTTTCTCAATTTTACGGTCAAGATTTTCCGGCACTCATCATTTTCTCGAACTTCGATAATTAGAATTGTGCGCGACCGGCTCTTGCAAGTAGTGGGGTTGCGCACATTGCACAGAACCGTCTCTGCGCCGCTGGTGGCCGACGGCGACCTGACTCGATTGGCTTGCTGCTTCTCCCACTACATTGCAATTGCAAAGATCGAGGTACCGAGAATCGAGGTCGCAGTGTAAAAGAAAATATTTTTGAAATGTCTAAAAAATCCGGAATAATCTTTCGGATATGGAAATGTGTTAGCTGTAGCTCGGAGCACGAAGTCTATTGTTGGCATGGTTTTTTAGAGGCAATTGGTTTTTTCCAACAAATTCCGTAAGAATAAATCTGAAATCAGACACGAGCGACAAATATACTGAAGAGTTTTACGTGTATTTTTAATTATCCACTAATGGCCCTTTTTCAAAGTTTCAACGTTTCACGGACGGTTTGTAAAAAGTTCCTTCGGGCAAGATCTTTTGTCGAAAATTGCTTTTGATGCAGCATTTGTTGATTGCAGTAAAGTATTCGGATATCGATTTTTAACAAAGTAAAAAATAAAGCCCTTATATCAACCGATTTTGTATGTTAATATAATTATAGAAATCATTGACCAAAGAAATCAACGAGATAAAACGAATTTCACAACGATTCTATAAAGTAGTTTACAATTAATTAACCACCATGGTCACGCTAGAGTCTTTGGGGTAAACCACGACTATAGCTTTGACGTCAATCTATATATTCTATATTAAACTATTTATAAATGCATCAAATTTCGACATTTCTTCGAGATTCGACTCGTACAGTTTAAAGTTCATTATTATACAAAACTCCGAAGTGCTTTTATGTGTTTTTTTACCTTTGATGGTTGACCTTACCTCTTCAGTCTTATGCGTTACTGGAAAACAAAGGGCCGCATATTAATGAACTTACATTTACTTTTCGACATCTTTTGTAAACGAAATGTGGAAGCTCTGCCACATTTGTTTTGACAAGGGGAATCCAAGACCTTGCCCTCACCGATTTCGACGAAACTTCGCAGGTTTGTAGGGCATACCTAATAATATAAGTACAGAAAAAAGTAAGACCCACTATTCAGAAACTCGCGAGAAAATCGACTTTGAAATTTTGCGTCGTGTTTATATACTTGTTACGTTTCTAACTTTTCAAGGAGCGCCTGGCGTAGTGGCTGAGCGCTCCGACTCATAACCGCAAGGTCGCTGGTTCGAGTCTCGCTGTTGGCAATTTTTTTTTTCTTATGATTATTTTTTTTATCAAAGTTTTTTTTTATCAAAGTTATTCTAAAAACACATTTATTATCATTATGCATGTTATTAATTGTTAATAACTTATTTCCATCATGAGAAAATAATTTTTTTTTCGACTTCTCCTGTGGAAAAACGAACGTCGCACGAAAATGTTTAATAATTTATTCTTTTGTAATATCAATAACTTTTACAAGAAATATTTTCTTGACTCTATAACAGGGAGTAATACAGAATTGCGGATATTTTTTTTCTTTCGTGAGCACATTGGTAGTATAGAAAATATACTCGAAACTTGTTTGAAGGAAATATTCTCATCCTAACGGTATTTTTATTGGGTGGTATACATATACATATATATATTTATTGGGGGGTTTTATGTATATATATATACATACACCACCCAATAAAAATACCGTTAGGATTAAAATTGGGGGGGGGGGCTACCTGCAAGGGTCTAGGGGTAGTTGCTCCACGCACAAAAGAATTTCTTTTGGCGGGAGAGGAAGAATTTCTAGACAACCAAGCCACACTCCACAGTCGTCTGTGAGCTCTTGAGTCAGCAACTTCTTGTACAACCGTGTCTTCTTTTATAAAATAAAATGTCCGATTCGAATGAATCTTGTGTCGTGCCTGGTCCTTCGACGGCCGAAGAAATTGAGGATGATTCACTTCGCAGTGAACTTTCAAAAGCGCGATTAAAAACAGCACTTGCATATGCTGAAAAATTGTTCCTTGAAAATAATTACATCACTTCGGAACCTTGTACGGCGATATATGGAGAACACATAAAAATTGGAAAAGAAATATATAAAGCGACGTTGGAAATACTCGCTGAAAAAAAAATCGTTACAGAAGATGAGCTCATTTCCGTTTTGCACAAGTCTCGAGTATATTTTATACATTTCCCATGTCCTCACAAAAAGTAAAAAAAAATTATTTTTTCATGATGAAAATAAATTACTAACAATTAATAACATGCATAATGATAATAAATGTGTTTTTAGAATAACTTTGATAAAAAAAAAATAATAATAAGAAAAAAAAATTGCCAACAGCGAGTGTTACGTCCTGACGTAACGTCCATAAATGAGATTATTTAACGAAACTTCCACCGAAAACATAATTAAAAACTTAAAGATTTGTGAGAGAAAGGTTTGTCGTTTCCTACGTTATTCCGTTCAATTCAATAATAAAAATTAGAAATTCACATTACCGACTGAAAATCTCAAGGAAAAGGCCATCGGTAAAATCGGGTAGTAAGGAAGGGAAAACCAGGGTCGAAGATCCCTACAGGAAAAGCCATAGGCTCGTCACACCATCTGGTGGGTCAGGCACACTAACGTCGCTTTCCTAACTGACGTACCCTCTACCGGCCTATCGATCCGAGAGATAGATCATTGGATCCGAAAATGCTCTTACCATTGGGAAAAGAAAAGAAAAAGCACGTAGTATTTTACTCTGCCGTAAAGCCAACGAGGGGCGCTGATTACACCCTCTCGAAGAACTAGCATACAAGGAAACGTTGCATTCCTCTTCTCATACACATACGTGTATGTGTATGAGTATATATGCGTATATTCAAAGCAAGAACGAACGGAATGACGCTAAACAGCGATGGATTTTCCTATCTCAAACCAATATAGAATTTTGAAACAGTAATTAAAATTTATTTGAATAACAACTTTCGGGAGAAATTCGCAATGGAATTGAGGGAAACAAAACGAAATAAATAAATGAAACCAAATAATACTTCAACAAACAGAAGAGACTGAATAATGGTTAACTAAACAAATGAAATAGTTGAAAATATATCTATAACTCTCTTGATCAAAAATAGGTGATAAAGATTATAATTAAGAACGAGATCCAAAATAAATATTAAGTCAACTTAAAACGATGAGTATTGACGAGGGAGAAGATCATGGAAAAACGGAAAGGAAACCACTAGTCGTTCCCAAGAGGGCAATGACCTCACAAGAATACAAGAAGGGAAGCAAGGAAAAGATTTTAAAGAGGCCTATGCGTAGGATCACCGTTTCTTGACCTTCTCTCTCTCTCTCTCACTCATGTTGCAAGGCGCGAAAAACCCCGAACTGTCCTTAAGACCCAATTCTGTACACCTCACAAAACAGGTATCGGGGCACGCGTACATATATATATATATATATGCACTAGAATATACACACTGTCATTTATCTATGTGTGAGTAAGAGTAGGAATATGCGCGTGGAAATACTCTAGGATAAAAAAATACTCATTTAAAGTTATTCCTCTCAAATGGGAAAATCGTTACGCAATGTTAAATAATATTTCGAAGAATTAACAATTTAAAGAAACCTACAATTGCGAAATAAAATTATGCACCGAATTCGGTTAATGCTAAATCCAATAATCAAACTCCGGAAAAAACAAGTTAAAACTTATATTATTTAACTTAAATAACTACAAACTCGAAATATTATTTAACTATGTTAAAATCAAGAAGGAAGTAAAAAGCAAAAACGCCCCGAAGTCCACGAGCAGAAGTAGAGCTCATTTACATAATCCCCTCCCCTCTTTCGACGATCCACGGAGTTTGCGTGGCAAAGCGAGGAGCTCGGCTCTCGTTGCTACCCGGAGACCGTTCGAATGCCTCCCCACTCTCCACCCTCTATTCTAGCCTTACCCTTTTTATCTACCCAATAAATCTCCCGTCTCTCTCTCTCGAAGGAAAAGAGGACGCGAATAAAAGTTGAGTTTTTCCTAGTCATGCGCCGTAGCTCCCTACCTCCCCTTTTTCTCGTGGACTCATGCAAGAAGCCTATGCGACCACACCCCAAAGGAAAAAATATAAAAATATAAAAACTAAGAAAACGATGTTTCAATCGCAGGATTAATTTTTAATCATAAATACTTGAACACTAACAATTCAAAATCCACAAAAAATTATCAACAAAATTATTTACAACAATTTGGATTGTAATTTTAATCTACAAAAATATCGCACAAATATTCAATTTATTTGGATTTGTTATTCTGATGTGCAATTCGAAAACAACAATTTTTTTTCATTTTAATAATAATTAAACAAACAATAAGATATAAGTAAGGAAGGTAATTTTAACAAATGCGCAACACGATAAATATAATGGAAAATATAAGAATTCTATCCACGATAAATAAGCAACTAAAAAAATATTTATAATACTAAAACTAAAATTGTTCATAAGAAAGTAATATTATATACAGAATAAGAATATAAGAAGCGTGCGGCATAAGCGTGTACATGTGTGGGGGTACACGTGCCGCGATACAGCCACGCGCGCCGCAATACAGCCACGCGCGCCGCGATGCAGCCACACGCATAGGGCCCACCCTGTGATCTACGCTAGCGCCCTCGCTATGACCCCGATTTTTCAAGAGAAGCTCACGAAATAGAAAAGGAAAATGCATTGCATCAGAAAAATGCATCCTCTGTCTTTATCATCAATCCCCACTTTTATCGAACGGGTTAGCCTGGATCACGGGTATATAAAGGCCGGAAAAAGGGCTCTCGGCAGACTTCTTCGACTTTTTTCCGACGTGGAAACTACGAAACCCATCGTACTCATCGAATCCATTCTTGGGCTGAACTTGCGAAATTTTTCGACAAAGACGTTCTTGATTCTGGAATTTTCCAAATCAATTCGTTTTGGACTTAGAATTTCACTCGATTTTCAAAGGAAGATAGTTTTTTTTCGGTTCGGAATTTCAAATCTTGAATTCTGAGTCGAATTGAAATTGCTTCTATTTTGAATTCTCGAGATTTCGGGTTGGCCTCTGAATGTCGGAAGAGACGTTGGACCTCGTTTTATTCTATTTTATTTTCCTTTGTCTAGTTATTATTTTCTGTTTAGAAATTTTCGTTTATTTTACTTTGACATCCGCAATCCACGAAATATTGGATAACGTATACATCGCGGTTATTGTTAAATGAATTGCGAAATTTAAGACTGAATCTTTGTTAACCATTTCTTTCTTTTTACAATAATTTGAATAAAATTTTGGATCTCGAAAATTAAACTCTGTGCATCGACAAATTCTTTGACTTCATCGCCAACCTGCCACGCCCTTGATCTACTGCCGATTCAACTTCACCGTTTCCATCTGAGTCGCCGGTGCGTCTACAAATGCTGTCACCCTTTCCGTTTGGAGAACGTCTCAGCCAGTAAGTAAAGTTTTATTACAACCTCATCTTCCTCTCGTGAAATTGTGAGGAATAGTTCGGGAAAAATTGAACACAGTGAATATCATAAATTCGGACGGAATTGATCGATTAAATTCAATTAAAAACCGGTTAGTTGATTATTTTTGGAGAATCTCTATTTTTGGAATCTCTATCCAAGTGATCCTAAATTCATATTACCCCTGCGGCGTTGGTAATTTAATTGTCCATAAAAGGCTTTATTTAAAACAATTTCATTAAAATAATTTAAAAGAAGAAGTTTCAACATTATCCAAGTGAATCTTAAATCTAGATTGTTCTTGCGGCATTACTGAGTCAAGTTTCATAAAACTTTAATTGAACCAATTCTTTGAGATAATTTGAAGGAGGAAAATTCATTCGCGCGAAGTTTAACAAAGGCCTTTCGACCCCTCTTCCCTTTCCATTGCTGAAATCGTGTCATTCGAGAATTGGAGATTCGCGACAAAGGAGAAAAAAATATAAAATTCAGGGAAGGGTTAGATAACAAATTGATCAAGTTTGAGACTCTCGCGAACCAGTGACCCATCAATAGTCACAGAATGAAGTTTAATTGAGTTTTCCTTTTCGGTATTTCATTAAAGGTTTAAACAATTTAACCAATCCAATCCAAATAATTTTTCCTCTCCAACGATTAAATTTGAAGTAAGAATCCTACCACTCTCTCTCTACTATTCGTTCAACTTATTCGATTCAGTACGGTTGTGTAAATCTGCAACTTCATCCGAGGATTCGTGTTCTTTACTTTACTTTCCCCCCGTGCGAAAAACTTGGTTGGGACTAGAGTTGCGTCAGGTTGCACGCCCACCAACTATTCGTAGTCCTCCCCTCCGTGCGGAAACTTGGTTGGGACTAGAGTTGCGTCAGGTTGCACGCTCACCAAGTTTTCGTTTACCTCTCCTTACGCAAAGTTTGGTTGGGACAAGGGTTGCGTAAGGTTGCACGCTCACCAAATTTTTGCACTCCTTCGTTTTCCTTGGCGGAAATCTGGTTGGGACTAGGGTTGCGTCAGGTTGCACGCTCACCAGAGATTCACCCTGGATACTCTCCCCTTAAATCCCATGAGAGTCACCCCCCCCGTATCGCGCAAAAAGAAAAGAACACGCAGAGCCGGACGAAGATATCAATTACGTAAACTCGACGCGATACATTCGAATCCGTGGCCAAAAAGGTTAAACCCTGTTCAAAGATCTGAATCAAATTATCACGGAGTACGGGCATTGCCTGCAGACACAGAGATAACTAGAGAGACTCCAAAACCCAACATTATTTCCACTGAAATCCTTAAACATCCGATAACTATTTACAAACTAATTCTAATTGATCTTCCTCCAATCACCCCTTTGCTCAATAAAAGTAACGACAGTGATCCTCGGGGTAAAGCCAATAGTAAATTATATCGAAACCCCGAGTTCAAATCTCAGTAGATACCTTACGCAATTGAAAATTTAACAGTGATTCCAAGCCCATTTCCCGAGTAATTTTCCGAAAGGTTAGACTCAAAAACAGGGGCAGATGTGTTCGAGATTGATTCCAGGAGTAGTACCGAAATTTTTCCATGACTAGAGAGTCTCAATCAAATTCGACACATCATACGTCAAAAATTATTAATAATTCGCGAAAACTCCCATTTTTGACGTAACAAATTTTTGGGGGCTCGTCCGGGATCCTTTTGGAATCATTGTCAATTTTCCTTGTCAATGTAGTGTGCATAAAAATTCAATTTGAAAAAAAGGGGTATATATGTTTCCTTTTGAAAAAAAATTAATAATTTGACTCTGAAACATTTAACCCTTACTGGAAACTCTTTATATCTTTCGTAAAAAAGACAAGGAGAAACCCGTAATTTCCTGATTTTTCAAAATAAATTGTGTTTTTGGAAGGAGTACGCGAATTAATAAAAAAAGATATAAAAAAATAACCCTTTCAACAGCCCAAAACTCGTAAACGATTAGATCTTTTACTCGCACGGTTTCAGCTCTCTTTCCTTTTCCCCGTTTTCCGAGCGGTCAATGATCCCAATGCCAACGAACCTTCCGTATCGCGCGATCTAGAAAGGTCATTGATCGGGGGAAAACGCCTTCAACATCGATAGATCTTAAAGTAAATTTCTTGTTCCAAAAAAAAAAAGGGAAAAAAAACGAATAATCATTCTTTTATCTTTTGTTTTTTTTTCCTCCACCAAACTTGAATTTTTTTTTTAATTATTATTTGGTGATATATCACAGAAAACTCCCCCTCCCAAGAACAGAGTAGATAAAATATTTAAAAAAAAAAAAGGAGATATATACTCAAAGTTTAAACATTCATGGAAGAATACGATAAATTTTTGGAGGAATTAACTGAAGAACTTTGCCTTCCCGAAACCCCACAGCCTTACAAACTTATTCCAATAGATTTTTCTTTAGATTATCCTGTAAATTGCCGAAGCAACCATCTCGATCCTCGCTATCAATATTACAAAGACTTGGAAAAGACTCAGCAACTACAAGCAATAGCAACACCCCGTTTTTCCGCAGAAACAACATCTAAAAAGGAAAAAGGAAATAGAGGTGGAAAGAAAATTCAAACGCAAAAATTCAAAGCAGCGGCTATCAATTATAACAATTTTAATAATCAAATTAAAGCAAAAAATCAAGAGCCAAGCGGGAAAATCCCAATTTGGAAGTGTCAAATACCCACGTATACACGCGAAACAATTCAAGAACAAAAATTTCAGACCGCGACGACACCAATTTTTTCACCAAATACGCCAACCTTACAAACAATCACTCCTAATAATCTTTTGAATCGACACTTGATTTCCCCTCCTCAATTTAATACAATTATCATTTCTCAAGTACAAATAATCCAGACGTCAATTTTGCCAGGGTTCCGTCCGAATTGATGACAAGTGATTAATTAAGTTTAAGTTTGAAAAAATATTATAATCATTATCGGTAGATGATTGACGGTTTTTATCTTGGAATTTTACAAATGCCGTCAACAAGATCTACGACAAATGTTAAGGATTCTGTGCTCAATATTTATCCAGAAGAGAGAAAAAGAAAATTAGTAGGAGACCCAATTCAGAATCCCAGTAAAAGACGAGAGACGTCTGAAATCGATAATAAAACAATTGACCAAACGGAAGGACTTTCCCTCCCAGGGTTATCGAAATCTATTTCCGATCTCAATATAGGAGATTTGCCAGAATCAACCTCGTCGTGGTCCCAAAAATCAAGTTCACAAAAGTCAAAAAGCAGTAGTGAATCGTCACTCGATAAAATTTCAACCTTGAAAGAATTTCACGACTCATCAAAGGAGTCACAAGAGCCTTCAGAAACCGAAGTTCATAAGACCCTTTACGAGAAAGAGAAAGACGACTTTAACAACGTTAACCCCTATTCTGGGAACGTCAACGAAGAATTTGAAGAGTTAGAGGGAGTTAATACTGACATTTTGTTAAATCTTGAAATAAACGAACATAGCTGTCGCGATCTTTTTCCCAACGTGGTTACAATAATCTCTGATTCAGGAGAAAAAACGCCCGATTTATCAGTAATATCAACAGAGGCTCACTGTCAAACCGCGAAAAATTTACACAGTGCATGGGACGAGATTATTGCCGCACCTAGTGAATCAGACAGTTCGCCCGCTGAAAACTCGGAGATAAATGAAACACCTTTAAGGCCTAAACAGAGTCTAACTTCAATTCTGAAAACTCCGCGTTTTCGCGATATTTCCACTACAACGAGACATTGGAAAACCCCTTCTAATACATCTTTCAATCAATCACTCACTTTTTATTCCTGTAGAGACGAGAAAACACCAGCGCCTCGTAAGACTTGGAATCTCCTCGAATTTTTCGCGAGGAAAAAAAAGATCAACCCCATAGAAATTTTTAAGAAACAAAAAACGCCTGTACGATATTTGCACAAAAATATCGCAAGTAGAAAAATAACAGAATCAACCCCTCTAATAACCAAATTGTCTGAGTTACATAACGCACAGAATCTTAGTCTTGGTAAGGAATCTAGCGAGAGGAACACAAGTCAGGGCAACGGTCATAGCGAAGAATTTAACAAAGACCAAGAGGCGACAGAAGGCCCAGGTGACAGAGAGAACGATAGAGACAAAGACAGGGATAGAGACGACACACCCAACGGAAATAATAGCCCAAAAATTTTGAGACCTAAAATTCAAAAACCCGAAGAAATAAAAAATCCAAAAATGGCAAGTAGTAATCAACTAGTGTCCCTTAAGGACGCTCTTGCAGTAGTACCTGAATATGATAACACCAAAACCTCCTTGGCCATGTTTATCCAGGGTTGTGAGGAAGCACTCGGAATGCTCGAACCAGAAAGTGAAAAATACCTCGTAAAGGCAGTTCGAGTAAAAATCAAGGGAGAACCCCGACGAACTATACATTTGAAAACATTCGAAAATATGAATCAATTATACGAATTTTTAAAAATGATTTATTCCCCGGCGCGAAATATGCATCAATTGCAGGGCGAATTAGGGACAATTTATCAAAAACCGGACGAAACGGTAATAGCTTACGCGAATCGAGTCCGCGACATAGGGATGCAGATAATAGATGCTTATGAAGTTGAAAAAAATCTGACCGCGGACGAAGATTTTGTAGCCAACACCGAAGCAGGCGTACTCTCGTGCTTCCTGCAGGGTTTAAAACCAGAAATCGAACAACGAATGGGTTTTACGCAGGGTATTGAAGAAGCGTCAGAAAGAGCTATAAAAATCGAAAAACAACTAATGGCTCAGGCGGCGCTCCGTAAAGTCAGAGGAGAGCCCGTTGAGAATAAATACTCGAGAAATGAGAATAAAAGATCAGTAAATGTCGTTACTAGCGAAACGATAATTTGCCAAAATTGCGGTAAAATTGGGCACGTGGCAGGAAATTGCGAGTCGAATAAAAATCGTAATGATGGAAATCTCGGAAGAGACAACGAACGCAAAAATATTCCTACGTGCCAATTTTGCGGAAAAATGGGACATACTGTAGAGAAATGTTTTAAAAAACAGGCCCAACAGGCTACTGGCAACCCAACAAATTTTCCCGCACCCACGATTACGGTGTGTCAGCTTTGCAACAAACGTGGCCATACGGCTGAACGATGTTTCCAACATTTTCCCCCTCTAGTCAAAAATGAGGGAAATACAAATATGACATGCCAATTGTGTAAAGGGCCGAATCACATGGCTTTTAATTGCCCTCAACTACAGAAAAACACTCAAATTCCTAAATTGTTGAACACGGGCCAGGTGCCTCAAACGCTTAGATACCAATCATCACAGTACACGAGGTGTCTAATTTGTAAAAAGGAGGGACACGGGGCTGATAGATGTTTTTTCAGAGACAATTCGCTCCGAACTAATAATCAAAATTCCTCAACCCCTCCAAAAACATACAGTGCAGCCACGAGCAATCAACAAAACCAAGATAAAACATGTTATTATTGCAAAAATCCTGGTCATTTTGCTCGCGAGTGCCAAATAAAAATGAACGACGAGCAGGGATTTAAAGATTTAAAGGGAAACGCGAGGGGTCTCCCGCCACAGGGTGCATCGCAGGAGGCCCCGCGGAACGCGCACCCAATAAGGACTATTACTATAGCGGGGAGAAGCCTGCATTTAGAGCAATAAAGATATACACGATACATCTAGAGAGAGAGCGTTCTGTTCCCACGGTAATGATGAGTTCGAAAGAGCTAAAAAACCCGACCACTCTCATGATCGATACAGGAGCAGGACCAAATCTACTAAAATTATGTTGCATAGACAAACCCGAATTGATAAATCAAGGAGAAATTTTGCAGTTAAATGGAATTACTAGTTCATCAATCTACACCATTGGTTACGTCACGATAGAAGCTTTTGGACGTTTTACTACATTCCACATAGTGACAGACTATTTTCCTATCGAGGAAGATGGAATTCTCGGTTCGGAATATCTAGACGGAAATCGCGTAAAAATTGATTATGAGAGGCGTCAATTAGAGATGCAAGGAATCGAAATCCCCTTCGCCTCACCGGAAACAATTTTGATTCCTAAAGAATCAACCAAATTATGCTTTATTCGAATAAAAAATTTGGGAATTAGAGAGGGTTATCTACCCCCGTTAGACGCTGGAAAAGGACTCATAGTACAGTGTGGATTTTTGAGAAATGACAATGGAAAGGCGTACGTATATATCACAAATATAAACCCCCACCCCGTACAGGTGCATGTACCGGTGCTGGAATTGAAAAATGAAGCCGAATTCGCGATCTGGGAAAATTCTCAACGTACGGATTTACCAGATAGGGATCTAATTGAAAAAGGTGAGCTTATCAAAGGATTGAACGGAATAAAGGAAACAAAATCATATCAAACGGAGAATAAAAAGGGAAAGGAAAACTTGAGTAAAAATACGGAAAAAGACGAAGTAAATTTGAGTAAAAATACGGAAAAAGACGAAGTAAATTTGAGTAAAAACACGGAAAAAGAAAAGGGAAATTGGAATAAAAATACGGAAAAAGATGAAGTAAATTTGAGTAAAAATACGGAAAAAGAAAAGGGAAATCGGAATAAAAATACGGAAAAAAATAAAGTAAATTCGAGTAAAAATATGGATAAAGAAAAAGTAAATTCAAGTAAAAATACGGAAAAAGAAAAGGGAAATCGGAATAAAAATACGGAAAAAAATAAAGTAAATTCGAGTAAAAATATGGAAAAAGAAAAAGTAAATTAAGTAAAAATACGGAAAAAGAAAAGGGAAATCGGAATAAAAATACGGGAAAAAATAAAGTAAATTCGAGTAAAAATATGGAAAAAGAAAAAGTAAATTCAAGTAAAAATACGGAAAAAGATAAGGAAGATTTGAGTAAAAATACGGAAAAAGATAAAGTAAATTTGGGTAAAAATACAGAAAGAGAAAAAGAGAAAGAAAGGGAAAAAGATTTCAGTAAAAATACAGAAGAGGAAAAATTTAGTGTTCATTGTTATTTTAACGCACGGGAAAAGATTTGCAAAGATGAATCTTCCAATTTTTCTCAGACGGAAAATTGTGCAGGATTTATTAGTACAGAAAACTATCCTGATGTAGGGCCAACGAGAGTGTCTGTACCTGCGAGAGACAGGAAAGGCTCCGTTGGAGAGATGCCTAACACGATAAGAGTAAATAGACTCTGCGGGGCTAGCTCTGTGCATGGTGTCGGTCTTTGTAACGCTTCTGCAAATTTAGGCTCTTCGGAGGAACTAGATCCGGATGATGGGACAAAGATTAATTTTAGAGTCGACTCAATTAATTATTCTATAAATGGCCAAAATTTAATTAATAAAAATATATGCAAAGGAATAAAAACAGGGACTGATCATCCTTGTTTAAATTCACGGGTAACACTTCATGCGGACAATCCTCGCGTTTCATTTTCAGAAGATTGCCCAGTATCAATCGATACAATATGTAGCCCCGATTTTTGTTCTATAAAAGAAGTATCAGAAAATAAAATGTCAAAATTAAAAGAGGATAAAAAAACGGAAAAATCAAACTTTGTCAGGAAAATTGATCATTTGGACCCCGAGAGGCAATCAGACGGTACTGCAGACCCAATGGTTGCAAATAACGGGACTAAAATTGTCAATTTTAAATCAGAAATAGTTATTGGATCCAAAACAAAAGAAATAAATGAAAGACCCTCATCAGAATTTTCATTAGATAGAAACGCAAATTTTGAGTTACAACAATTAGAGAAGAAATGCACCCGAGATTCTCCGAAAAATACAATCTTGAAAATACTTCCTCACAAACGAAAATCTTTCGAGATATTAAATTATGATTTAGTAAAACGCCTCAGTACGCATAAAATTTCACGGGATCTACCGAATTTTCCACGGCAAAGCCGTTGTCATTTAATTAAAGATTCACACATAGAAGAACGCCTTAAAAAGATTAAAGAAGTCCTAAGACTAGATAGTTTAAATCCCAAAGAGAAAGAAAGCATTGAAACTCTTCTAAAGGAAAGTACACAATTATATCATCTGCCCGGGGAACCGCTCAGCTGCACCACCGTTTTACAGCATAGGATTCCCACCACCGATGATTTACCTATTAATACTAGGGGATATCGTTGGCCTGAAGTGACGAAAGACGAAATAACTCGACAAATGGAGGAAATGTTGATTAATGGCATAATAATACCATCAGTATCTCCTTACAATTGCCCTGTATGGGTCGTGCCTAAAAAAGCTGACTCTAAAGGAAATAAACGATGGCGTGTCGTATTTGACTATCGCTCTCTCAACGAAAAAACAATAGCAGACGCATATCCAATTCCCAATATTATCGAGATCTTGGATCAATTAGGAGGCGCACAATATTTTTCAGTCTTCGATTTAGCATCCGGTTTCCATCAGATAGAAGTCAGTCCGGAGGACCGTCATAAAACTGCATTTACGACGCCCCGTGGGCATTTTGAATTCGTGAGAATGCCTTTCGGGCTACGTAATGCTCCCCCCACCTTCCAACGCGCCATGGATCTCACGCTTGGCGGTATATTGGGAAAGGGTGTTTTTGTGTACCTCGACGATATAGTAATATATGCCAAGAATCTTGAAGATCACAGTAATATTTATAGGGAATTAATAAAACGATTGGAAGCTGCAAAATTAAAACTACAACCCGATAAATGCGAGTTCCTTAAACCCGAAGTCGCATATCTCGGTCACATAATAGGAAAGGACGGGGTTAAACCCGATCCAAAGAAATTGGAAGCCGTTAGAGAATACCCGAGACCCAAAAATCTTAAAAATATTCGACAATTTCTGGGACTCACGGGTTATTATAGGAGATTTATCGAAGGTTACGCAAAAATTACTAAACCCCTGACATTATTACTCAGAAAAGAAACAGATTTTAATTGGCAACTAGAACAACAAGAATCGTTCGAGATATTAAAAAACAAATTATGCACGGCCCCCGTGCTGAAATACCCCGATTTCTCAAAACCTTTTATCTTAACCACCGACGCGTCGGGTGTCGCGATTGGCGGAATATTATCCCAAGGAGTAATTAATCGCGATCACCCCTGTGCCTATGCATCGAGAGCTCTAAACAAAGCTGAAGAAAAATACGACACATACGAAAAAGAAGCCTTGGCTATTGTATATTGCGTATTACACTACCGCCCCTATTTATACGGGCGACGTTTTACTATAGTAACCGATCATAAGCCTCTTATGTGGTTCCAACGAGCCACGGACGGAAATGCAAGAGTTTTAAGATGGCGATTGAAACTCGCCGAGTACGAATACGATGTGGTATATAAAGCTGGCAAGACTAACGTCAACGCCGATGCTTTATCACGGAATCCGGTGGAAGATACCATTATTTCTGATGAGATAATGATAATCCGAGCAAATCCAGAAACTGGAAAAAGGGAAAAACCGAAGCACACGTTAACTGAGGCAGACATTTTAGCGTTGTTAGAAGAAGAATCTGAAGAAGACGACGTGGAAATGGACGAATTAGATGAATTAATACCACTTGATAATAGCGAACAACACCGTTGGTACCGCGAATATGGCGATAATATTGAAACGAATGATATGAATGATGTGGAGGTCGGCTTTTCCAAAGGGCAGGATGCCCCTTCAGACGAAGACATAGGAGATCTTCATTTGATTTATACACCGAAAGAGACCAAGTTCGAAAAAACTAATTTAGAAACCCCCATCGTAAAACCCACACGAGGCGGAATGGCGACGGAAATCGTTACCAATAATGAGATGGTTAGTACCGATAAAGGAAATACGGAAAGTAATAAAATTGAGAACGTATTGACGAGAGGACAGCCGGAAATTCATCTCGATGAGATAACAAACAATGAGAATCCGTCGGACACGGAAAACCTCGTAGGCTCGCTTTCGCAATCCTCCGAAGATCACATAAAAAATTTTTTCATGCCTGGCATAGAAGATGCAGTCGCCGAGGAAGATAGGTTAGTGGGCAATCCCGACGATCGGGTTGAAAACAGTCTGGTCGAGGGGAAAAGTCGTAAAAACTCGGAACACGCCAACAGCATTTGGGAAAAACCAGTCAAAAAAAATGGTCCACCGACGAACCAAGAAAAAAATGGTTCCGACAACGAAAGGTGGGACACCGACGACGAGGGTCCAATAGGCCCCACGCTTGGAAAAAAAAAGAGGCTCCGCCGCCGACGAGTTAGACCCCTTGAGAGTGACACAGACACCCCAGATGATCTCGAAGAAAATGCGACCGAACACACCGAAAGCGACGAATGCCCTCTCCCCCCGAGTCGACACGTGAACCCTTTACCAGAGCATGGCGCCACAACCTGCCTTAATATCAAACAGTCTCGAGATCTATTGCATACTCGTAAAGATAATATGACCTATTTCGTCTCGGTTGAGGGTCAACCATTAGATGTAGGAGCCATTCTACTAAAAGAAAATGATAATTATCTACCCAGTAAAAAACTGAAATTGAATCAAGCCCAAACTATGAAAAAGGGAACGAAATTTTACATAGCATTACCCATTTCCGAAGATAATAAAGAAAGCCCCACGATAATACTTGAAAATATCAAACAAACATTGATATCATGTAAAACATTAACTGAAAAATTGAATTTAAAAACAATTAGTATTGCAAAATCACAATATATATGCAACATTCCGTGGGAAGATATTTTACACCAATTAGAAACCCTGCTAGCGTCAGACGATTTAAAAATAATCGTCTGTAACGGGCTTGTGCGCCAACCACCTTCAGATTTGCAAAATGAAATTATTAAAGAAATGCACACTTCACCTATAGGCGGACATAGAGGAGTGAGTAAGACGTACAATAGAATCAGACACCAGTACTATTGGAAAAATTTAAAATCAGATGTACAACAATATATACAACGATGTTTGCAATGTCAGTTAAAAAAGTTGGTCCGAGTAAAAACAAAACAACCAATGATGATTACTGACACTCCTGCTACAGCTTTTGATAAGATAGCAATGGATATCGTGGGACCAATGTCAAAAACTCAGAAAAACAATGAATATATTTTGACTATACAAGATCAATTGACTAAATTTTCTATGGCAATTCCCATACCCAATTCTACAGCTGTAACGATTGCAGAGGTATTTGTAAAAAGATTTATCTGTAATTTCGGGGCACCTAAAGCCGTTTTAACCGATCAAGGCAGTAATTTCTTAAGCGATTTTTTTAGACAGATCGCGAAATTATTCAAAATCCGCAAAATAAGAACCACAGCATTTCATCCGCAATCAAACGGGTCATTAGAAAGATCCCATCACGCACTTGGCGAATATTTAAAGCACTACACTTGTAAAGAACATAATTGGGATGAATGGATTGAATTAGCCATATTTAATTACAATACAAACGTACATGAAGGAACTAAGCACACTCCTTACGAAATGGTATTCGGGAAAATAGCTAGAACCTCCTCCAATCTACCCATTGGCGATGCAGACAAAATAGCCACATACGACGGGTATTTAATTACGCTCATTACTCAAATTCATGAAATACAACAAAATGGCCGCGACAATTTAATCAAAGCCAAAGAAAAGGCAAAAATTATTCATGACAAAAAAATTAACCCAATCCAATTTAAAGTCAGCGAACCGGTATTTTTGCTTAAGGGACCGAAACCTGGAAAATTGGCCGATCAATATACTGGGCCACATGAGATAGTAGAAATTTTAGCCAATGGTAACGTCAGAATAAGAATTAAAAAGAACACTAACGTAGTGCACCCTAATCGTTTGCGAAAATCGCACATTCCCATAACAATCGGAAAAGAATAGGGGAAAATTTTATTCTTGCCCTCTCTCCTTCCTTAAATTCAGGAGCTAATAAAAAGCAGGAAAATCAAGGTTGGGAAAAAGCACATGGGAAAAATAATAATCATAATAATCATACGAACCATGTTTTAAAAAGAAATAGAAAAAAATATTGGAAAGAGAGGGAATATACACGTACACATATGTCAGAAGGAGGAAGAAATCTTTCTCACCGAAAATTTAATGGACTTTAAACAGGAGGTCGGAACACGTGATAGGCCGGCGTAGTGAGGAAGTGAGAATGGCAAGCTTTAAACACTGGGAAAGCCTTGTCGTGAATCCGCGAGAATTGGTTGCTGCAGGATTCTATTATCTCCAAAGGGAAGATTTGGTCAAATGTTTCTCATGCAGCATCGTCATAGGCAAATGGGAAGAAGGAGATCGACCTATGGATGAACATCAAAAATGGAGCGGAGACTGAAATTTCATGAAATTCAGTCACATCAGCGCTGGTTTTATCGGGATAATAATAGTGTTTAAAGTAATAAAAATGATAGTGGACACCGTGATTCATTGCTACGCCTTACACACTGTGTATGGTTGGTCAGTATACTTAATCGGTGCCATTTGGGACTCCGTGACTCATCTTTTATTGCATTTAAGCAAACGTTCCTCAGGATCCAACACTGTCGGGAAAAAGCAACAAAAATCAAACAAAAACGACAGACCAGAATCCCCCAAACCACCAACTTACGCAAAAATGCAACAGGATGACTGGGAAAATTTCTCTTTCCCTCCATATACATTCACAGGGCCACTGACAAATGATAATGAACTTTCCGGAAATCAAAAAAGCTACCCACAGAGCCGTCAAGAACCGCAACAACCATATTTTATGCCGAAAAACACCGATAATTCGGATCAATTTGTTACAACAATCCAAAGAGGAAATAATTTCACCGAAGGTGTGGCAAGATCCCTTCAAGATACGCAAGCTTTTCAATTACCAAAATTCGAAAATAAAAATCCTGAAGACGTTCGCGACGTCTCCGCAACTTACCAAGGCCCGCAAATTTTTCGATTTGAAAACAATCCCGTCAAAAATACATACGAACCTCCACACTACAAAAGCCCTCGTTTCCTACGATCTCTGCCGAAACGCGTCGAGCAACCAGAGACACAACCTATTTATATGGAAATGACCGGTTTTAAATTAACTCCGATAGATGGAACAAACGCAGGTCCATCATCTCGTCCAAAGTCAATGATTGAAGTAATCGATAAAAAAGATAAGATTGAGAAAACGTCACCTCTTTATCCGACCTTAGGCAGAATAAGCGAGATGAGAAAAACCGAAGAACCTCGACCCGAAAAACGAACGTCCACTCTTTATACATTCGAAGCAAACCCCGATCAAGGCGAAAGCGTCGTATAAGAAAAGAATTCGAACACTCGATATAAAAAAAAGAGAGAGAAAAATGGTGTATATAAGCCACAATACAAGAACTTGAACAATAATAATATTTATAGTAATATCAATAACAATAGCGATATCAATAATAAACAAAACGGAGAGAGAAAAAGAGAAAAACAAGATAGAAACATCGCATTATATTACATTGCAAGAAATTTTACTCCAGTTTTAAATAACAACATTAATAATAATAACAAAAATATTAATAAAATGATAATAACAATGATAATATAATGATAGTAATCAAGATTACGATAATAAAAAAATCTTTAATAATAATAATAATACATATAAAATACGGTAAATAAGGAAGATAACACCTTAAAGGAATAACAATGGATAAAAGTAAAATAATTACGTTAGATATATAATTCTCATTAAATTTTTGTTAGTTTTGAAACAACAGATTTCCAGAAAATGAGGCACCGAAACACTTTACTAATGGTGATTCTATGGCTCACCGCGAATATACACACTGGAAAGGGACTAACGGGATACGACTGCGAAAAAGCCGAAAACGTCATGAGCATATCACTTTTGGAGGTGGGAACATGCGAAATACCGCAACCAAAGGTCAATATTACACAAACTTATATACAGGTAGTCGAAATTAATCAACTCTCTTTTACCAAAGTGATACAATGCAGAGTCGAGATTCTGCGCGTGATAAAAATTTGTGGTATGTTTTCCCACACCATGGATACAACCAACGGACGATATCAATTCTCACCGAATATATCAAGGGATGCGTGTCTTGACATGCATTCCCAAGGGAAAATAAAAATTGGGGACACAGAAATTCATGGGCTAAGGATAAACGAAACCGTCAGTCAACCGATAAGCATTGCTGGATCGATTGGAATCGATGGTACCTGCAACGGAATCTTTTATTCTGATTTTTACGGATCCTGGGAAAAAGCTGTAGTACAGGGAAACGCGAAAATTACATTGCAAGAATATTTTGCCCCGTTAAACATTGAAACGGGAGAAATTCTCTTACGAACAGGGGAAACACGCGAATTAATCACAGGTCAATACGAAGACGTGAACGGGGAATATAGTTATTGGGCTCCCCTACTTAAAAGCACGTGTGAAAAGGGGTCTGTTGGAATTTTATATGCGGGCGAAGCCGAGAGAATGTCCAGTACAATTAACGACGTATCCCGCCGAGCATACATAGTAACAAAGGGAGATATGACTTTCGCGCTTTCCACGGAAGATCGAGTGGAGAAATGCGGATATATGTTTTTTCAAACCGAACATCCTAAAATTCTTATAATGGAAAGCTCAGAAACTCTCTGGTTCAGTCAAAATAATTCCGAACCTAATTCCGTAGCAGATCTATCCAGGCATGTGAATTCTAGATTCATTTATCAAAACACACAAACGAAATTCCAGTTAAAGAAAATTTACACAGAAATTTTGGAAGAGCAATGTAATTTAGAAAAACGAATGTTATCAAACATACTATCGATTGCAAGAAACGATCCCGAAGAATTCGCCTACACAATCATGGGAGCCGAGGGATACACTGGTAGAATAGCAAGCGAAGTAATCCATATTTTAAAATGTACGCCTGTCGAAGCTAAATTTCGGGATACGAATTTATGCTATAACGAAATTCCTGTGACCGTCAACAACAAGGAGCTCTTTCTAAAACCCCGTACACACGTTTTAACCGAAAGTGTATGGGCAATTTATTGCAGCACCCAACACCCTCCAATGTTCAAAGTAGATGGAAAATGGCGAACTTTCAGATCTATAGATACGCAACGATCCGCCCCTAGAATCATTTCCACTCACACAGTGAAAGCATGGGAAAAATTAAATAGAAATATCCTGGGAAACGAAATTTTTTTTTATGATTCCCCGAACGTCAAATCACCAGTTTCACAAGATTTTAATATGGAGTAAGATAAAGCGGAGAACACATTTAAAATAATAATAAAAAAAAAAGGGAAAAAAAATAATGATAGAAAAAAAAATAAATAATAAAAATATAAAAAAAAAAAAAAAAAAAAAGGGAAAAAAATCTCAACCAATCAAGATCTTGGAATAAATCGAGATAAGAAACTGAGAAATACTCTTTCTCTCTCTTTTGAAAAAATATTTAGAGGGAAACATATATATATAAATAATTTGAAAAAAATATATATATAATGACGAAATGAAACTAAAATAAAAAAAATAAAAAAATAAAAAAAAAGGGTAGAGATAAATGTACACAACACCGATAAGAGAAGTTGTTGCAATAAGTCATATTTAGATAAACCTTAGGATAAATGATAATTAAAACAAAATAATTAACACTTTCTCTGTTCTTAAGGTAAATTAGGGTATACCTACATGATAGTTCCTACGATAGAAATCAACATGACTCAATGCAGCTGTGGAAGGGACACCGTATCGCCCAGCGTGCTACATCCATCGATACCTGCCATTGCACCGGAAATATTATGGATTAATACTAATACCGGACAACCATTTAACCCCGTACCAGGAACAACTAAAATTTTCTGCTATTGGAAAATTAAACTACACATCGATATTGCGGAAAAAGACATCATACTCTTTGTACCTCCAGAATGGCGAATGATTCAAACAGAAAGGTTAAACGAATGGATGGAAATATTAAGGGAACATCCTTACGAAAACATAATACTTGGAGGAACAAGATACGAATGGATCATCGACATATTGCTTCCAGAAGGACAAGATTTTGCGAGAGTGCCAATACATGGGAGAGATGGATGGCCCGAGCTGGAAGAACCTGTGCCATATTGCAACACCCCTCGGCAAATAAAATCAGACGGGGAATATCTGCGAATAGCACTGAATCGCGATCCCACTTGGGCGACAATAGGATTGGAAAAGGCGGTGTGTTATTGGCCGATCAAATTACCAAAAACTACCGACAACGACATACAACGTACAGTTTGGGTTCCACCAGAATGGCGAAAGCTTGAGGAAACCATCTTAAAACTATGGGCTGAACGTATAGCAGCGCATCACTGCGGATTCATCGGATTCGGTGGGCTATGGTACAAATGGCACAGCGATTGCGTTTTCGCTCCCGTAGAACAATATTTCAGTCGAATCGAATTCATAGGACATGGCCGATACCGACACGTTCAAGTCGAACCTCTCGATCTCCAAGAAACACATACTCTCAGTCCGAGCGGAACATCGCAAACGGACCATACGAGCGAATCAACCACACTACAGGAAGAAACAGACCTTCTCTTAAGCCTTTCACTACGCAATCAATCTTCCCAAAATAAAAAACACGAATCAATCGGAACAACGGAAAAACCTACCCATCAAAAAAATATTGAACATAACAAAGATACTGTCAATACCACAAAGACAGACCCAATAAACGAATCAAGCCAGGCTGGGGGACAAAAGACAATACTTCCCACCTTAACAACCAAGAATGAGGAAATCGACACTAATATCGAGGAGGCTGTCGTCGAAATAGCTACAAGCCTAGATTTGAGAATGGCAGAATTAATTGACGCGGTCATTGACAGGTGGGGTACAGAGATCGAATTAACTCAACCAACAGAAACAATTGAAGAAATTGCACGTCGTCTCGAAACGATGTCAGAAAGGGACATCGAATCAGCAGAGGAAATGGACCACGAATAAAAAAAAAAGAGATAAGAAGAGGAAAAAATGGTAATAGAAAAAGAGCAATACAGACAGTCGAACGCAAAGGAATACGGTAAAATACAAGAGCAAAAAGGTACGGTAAAGAATTTTCCCTGGACAATAATAATATCAATAACGATAATGACAATAATAATAATAATAATAATAATAATAATAATAATAATGATAATGATAGTAATAATACTAACAACAATAATAACAGCAATAATAATAATCATAACATTAATCACAGGAACAACAATAATAATAACAATAACAACAACAAATAACAATAAAAACATTAACAAACTTTAAAAAAAAATATACATATATATAAAAAAAAAAGCAACAAAAAAAAAACAAAAAAAACAACAAAATAAAAAAAAAGGGGGGACGATGAAGTTAATTCGAGTAAATTTAATTTTCTACACACTACCATAATATAACTAACTTTCTTTCATACTAAAACTTTTACTCATGGAAAAAGGGGAAAATGAAACAAAAAAACAAGGGGTAAACTAATATTTTCTTTTATCAATCACTTGAACCGTCCTCCCCACTTATAGAAATAATAAAAAAGGGAAAGGGGGAACATATACCCTATGGAATTTAATTACATTAAGCAGTTTTCCGGGACTAACAAAAAGGCCCTAACATTGTGCAAACTTTTACCTATATTATTCTTATCAAATAGGACTGAATGGCCAAAGAGGAAACGATTGAGGAACCATTCGTGTGCCATTTGTCTGGCATTACTTCCCAGGCAATGCCATAAGAAGCTGGCCCAGGATGACCCATAAGAGAGTACGGAGCCAGCAACATTCAATGGTGCCTGTATCGACACGATGAGACCTTGGAATTTCGACGACGTCTGGTCATACCCACGGACAGACCACTTGGGTTGACTATACACAACAACAACCTCATTCACGTTTCGAGAAGAAACATGTACGTCAAAACAACTAGTTCGCAGAAGACACACTGAAAACAACACGGGAATAGCAACACCATACATCAGGGCAACTCATCGTTATCATCCTCCGTAGTCTAATTAAGGAAAGCAATATTAGATACTTTCGAAAGTACGTATACACGAAAACCAAAGAGCAAAGTTTAATGGCCATCGAAGCCAATCGTTTGCTAAAGAACAAAGGCCTAACCACGCAAAGAAAAACTAATGGAAATAAGACACGCGTATATGCACATATATATATATGATCAACTATTTCAAAAGAAAAGACATAAATGTTCGTAATTTCTCGTGAAAGTTCACTCTTTCGATTATTGGGTTCCCCAATAATCGTTTTAGGGGGGGAGGTGTTACGTCCTGACGTAACGTCCATAAATGAGATTAT
Organism: Alloplasta piceator; assembly: GCA_946863875.1. NCBI lineage: Eukaryota > Metazoa > Arthropoda > Insecta > Hymenoptera > Ichneumonidae > Alloplasta > Alloplasta piceator. The sequence continues at coordinate 18,582,929 of OX333078.1, forward strand.
TTAACGAAACTTCCACCGAAAACATAATTAAAAACTTAAAGATTTGTGAGAGAAAGTTTTGTCGTTTCCTACGTTATTCCGTTCAATTCAATAATAAAAATTAGAAATTCACATTACCGACTGAAAATCTCAAGGAAAAGGCCATCGGTAAAATCGGGTAGTAAGGAAGGGAAAACCAGGGTCGAAGATCCCTACAGGAAAAGCCATAGGCTCGTCACACCATCTGGTGGGTCAGGCACACTAACGTCGCTTTCCTAACTGACGTACCCTCTACCGGCCTATCGATCCGAGAGATAGATCATTGGATCCGAAAATGCTCTTACCATTGGGAAAAGAAAAGAAAAAGCACGTAGTATTTTACTCTGCCGTAAAGCCAACGAGGGGCGCTGATTACACCCTCTCGAAGAACTAGCATACAAGGAAACGTTGCATTCCTCTTCTCATACACATACGTGTATGTGTATGAGTATATATGCGTATATTCAAAGCAAGAACGAACGGAATGACGCTAAACAGCGATGGATTTTCCTATCTCAAACCAATATAGAATTTTGAAACAGTAATTAAAATTTATTTGAATAACAACTTTCGGGAGAAATTCGCAATGGAATTGAGGGAAACAAAACGAAATAAATAAATGAAACCAAATAATACTTCAACAAACAGAAGAGACTGAATAATGGTTAACTAAACAAATGAAATAGTTGAAAATATATCTATAACTCTCTTGATCAAAAATAGGTAATAAAGATTATAATTAAGAACGAGATCCAAAATAAATATTAAGTCAACTTAAAACGATGAGTATTGACGAGGGAGAAGATCATGGAAAAACGGAAAGGAAACCACTAGTCGTTCCCAAGAGGGCAATGACCTCACAAGAATACAAGAAGGGAAGCAAGGAAAAGATTTTAAAGAGGCCTATGCGTAGGATCACCGTTTCTTGACCTTCTCTCTCTCTCTCTCACTCATGTTGCAAGGCGCGAAAAACCCCGAACTGTCCTTAAGACCCAATTCTGTACACCTCACAAAACAGGTATCGGGGCACGCGTACATATATATATATATATGCACTAGAATATACACACTGTCATTTATCTATGTGTGAGTAAGAGTAGGAATATGCGCGTGGAAATACTCTAGGATAAAAAAATACTCATTTAAAGTTATTCCTCTCAAATGGGAAAATCGTTACGCAATGTTAAATAATATTTCGAAGAATTAACAATTTAAAGAAACCTACAATTGCGAAATAAAATTATGCACCGAATTCGGTTAATGCTAAATCCAATAATCAAACTCCGGAAAAAACAAGTTAAAACTTATATTATTTAACTTAAATAACTACAAACTCGAAATATTATTTAACTATGTTAAAATCAAGAAGGAAGTAAAAAGCAAAAACGCCCCGAAGTCCACGAGCAGAAGTAGAGCTCATTTACATAATCCCCTCCCCTCTTTCGACGATCCACGGAGTTTGCGTGGCAAAGCGAGGAGCTCGGCTCTCGTTGCTACCCGGAGACCGTTCGAATGCCTCCCCACTCTCCACCCTCTATTCTAGCCTTACCCTTTTTATCTACCCAATAAATCTCCCGTCTCTCTCTCTCGAAGGAAAAGAGGACGCGAATAAAAGTTGAGTTTTTCCTAGTCATGCGCCGTAGCTCCCTACCTCCCCTTTTTCTCGTGGACTCATGCAAGAAGCCTATGCGACCACACCCCAAAGGAAAAAATATAAAAATATAAAAACTAAGAAAACGATGTTTCAATCGCAGGATTAATTTTTAATCATAAATACTTGAACACTAACAATTCAAAATCCACAAAAAATTATCAACAAAATTATTTACAACAATTTGGATTGTAATTTTAATCTACAAAAATATCGCACAAATATTCAATTTATTTGGATTTGTTATTCTGATGTGCAATTCGAAAACAACAATTTTTTTTCATTTTAATAATAATTAAACAAACAATAAGATATAAGTAAGGAAGGTAATTTTAACAAATGCGCAACACGATAAATATAATGGAAAATATAAGAATTCTATCCACGATAAATAAGCAACTAAAAAAATATTTATAATACTAAAACTAAAATTGTTCATAAGAAAGTAATATTATATACAGAATAAGAATATAAGAAGCGTGCGGCATAAGCGTGTACATGTGTGGGGGTACACGTGCCGCGATACAGCCACGCGCGCCGCAATACAGCCACGCGCGCCGCGATGCAGCCACACGCATAGGGCCCACCCTGTGATCTACGCTAGCGCCCTCGCTATGACCCCGATTTTTCAAGAGAAGCTCACGAAATAGAAAAGGAAAATGCATTGCATCAGAAAAATGCATCCTCTGTCTTTATCATCAATCCCCACTTTTATCGAACGGGTTAGCCTGGATCACGGGTATATAAAGGCCGGAAAAAGGGCTCTCGGCAGACTTCTTCGACTTTTTTCCGACGTGGAAACTACGAAACCCATCGTACTCATCGAATCCATTCTTGGGCTGAACTTGCGAAATTTTTCGACAAAGACGTTCTTGATTCTGGAATTTTCCAAATCAATTCGTTTTGGACTTAGAATTTCACTCGATTTTCAAAGGAAGATAGTTTTTTTTCGGTTCGGAATTTCAAATCTTGAATTCTGAGTCGAATTGAAATTGCTTCTATTTTGAATTCTCGAGATTTCGGGTTGGCCTCTGAATGTCGGAAGAGACGTTGGACCTCGTTTTATTCTATTTTATTTTCCTTTGTCTAGTTATTATTTTCTGTTTAGAAATTTTCGTTTATTTTACTTTGACATCCGCAATCCACGAAATATTGGATAACGTATACATCGCGGTTATTGTTAAATGAATTGCGAAATTTAAGACTGAATCTTTGTTAACCATTTCTTTCTTTTTACAATAATTTGAATAAAATTTTGGATCTCGAAAATTAAACTCTGTGCATCGACAAATTCTTTGACTTCATCGCCAACCTGCCACGCCCTTGATCTACTGCCGATTCAACTTCACCGTTTCCATCTGAGTCGCCGGTGCGTCTACAAATGCTGTCACCCTTTCCGTTTGGAGAACGTCTCAGCCAGTAAGTAAAGTTTTATTACAACCTCATCTTCCTCTCGTGAAATTGTGAGGAATAGTTCGGGAAAAATTGAACACAGTGAATATCATAAATTCGGACGGAATTGATCGATTAAATTCAATTAAAAACCGGTTAGTTGATTATTTTTGGAGAATCTCTATTTTTGGAATCTCTATCCAAGTGATCCTAAATTCATATTACCCCTGCGGCGTTGGTAATTTAATTGTCCATAAAAGGCTTTATTTAAAACAATTTCATTAAAATAATTTAAAAGAAGAAGTTTCAACATTATCCAAGTGAATCTTAAATCTAGATTGTTCTTGCGGCATTACTGAGTCAAGTTTCATAAAACTTTAATTGAACCAATTCTTTGAGATAATTTGAAGGAGGAAAATTCATTCGCGCGAAGTTTAACAAAGGCCTTTCGACCCCTCTTCCCTTTCCATTGCTGAAATCGTGTCATTCGAGAATTGGAGATTCGCGACAAAGGAGAAAAAAATATAAAATTCAGGGAAGGGTTAGATAACAAATTGATCAAGTTTGAGACTCTCGCGAACCAGTGACCCATCAATAGTCACAGAATGAAGTTTAATTGAGTTTTCCTTTTCGGTATTTCATTAAAGGTTTAAACAATTTAACCAATCCAATCCAAATAATTTTTCCTCTCCAACGATTAAATTTGAAGTAAGAATCCTACCACTCTCTCTCTACTATTCGTTCAACTTATTCGATTCAGTACGGTTGTGTAAATCTGCAACTTCATCCGAGGATTCGTGTTCTTTACTTTACTTTCCCCCCGTGCGAAAAACTTGGTTGGGACTAGAGTTGCGTCAGGTTGCACGCCCACCAACTATTCGTAGTCCTCCCCTCCGTGCGGAAACTTGGTTGGGACTAGAGTTGCGTCAGGTTGCACGCTCACCAAGTTTTCGTTTACCTCTCCTTACGCAAAGTTTGGTTGGGACAAGGGTTGCGTAAGGTTGCACGCTCACCAAATTTTTGCACTCCTTCGTTTTCCTTGGCGGAAATCTGGTTGGGACTAGGGTTGCGTCAGGTTGCACGCTCACCAGAGATTCACCCTGGATACTCTCCCCTTAAATCCCATGAGAGTCACCCCCCCCGTATCGCGCAAAAAGAAAAGAACACGCAGAGCCGGACGAAGATATCAATTACGTAAACTCGACGCGATACATTCGAATCCGTGGCCAAAAAGGTTAAACCCTGTTCAAAGATCTGAATCAAATTATCACGGAGTACGGGCATTGCCTGCAGACACAGAGATAACTAGAGAGACTCCAAAACCCAACATTATTTCCACTGAAATCCTTAAACATCCGATAACTATTTACAAACTAATTCTAATTGATCTTCCTCCAATCACCCCTTTGCTCAATAAAAGTAACGACAGTGATCCTCGGGGTAAAGCCAATAGTAAATTATATCGAAACCCCGAGTTCAAATCTCAGTAGATACCTTACGCAATTGAAAATTTAACAGTGATTCCAAGCCCATTTCCCGAGTAATTTTCCGAAAGGTTAGACTCAAAAACAGGGGCAGATGTGTTCGAGATTGATTCCAGGAGTAGTACCGAAATTTTTCCATGACTAGAGAGTCTCAATCAAATTCGACACATCATACGTCAAAAATTATTAATAATTCGCGAAAACTCCCATTTTTGACGTAACACGAGACTCGAACCAGCGACCTTGCGGTTATGAGTCGGAGCGCTCAGCCACTACGCCAGGCGCTCCTTGAAAAGTTAGAAAACTAACAAGTATATAAACACGACGGAAAATTTCAAAGTCGATTTTCTCGCGAGTTTCTGAATAGTGGGTCTTACTTTTTTCTGTACTTATATTATTAGGTATGCCCTACAAACCTGCGAAGTTTCGGCGAGGTGAGGGCAAGGTCTTGGATTCCCCTTGTGAGTGTAAGATGTATTACCAAAGTTTTTGCCTGAATTATTTTCAGGAATGGGTAATATATAGAAGTAGAATCAACCTTATTACCCTGCAGCAAGTGGAGGGGTTATTGGGTTGTGATGCACGTTTTCTTTCACATCATGTTGGAAACGAAGTTTTTTAAATATCAGAAATTTCTGTTTGTAGAAAGATTTCACTCATTATTGAAAATACATTCCCTAGCGGATCGGTGCGACCGTCGCATCACGGTTGCAATTCGGTGACTAGTTGTGTATTGGTTTCTCTGAAAATAAGAAACCCTAAAACAACCGAGAAATCACCACAAAAGGAGGGTCCGTTTGAAAGAAAAAGTAACCGTGAAATGACCATATTGAAACCGAACCAATGGACTGGAATTGGTTCGATGAGAATTACAAATGGTTTGCGGAACGAATCGGAAAGCAACCGTCCGCGATGTCCCCATGAAATGAAATCGACCTTCATGGTCAATCGAATGTAGTGTTTTTTTTCGGTTCTTTATCGGTCCTTTTTTGGTCTTGATCAGTCCCGTTTCGGTTATCTTCTAGTTCACTTCGAGTTATACGGTGGTTGTTTTTCGGTTGTTTTGATCAAACTACAACCTTCTACGAACCATCATTTGGTTACTACAGTGGTTCTTTATTGGTACCTTTTAGAACGTGAGGTTACAAAGAGGTTCGTTTCGCGGTCGGTTTATTTCAAACGGACCGTTCTTTTTAGGTTACTTATGGTTGCATCGATCCGCTAGGGTTTGCTTGTATATTATTTGTAGTTTTGTATAGATAATTTAAAAAATATATATTTGATAATCACTTTGAAAATAAAACGTTCTATAGAACGCAATAAGTCCGTATGGAAGTTAAAGCACTTCACAGTAGTCAAATCATTTTTTCTCGATTGAGGATAACCTCTATGGGGAACCTCTATGAGGATAACCTCTATAACGAATATTGAAACCGTCTATATCTATGAATTTCAAGGATAGCCCCATTATTTGCTTTTTAATTGGACCGAGTCGTCTTCAAAAACAAGAAGTTCAATATTTTTTTAAAGTTATATTGACTTAACTCTCTTACATAAAGTTTATTTCATGTTTGGTGATTGATGTACGACTATTTGTAAAGACAATTTCGAAAATTAAGTATTGATCTGCATAATGCGAAGCACTGGAAGCTCCCAAAATTCCACGGGGGCTAAATGGTTGCTTCTACTACAAAAATGAGCAATCTACGAGAACGATTTATAGGAATATTTGTAAGGTTATGTTGACCTTTCACACCATTTGAAGCACCTTTTTGGGAGATCAGGTCGTGAGGTGAAGTGAGATCGCTTTTAAGCACGGCGTTTTTCATGACAAAACTGGCGAATGCATGGAATTGTCGATTTATCGGATCGAGATAATTCTGTTTTTTATTGGCGAATGGCCATATCCTGCTATGTTGGTATGAGAAATGCAATCGATATTGAATCGATATTATCACGTATCTGTACATTGTAGATACGCAAGTTACTGCCACTAACTGCCATAATGATCATGAATGGCCGACCGTATATTTTCTGCCATGCGCGATAAACGATATGTATAGGTATATTGCTTTCGTAAATTCGCACGTGTTTGTGGTTTCCCACCGCCATTCCGTATGCTTATTTTTTTCTCATTTTTTGCTTATCTTCCCAATACGGAGTACCATTCGCTGTGTGCGTGGAAGACTAGGTTTAAAAGTTTTCTTCGTGTTTTTTCTTCATTTCTAGGACTCACCAATGATGATTAAAAAGTCGACTAAAAGCATTACAAAAATTATTCCTCCGTTAAGAGTCACAAATAGTAACACTAACGTAATTATGCTCACACGCCGAAATTCTCGATGAATTGTCATGGTACATATATGTATATTGAAATATGTCCTTGCAAGAGAAACGTAAGAGTAAACACAAAAACTAGTGTATAATTTTTACGAGCACGATTGAGCAATTGTGAGGAAAAAACCCTCGATTTACAATGGTACCAGACCACTTCTCGTTGTTGGATTCCGCGCCATGTAAATATCCATATCGTGATCGGTCCAATTGTTCTCCTCGTAATTATTGAGCGTGTGTGTCGAGTCAGCGAGGCTGTAACGGCTACCGGGTCTCGGTGGATTTTGCTCCATGTTACGGTTGCGCGATCTTGGCCGTTGACGACGAGCCGATGCATGAGGTGGCAAATGATTCGTCGGGAAACCACTGCGAGACATTCTGTCCGAGGCTGCTGCAATCGACTGTCTCGATTGTCGTAATTCTGGTTTGTAGAAAAAAAAATTCAGTTAATTTTGTCTAAGGTAATCCTTGCGGTGGAGTCAAGTCATTAGACAGCCAAATGATTTAAAAAACGGCTTCTGTACAAGTGTAAAGTAGTGCGAAGTAAGGTGTTAGAACTCTACCAATTGTAGAGCAAAATAACTCAGTTTACCTCAATAAATCTGCGGTCATTTTTTCAAACCGGTAATACCAATAAAGCCGGTAGATTTCTAGATTCTTCGCTATACATTTTTTTTACATCAATAATGGCAACCATCTTAATCCAATCTAAATCAATCTTACATCACACTATAGTTTCTCTCTAAAACGTCTATGAACAAATTCTTTTTTCTAGTGGTCAAGTGAATCAAGTGAATAAGGCGAAAAATCTTCATGACAATGAAAAAATTTTGCAAACGAGAATTGCATTAAGGTAATCTTCCCGTAGTAATAAAATCCAACTTTGCGGTGTGATTTTTTTCACATCGCTATTAAAAAATTTGACACTCCCGAAGTTTGAGGTAATGTCACCAACTTCATTTGAGTTACATTGTTTTTTCAATAATTCCACTTTAACCCGGGTTTCAATGAGAATATGAACTTTTTGCATTTTCAGACGTGTTTTTTAACGACTGAACTCCAAGTTTTTGGCTTCAAAAAGTTTATGCACACACATGAAACAATTGTGAATCCGTACCCATTGAAAAAAGAATTCACTATATGTGGTTTGTCGACCCACAGAATGAGAAAAATAAATAAATCCAGAAAGATATCGCCTTTTCGTGAATACTTCGCGTGTCGGGAATAACATAACTTACCATAACTTCTACTTTTTGTAAAATGGATCGTCTGTCAAAAATAGATTTTCCTTGTTCATATTTTATTATAAAATTAACGTTGTCTCAATTTTATGGAATTAAGACCGCCATTCTATTTGACTAGTATACGGCAGAACCTTAGTTGCACGAAAAGTGGAAAATAGTGCAAAGAAATTCGCACAAATCTTTCTCGTCATTTTCACACGTTTACGCCACTTTCTATGACAATGCCAAGAATTGAGAATGTTACTTTCTCAAGATTATTTGCATGGACAGCAATTTTGTTATACGTTTTGCATTTTCTTATTAATACTTTTCTCAATTCTGGAAATGGTGGAGCAAAGTCATACGGGAACAAAGTCACGAACCTGGTCTCGTGCTAACAAGATTACTAGCCAGAGCAGTGTTGGCGAAATAGCGCGACGAATTGTTTCCAAAACTATGCTGTGATTGGCCATCGGCTACGGATCGAGTCGATACTTTACCACCGTAATGCCCACCAACTTGGGATCTGCCCTCATCGATGCACGATGCCCTTGTAATGGAACCTGACAACGAAAATGGACACAAAAGAGTTTAGATGAATTTCGCAATCGCAGTGCCGCAAAATAAATATATTACGAAAACAAAGCCCTATGGCTAACACAGAATGGGGGTTTGTGCCTTATAGCGAGAGGCATATACAGTACCTCCTCTCTATAAGAGCATTCCCCCTCCATTCCGCTTGAGCGAGTTTCATAGGTTCCCCTACTTTACCCTAGCGGATTGGGTGACGATGTTTTCACCCTGAAAAACCACTGAATCACGGTGATTTTTTACGGTGACAAAGTGCCCACAAAATCACCGAGATCTTGGTGATTTTAAGGTGATTCCACGGTGATTCTCACGGTGATTGTCACCGTCACAAAATCACCGTGACAATCACCGTGGAATCACGTTGGAATCACCTTAAAATCACCAAGATCTCGGTGATTTTGTGGGCACTTTGTCACCGTAAAAAATCACCGTGATTCAGTGGTTCATCCACTAGGGTACCTACGTAGGTACGCCGTGCGAGCTTCTATGCCGGTCACACGCGCTTTTACATAGCATAGCATAAGAAATTTCGACCAATCACGTAGTTCCATTCACGTATATGCACAACGCATAAGAAATAGAGCTATGTGATTGGTCGAAATTTCTTATGCTATGCTATGCAAAAGCGTGTATGACCGGCTTTATAGCGAGTTCTAGTAATGAAGCGATTTTCGAACCCTGCAGGTAATAGTGGAGGAACAGTTGTGGAACAGAGCCGTATGTAAAGTTTTGCCGGGCCCTAAATGATCCAATATAAACACCACACATAAAATGCACCACATACAATGTAACCAACGCGCGTACGCTCATGAGTTTTTCTCGAAACAGAGTGCGTCGAGCTTTGGCCGCGAGATTGGTATGTTTTACCGAGAGTGACTTTACCGAGAGTCGAGTGCATCGAGAACCACAAGTCTTTTTTGCGAATAGGAAATGATAAAATAAATACCTTGTCTGTCTATGGGAAATATTCTTGGTCGTGGAATACTTCGATTGCTGTATGCGGATACTTGGTCCCATTCTTTTTGTGCGTTGTAAGCGCTCAAGGTTGCCATGGATGCGAGTGGCCCACCAGGACTTGGTGTTGGACCAACGTTCGAGCAACAATTAACGGGTAAACCGGCTATCGGTCCACCCATCTTTGTCTGATCAATGCTGTGCAAAGTGTGGAGCTTTCGCGCTCTTCGACGAAGTGCAACTAGAAATATGATTAATGCAACCGCGACGGTTGCGCAAATTGCTGCGCTAGCGGCTATTGTTATTTTGTCCATGTTCGAGGTAGGTGAATTTTCCGTACGTACTTCACGACATTGATTGTAGGGCACATTCGCTGGTGTTATGTTAGTTTCTTCCAGAGAGACTACACACACCACAATGCATTCCTGAAATTGACACCAGAAACACACAAAAAATGCTTTATAAAAAATATATGTCCTTAGCGTTTTGAGTACTTCAACAATTGCTTTTTGATAAATTAAAACTGTGTTTACGTTCTTTAAACTTAAATATAGATTATAGCCCAACGTGAATTATTTATCAGGGATTTAATAAATTTAAAGTCTTGTCATGAATCTTGACCTGAGTAAATGAGTTTATGAAATTCTATTTTATGCACTAAGTTTCTACAATGATTATCAATAAAATTCTTAAAATTCTTTAAGGTACTTAAATTATTTACCTGGGAAGGAACATTCTTAATCTTAAATTCGCGCTCGCTTGCTTCCAACGGTGGTGCCTGTTTGAAGCTCGTATCACCAAACAAACGATATATAACACGAAATCCAAGAATGTTCGATATTTCCGTGTCCCAATAAATCATCACAGCATTGTCTTGTCTAAGCACGTCTTTTACGACAATATCGTTTTCGGATGTTTTCGATTTGTGGACCGGTAAGCCAAGAACAAGAGGTGGACGAGGCTGATGTTGTTGTTGCATGGTGGCAAGATCGTGATTATGCTTGGATGTGCTCGGTGTGGTTCTAACGACGACCACGTTGCCGGTTCTAGCGGCAGTAGGACGATTTGTCGTCGGGACAATTGTCGTCGGTACCAATAATGTTGGTTCCGTTCTTCTGCTGTACGGCGTACTCGAAACGATCGCCGGGGTCGTGTAAGTTGTATTTTGAACAATCGCATGTTGCTTCGTTCGTTGTACAGTCGTCGGTGGAAAATTCGTTGGCAGTAAAGTATCCGCTACACCGCTGACTGGACCCGTTGGTTCCTTTGTATCAACGCTCTCGACTGTTCCAATACCAATTATTTCAGACGCTCGTTCACAAGTCAATTCTGGAAAAAATATTGATACTATGATAAGTCCGGTTATGCCTAGAAAGTTTTGCCGGGGTGTTCATCGAGCTGAACAGTTTTGAAAACCCTTGAATGTCGTACACTACATTGAAAATCTCATAAAATATTATGAAAAATGAGGACAAGATCGACATTTTTTGAATTTTCTACAATGAGTTCACTAACTCATTCGCTCTGTATGTCTATTTTAATATTTAAGAACCTTTGAGAGTTATTCAAAACCTTGAAAAAGTATAATCATCGTTTACAAGGTACTAATCATTATTTATTTGTCCTTTTTGAAAAAATATTATTTAACCACATTCCAATAATATGATTTCCTCTCAAAGGGAGTTTCACGGATGACAGAACTATAACTATAAACGATAGATACTAGAAAAAATTGAGCTCGAAAACTGCGAGATAAAAGTGAGAGCACCGATAGACATTTTAAGAGAAATAAAAAAACTCGCCAAATTGACAACTCGCACTGAGTGAAGACAATGGATCTACTTATGTATACTAATTTTACATAACTCGACCATTCAAGACATTCTCGTGGTATTAGGTGTACAACTTTACTTCCGCCGTCCTCCTATAGAAGGTCTTAGCGATACGTGGTGGTCGAAATAAATATATCAAAGACGTTATACAATAAACTTGGGTATCTGTTAACATAACTTCATAGAAACATTAGTCGGTTTACCTCGTAAACTTATTCTCAATCGAAAATGTCAGTTTACGAGCCAAATTCTTGTAATTTGCGGGAGGTTTTTATTTTCTGCTTCAATATGAAGAAATCTGCGACTGAGGCAACGTTATCAGAAATCCGCTATACTAAATTTCCGAAATCTGACAATAGATTATTTTCATTGTTTAAGTAATCTAGTATGAATGAACTGATTTCTGGCAATGCTGGACTGAGGCTTATCCAATGCTCTCAAATGTTTATAATGAGGCCGCCATTATCGAAAGAACGTCGCGTAATTGGTTCCTCTACCTTCTGACTGTCACTTATTTCGATCAATATGGCATACGGCCTGGCTGGCCATCAGCACTTTCGGTTTTATGAAGAAGTAAAAAATTGAATCGATTCGTGGATCGCCGCCAAAGATGACCAGTTTTTTCGGCGCGGGATTCATACATTCCCGGATAGATTGGAGAAAGTAGTGGCCAGTGATGGACAATACTTCGAATCATAAATGTATAACCAGTTTTTTACAATAAAGCCTCGAATTTCAGAACAGAACCGGTGGAAGGAAAGTTATACACCTAATACATATATTTAAGGTAGTACCTTCATTGGGTGGTTTAATTAAGAATTAGTTTAAATTTGGCATACAGGTTATTCAATATGTTATCCAAACATTTGTGCAATTTAAATGAGTTTCACCAACCCGAACCCGAGGTGTTCACGCTCAAAGTTGACTCAATTTATGCGCAACACATACAATACGCATAGTGCAAAGATACGTTTAATTCTACTGTCAAAACAAATATTACGAAATTGATCAAAAAACGCAGGGGAGTTCAAATAGGATGTCACAAATTACGTGAAAAAAATTAGGATGATTTGACATCTAGTTTCAAAAAAATAACGATCAGAACTTCAAAGTTTTTGTATTATAAGGTATATTCTGCAAGCGGCGGAACGCGTGGAGGGAACACGGAAAGGGATCTGAACGTTGCCACAATCGTCGTGCCTCACATATCCTCAGAAGAATGCGTCGTCTGTATATGTAAGCTGTTTTGTGTATTGTAGGGGCCTATTGTGCTTCTAGACAAAGACCCGAAGTAAATTAGGGAAAACCAATCAGGGCCTAGTCGGGGCCCCAATCAAATTTCCGCACGGGAGGTGGAGTGGTGACCGGTCGTTCAATGAAGAGAATCAGTCACTATTCATAGTGGTTCAACTGCCATTATGGATTATGCTCTTGAAAAACAGGACAAAATTTCACCACGTTGGGACGTAGCTTAACTTGACAAAAATAGGTCGAAACTGCGGCTAATAAGGACCATCTTAATATGCCCAATAAACAACTAAAATGATTACGGTGCGCGAAATTTTGAAAAATTTCAAAGAATAACATGGAATCAGTTACGTTTAATTACCATTACGATCGATATTGTAAAACTTGCGTTCTTGGAGTCTTAACGGACTACCGCAAAATTGTGGTTTTCTCTCGCGACTGGTGACTTGTAGATCTTTTGTACGAATCCAGTTGATTATCCACTGAAGTTTGCAGTCGCAAACGAGAAAGCGTCCACCCAAGCTCAATCCTCGAAGGGTCCCATTCAAACGAGCCAGTGCTTCCTCGGGAACGGTTGATAAAGGATTACCATCGATTGCTAAGAGCGTTATTGAGGGATTACCCTCGAATGCATCAAGGGGTAAATCCGTGATCAAATTGAAGCCAATGTCCAGTACCTATACAAATGATAACATTTTTTTTAAATAATGGCCAGTCGAATTGAACGAGAAAGTTATGTAACATAATGAGTTTTATATCATAGTTGTGGGCTTAATTTCTTTTTGTTTAACTGACGTAGCAATGAAGCATATCAGCAATAAGGGTAAGGTAGCGGAGACCAGTATAGAATGATCCCTTAGCATAAGACGATCACTCTCAGTTTGGACGCACCTACCATGCAATCTAGGAATTACCTTATGCATTACGTCAACAAGTAGTGGAGGGAGCAATCGGCTGCGATTCGGCCAGTGGTTCCAAATAAAAATGGACAATTTTTTGTATAACGTTTCGATCTTGCAGACATCAAGGATCGCAAAAAAAACGACCCGTCTTAATACAATAAATTCACAATGAATATCATCCAAGATTCATCAAATGATCAAAAATTACCCATACAAATTCAGGTCAGTCATGACACACAACACATAAGCTTATAATGTAAAACATATCAAAACATATTATACGAAATAAGACTAAGATGAATGTAATTTTTAGAAATAATAAATCTGAAGAGGATCCGAATAAGGATCGAAACGTTTTACAAAAAATTGTCCATTTTTTTTGGAACCACTCGTTGAATCGCAGCCGATTCCTCCCTTCACTATTTCTCTACACGGCCGCATATCCAAACCAACACTTACGTCAACAAGCCTTGAAGTTTGCACATGAGGTAATGACGGTACGCTCGGGCGTACCGGTACAAAGTTATTTAAGGGAAATTGGAATTTGTTGTTTTCTTCCTCAGGTAAGTCCGTTTTAACATCCCTAAAATCCGTGTTCTTCATTATTAGATTTGTCACGCCCATGCTTTGCTGTTATCGACATACCATTCAAGTTTGCCCTCGACACTCCTCCGATTCCTCATCCGAATGAGGGGGGGATCATTTTAAGTACAAGTATCTGAATTGCATATTACTTTTTGGAAGATGCTGAACAAGAAAACCCTGCAAATTTGAGATTTGCACATTACTTCCTCATCTCGCGTAGAAAAAAAAGAATCTTTGAAAGATTCTTTTGTCGCATCGTACGAGAATCTTCCGAAGAATTTTTGAAAGAATTTCTAAAAGATTCTTTAAAAGAATGAGGTTTCTTCAAAACCCACGAAAAAATAAAAACTGACCATTTCGAGTCAATTTTCACAAAAGAAGAAATTTGAAAAAATCGAAAAACTTTATTTAGGAAAAAGATAGAAATTAAAAAATAAAGATGACCCTCATGGCCAAAGTCCGTTTTAACACGGCGTTAAGTCTTGGAAAAATTCATTCAAAGAATCTTGAAAAGATTAATTGGAAGAATCTTAGACAGATTCATTGAGAGAATCTTGAAGAAATTCATTTAAAGAATCTTGGAAAGATTCATTCTAAGAATCTTGGAAAGATTAATTGGAAAAATCTTGGAAAGACTGAAGTAAAGAATCTTGTATACAAAATTATTTCCAAGATTCTCCCGACCGATCAGCTTGTACAAGATTCTTTACATAAGTCTTTCCAAGATTTTTCCGATTAATCTTTCCAAGATTCTTTGAATGAACTTTTCCAAGATTTAACGCCGTGTTAAAACGGACTTTGGCCATGAGGGTCATTTCTATTTTTGATTTGCTATCTTTTTCGTAAATGAAGTTTTTCGATTTTCTCAAATTTCTTCTTTTTCTAAAATCGACTCGAATTGGTCAGTTTTTAGTTTTTCGTAAGGTTTTGAAGAAACCTCGTTTTTCAAAGAATATTAAAAAGAATCTTGCTCCAGGTCCTATCCGTGATTCTTTTCAAGATTCTTTCCAAAATTCTTTCAGAGATTCTTTTCAAGATTCTTTCCAAAATTCTTTCAAAGATTCTTTTAAAGATTCTTCCAAAGACTCTTTTCTACGCGGGATCTATATCTATAGTTCATACAGCTTCCTTTATCACCAAGTATGGCGATCAAATTTGGCTTCCTCATATAGAAAGCTTTGTTAACGAACGAAAAAACATGAGTAATCAATGTGCAAATTCGTCAAATTCTTTCAAATTTACTTCTTGCCAAATTTTTGCCAAATTCAATAGCGAACAACCTTGATCACTATTTTAAATGTGTACCAAATTTCAGTACAATATCTCACAAATAGCCGAAATTAAAGGACGCTACATATTTAAGCAAAAAAAAAATTTGATACAATTTTAATAATTCGATCGATTTTCGCCAACTTTAATAACGAACAACCTCGATAGCTATACTAGCTTTGTGCAAAGTTACAGTGCAATATCTTAAAAATTACACAAGTTAGAGCGTTTACGCTATTTTTCAAAAAATTAAAAATGCCATAAAATTTTAATCTCTCGTAGGATTTTCGCCAAATTCAATAGCGAACAACCTTGATAGCTATACCAATTCTGTACAAAGTTTGAGTGCAATATCTTGAAAATTGTAGAAATTAGAGCATTTACACCATTTTTGCAAACACGGATAAAAGTCGATAAAATCTAAACACCCGTTAGAATAAGAACAAAATTTTTTCATAATGAAGAGCAATTCCCGCTCGACAAGCGTGCCAAATTTCAGGTCACTATCTTAAAGCGTTCTCGAGTTATTAATTATTTACATCTGAAACTTAGGATACACACACACACACACGCACACACATCCATCCGGACATTTTTTCTAAATATGATTTCTCGATGTTTTGGGACATTTTGAATACATTGGCATATAAATCTCGAGAAAAAAAATGTTCACGTAAACAAAACTTCCTTTATGAGGAAGCAAAATGAATGACGAGACGATTTTAAAGAGTCAATATTTTTGAAATGTTATCAGAATAAATATTTTTCATCATTGAACCTAAAACTTATGACTGCGGTATAAATTTCAAGTCTGGTGAGCTTCGAACTACATTGTTTACCTGGCAATTGAAACTATCGAGCTGAGACCCAACCCATAGTCACATTTAGCCCCCTACGATTCCAGTTTTCTAATATAAGATAGATGGTAACATTTATTTTAAGATCAAACTTTCTGGATCATTGAACTTTACATCAAACGTAACTTCAGTTTTGACATGGAACTTGAAATTTATATCACAAATATAAAATTACACTACAATTGTATTATTTTGTTCAACGAATAGAACCTCCAATAGCCCCCAAACTTTAATAATTTTCATTAAATTCGTAAATTCGTATCTGAAACGTTTTTTCTTTACACAAAAAAGAAATGAATCATTACTTCTCATTTGACTGCATTGATGATTCAAAAAAACAACAAATGTCCTACCCTGAGATCGTGAATACTGTTGATAGCGGCCGTCGGAAAATCAGGTATGAGATTGTTGAGTAAACTCAGCGAGCTCAGTGTCGTCTTGATACCGTGAAAAGCGTCGTTGCCAATGCTTTGTATCAAATTTCTCTCCAGATTAAGTCCCGTCAAGGAATCTAATCCTTCAAACGCCTTTGTACCAGCGGGACCGGGTAATTCGCGTATAGAATTTTGAGACAAATCGAGAAAAGCCAAAGTTTTGAGTCCTCTCAGCGAATCAGGAACTTTTTTCTGTCTTGTACCTTTCAAATTGAGATTCTTCAAGCTCCTCTCGAGACCGCGAAAAACACCATCCCCAAGTATCACCTCGTTGTCGGACAATTTCAACGTTACGAGCTTCAAGCCATCAAATGCATTGTCAGCAGCACGAGCTATTTTGTTCATCGACAGATCGAGTACAGTGAGATTTCGCAATATCTTCAGTGTATCGCTCGGTATTTCCGTGATTTCGTTGTCCTTTAGATTTAGGCTTTTCAATGAATTTTCCTGGCCCTTAAAAGCATCTCTTTCGATGGTTTTTATATGACATCCTGACAATTGTATGTTATTGATTTTCAATGCTGACAACGAACTATTTTTTAATGTACCGATCGTACTGTTGTTTACATAAAATAGGTCGATCGGTAACTTGATTGCATAACGTCGCATCGCTGTTAATAATTGGCCGTAATCGACAATGTCACATTGCACCGACAATTCACGAGCGAGATTGTAATCACAAATGCACGAACTCTCCAGTTCTGCGACCTCCGATGCCCAAGGACATGGTGACGTTGATTCCACGATGCTGATTCCAACCAGTAGAAGAAAAAACAAACGTTTTATTGATTTGAAAGCTGTAACACAAGAAAAGAAGGATAAGAATGAATGAATTTATCGTATATAGTGGACTTATAATGTAGGAAGAAAGACATGAGAGAGGTAAAAGTTATTTCTCGATACTTTTTTGCTTCCTCATAAAGGAAGCTTTGTTTTCGCGAAAAATTTTGTTTTCGCAATTTTCATGTCAGTATGTTCAAAATGTCCTAAAACGTCGAGAAATCACATTTAGAAAAAATGTCCGGACGTATGTGTGTGTGTGTGTGTGTGTGTGTGTGTGTGTGTGTGTGCGTGCGTGCGTGCGTGCGTGCGTGTGTGCGTGCGCGTGTGTGCGTGTGCGCGTGCGCGTGCGTGTGTGTGCACGCGTGTGTGTGTGTGTGTGTGTTTGTGTGTGTGTACGCTTTGTGCTTTCCTTAAAATGAATGTCTGGAGAACGCTTTGGCCGATCGACTCGAAATTTGGTATATAAGTAGACTACTCATGTCCCTGTTCCGAGTGCCATTTTTTTTGAAATTGCAAAATAATTGTCTATTTGGCTGGATTTCGTATTTTCTGTAAATTGCTTGTTAGTCGTCTAACTTTCGTAATTTTGCAATTACCACCCTGAAATTTTATGTGCAGATCAAGGTTGCAAGTAATGCATTACTTTTTGTAATGCATTTGCATTTTCATTAACCATTAACATTTAATGGTTAATGCAAATTATTTCCATTAACCATTAAATTTTAATGGTTAATGGAAATTATTTTCATTAACCATTAAATTTTTATTCATTTATTTTCTTTTATTCTTCAAAGTGCCAAAAAAAATAAAAATAAATAAATAAATAAGTAAATAAATAAATAAATAAATAAAAACTTACTAACTGAAAATAAATAGATAAATAAATAAATAAAGAAATAAATAAGCGAAGAAATAAAAAAAAATTAAAAACAAATTAAAAAAATGAAAAAAAATAATAAAAAAAATAAATAATTTTTTTTTTTTTTAAGTAAGTTTTTATTTATTTCTTTATTTCTTTGCTCATTCATTTATTTATTTATTTTCTGGCACTTTGAAGAATAAAAGAAAATAAATAAATGAATAAATAAATGAATAAAAATTTAATGGTTAATGCATTACTTTTTCATTAAAAATTTTGCAACCCTGGTGCAGATACACTTTATAATAAGGACGGTTGGGATTGAATTTGGGAAAAATCGCCCGAGGGGTTCGGTTAAAATTTTTTTTTGAAATTTTCATCAAAATTTTGTTAACGCTCCAACATCCGCATTTTTAGAAGTATCGAGCTAAAACTTTTTGCACGAATACACTTGATGATAAGAATGGTTAGGGTTGAATTTGGTAAAAAATCCTCAAGATGATCGTTCGCAAAAAATTTTTGAAATTTTCAAAAAATACTTGTTAACACTAAGTTTCCTAGTTTAGCAGCTATCGAGTTCACTTCTCTAGCACCAATACACTGGACGACAAAAAAAATTAATAATGTAATTGAAGGGAATTGCTAAAAAATCATGCAAATTAGAAATTTGTACATAGCTTCTTCATTTGTTTCCGTCGTTCGTGAAGCTTCCTTTATGAGGAAGCCATGATAATAAACATACATGTCATAAAGGTGGTCAAGGAGATCCTCATAAAGGAGGGTTGACGAACGACGGAAAAAAATGAGGAAGCTATGTGCAAATTTCTAATTTGCATGATTTTTTAAGTAGTATACATATTTTATGTATATTTTAGGGAGTCTTTGTGTCATCGACACCTACAGCCCTTCTTAATGAGTAAGCTCCTGTACGGTACAGGATATCTTCTAAAGCAACTTCCACCTCGACGTTCGTAGTATCTCTTTCCATGAATGCATGGGTTCGATGATGGTCCCTTAGGTCCCGATGGTCCCTTAGATCCCGTATAGTCTCTATACGTAGACCCTTACATAAAGGCCACGGCCAAGAGCGAAGTCCAGTATAAAAGCACTCTTCGTAAGTAAGATCCCTGAATAAAGATCGTTTTCATGTGTGAAACAAAGAATAATTCACTTATGAACACACATGAATAGGGATCCGATAATGAGAGAAGCGTTTATGTGGATCCCATCATGGGATGGATCTGAGCCAGCACATGTATTCAAACTTGAGAATAGACCTGGTTGGATAGAAATACGGGCCCTTCCCATGATTGGATCACTCAATAAGGTCTATTCTCAAGTTCGGATCTGTGTGTTGGTTCATACCCATCCCATGATTGGATCCACAAAAAGGCTTCTCTCATAATTGGATTACTATTTAAGGCCATTCCCATAAGCGATCCTTAGGCTATTACGGCTCTTTCCGTGAGTGTATTGTTTATGAAGATTGTCGAAGGCTTACGAGGGTTTTTCACGAATGGATCTTCCAATGATGGCGCTTTCTACATGTAGATTCCAAAGTAAGGGGTGGGTAGATTCATGTAAGCACCCTACCTGTAGTTGGATCCTCTATAAGTGCCGTTTTTATATGGGAATTAACGATGAGCGTCTTTCCCGTGAGCGGGTCTATCTACGGGATCGTTTTTTTATTTTGCGGGTTTGCCTTGCTAATCCCTCGACATATTCTAAAGGATACGCTACCGACTAAACTCAAAGAGATATCCTCAATCTTCGCAAGTATCATAAGTTAAAAAAAATAGTGATGAGAAACCAAACAACTTTTCCAAATATATAGATGATACACTAGTGGAAAAAATTAAAGGAACAACAAGATTTCCCAAATTTTGAGTGGTTTTTAACAATGCTGTATCTCAGTGAAAAATGGTCGTATCGAGGTCTAAAAAAAGCATTGTGAAGCTTGAAGTTTCTAGTTTTCAGATCGTTCAGCAACAAAATTTTTGAAGCTACAGATTACACGCAATTCTGAGGAATACCAAGAAAAAAAAATGTGGCAAATTTGCATCACTTTTTTTTTGGCTGTAATTTCCGGGGAACATTTTTGTTTAGCTGTCGATGGTTTTTTAAAAAAAAACTGTATCAACAGTATAAAGTCAACTGTTTATATTAGTATACCGATTCACTTATTTCATCAACTCTAATAAATATTCCATTACACAAACTATACCAGAGTTAAATAACGGAGTCAACCAATTCGGAGTCAACTAAATTTATTTATTTGATTTTACTATTTACTTTGCTCAGTCTAAATGTAGTGTGAAAAGCAACCGATTTTGGCCTTATGGATAAGAAAATCATAATAGTTGTGCCGAACAAATCAAATTGTTAAATGACTTTCTTAGGCATTGATATCACAAATTGGTCCATAGTACGCGATCGATGCAGTTCAGTTGAATCACACAACAAAAGAATCCATCTATCCAAATTATTTGTTACTGTAAAAAATAATGTTGACTAAAGTATATACATTCATTTCAACAAAAATTTTCTTTTCTTAAATATTTCATTCCGATTGGATACAAAAAATATTTGTTATTTTCAACAAAGTTGTTTAGATACTTTGGTAACTCGAATTCGAACAAATACATAATGAAAATATATTTGAATCAAGTAGAAACAAACAAATATTTCCAGTAAGTTGAACGAAAAATTTGATTGTACTGATTTAGTTGATTCAAATTAAATAATATCAATATTTCCATGAACGGACTAGCCCTCATCTAGTGTAACCAAATTTTAGTTAAATCAATCGACTTATATATCAACTAATCCGATTTAGTTGTTTCAACGATTTTTTTTTCTCAGTGCAGACTGTTGCTTCGTAATACCTCTGCTATTGACAATGTACATAGATATTGTTATTTAAATACGAAAAATGTGAGTTAAATGAGTTTTTCTTTCACTCGAAAAACCCCTCTCTTGTGGGCACATTTGTTTTTCCCCAGGATCACAGGAATAAATAACGACACGTTGCGTAGATATAAAGAAAGGTGCCGGTATTTTATTATAACTTTTGAGGCACGAATAATTTACGTTGAAGATGGCTGAAGGCCTGACATAATTGAATAGACATAAATATACATAAATATACGACGCGAACTACACACTGTCCAATAGCGACGAAACTACTACTTCGAATACTATACAGGAGCACACGATACCGCCGTGTCTCATATACGGGCTTCGTGTCCGCGGTACCACAAAATGGCGGACAACGAGCACACTGCGGCTCAGCTATACCTCATGTATCAGCCTATTGCACACTCACCCGGTATATATGCCGCACTTCGCGTCTGCGACTTACTTCTTCGATCGCTCGCCACGCGCTTATTACACGGCACTCTCTCTGTGCTTTACAATATGGCGTCTGCCAACACGAAATAACCTCTAGCGCCTCTTTTCGCGCTGTCATTCAAACGTCACAAAAATTCCTTTAACATGTGTTTTCAGAAATAGTGCCTGCTGCATTTGACCGGGGCACATTTTAACAAGTGTCAAAAAATGAGCCAAATTGTCACATAGCAGCCCGGTTCTATTTTTTTTTAAAGTATTGTACAGCTCTCGATACGACAAAAACATGGTTAGCGGAAGTTAGTAGTGCTGCTTATAACTGCAAAGAGCAAAAGAACGTTTCGGAGTCGCTCGACAAACGCCGCGGCGCTTAGTACGCTCCTGTGCCGGAAGGTTCATTTCATTGTTACGCTCTTGCCTTTTTCTTTATTATAGCGCATGCGTCAATAGCAATCCTTGTAGAAACGGCGTCCCTACAATGAACTCTAAGATGGGGCCTTTTATACGATTTTGCAATGATTCCAGAGTACTGAAAATTTTTCTGCTAAGGTAAGTGCAGCACTCTATTCTTCTCATATTATTTGTTTCGACATCTCGACAACTTATTTGATCATGTGGAATAGTTAGCAGAAGTATTACGACGATACGGATCGGTAATTTTTTTGAAATTTTATAAATTCTTCCTAAATATAAGGCAGCCAAATTGTTTTTTGAAAATTGATTCGTTCTCATAAACTGGCCCACATTAACTTATAAATATCATTTTCAGACGTATTATTTCTAAAATTTGTATTTGTGTCTTTTTTCAAAGTCGTCTTCTAAGTACTCAGAGCACTTTCAAGTTCTGAACACGGTGTCAGTGTGTTTGATATCTCAGGACTATGATTGAATTACATGCCGGAAATCAGAAGTATTACAACGACACATTTCGGCAACATTTTTAAATTTTTCAAAAGTGCGATGGATTTTATAAGATTAGGTCATATCACGATGACACAAAAATTTTTTTCTTGGGCTCTGGCACTATAATGAATAAGTAAATCGCGATTATGAAGTGTAAACAATTTTTTCATTTTATAGCACTGCAAGAGTGCTAGCCACAAAAACGCACTAGTATTTCCATTCAAAGAAAATTGTAGATAATGGGAGTCAAGAGCAGAATATTCATGAATAAGTCCTTGAGCGGGGGAACGTTAAATGAGATCTTGAAAAAAAATTGTACTTGTATGAGAACAATATTTTGCCTTAAAATATATGATATAAAGAGTGCAACATTGCGTTCTATGTGATAATACGATATTACTATCGAATGGACTTTCTGCATTACCATTTGAGGAGATGTTATCGTCTTCAATAATTTTTTCATGCTTCATCGAATTCGTAGAAAGTATATTGAATCGATGATCCGAAACCGAACAGCAAAAAATCATCGATTTGTAACTCTGTTAACTTTATAACCGACTTTATAGAATAAAAGATAGACTATTATCACAGAGTAGCACTGGAACCTGAAAATAATTGATTCGCAGGAAAAGCCTTTTATTAAAATACCTACAGATACTAGATTTTTATTTTTCACCGACTAAATGTATACGCCGACCATAAATGAGCATCAGGGATATAGTGAGCGGTCGTTTTTAAAAAATGCCTTAAGAATTGTGCTACTCATTCTCCCAGAATAACTGTTCTAAATAGAGGTAACCCTGACTAAAGAATGTCTGCATAATTAAGAAAAAAAATATACATTGCACCTTTATACCAGATATATGAATGGGTTCGTGCCAATAAGTGACAATACTTATTTTCATTAAGTTTTTATTGCAATTGAAATTTGAGGTTTCGGATCGATGTTCTTAAATCCTTTGAATTTGTGAGTTAATTGATCAGATCATTTAATTGGTTTAAAAATAATGAATTCAACACACGAGATTGGAAGAGATATTCATAATTGAAAAATTTCATACGTTTCTATATAAACTTATATCCAAAATCACAAAATGCATTAAAGTTCTCTTTCAAATAAGCAGCTGTACAAATCGTGTATTCTGCATTATAATAAATGTATGTCTGTAGATATACAGATCTACTTATTTAACCATAATTAGTCTCACGGGGTGAATTTGACCCCAGCGGTTTTTCGAGCTCCTCGTAGACCCCCATAATTTTCGAAATGGGGCTCGTGACGTCATCTACTATATTAACTCATAATACTAACTGTACTTTGAAGCAGTTGGCGTGGCTTGGAGGCCATCAGTGTGCACCTGGCGATCGTGAGAAGCCATTTTTGGCACTTTCAATCTTTAAGGAGGTTCATCTGGTACACGATTTACAATACAGATGTTGATAAAAGAAATCAGAATATAGTTATTAACATCTAAAAAGTCATCTGTTAAATTTTCAAGACTTGAGGGTAAGTTGTTCGTGAGAAATAAATAAAAATGTAAATCCTACATAACATGGGCTCTTATGGGATACCGTCTATAAATATTAAATGCACAATCGTTACAATACAGATTTTGACGAAAATTTAAGAATTAATGAAAAAGTATCCAAGGAACATTTTTAGAGCTTCATAAAATTGATTAGGTACTTGTGAGATTCATAATAAATCAATTAGTCTCGAAAATGCTGATTATTTTGAGGTTAAGCATTGTCAATGACTACGCTAGTCATCGCTTATTTTGAGGTTAAGCATTGACATTTTTCTTTTGACTCACTCGGTATCAGATGAACCTCCTTAAAATAAATATACTTTTTCCAATGGACAGTATTGGAATCTTTTTTTAATTAAAATATAAGGTTTCTGGAATACATTTGCCAAATATTCGCTAGTCACACTTCAAAATAATACCACGTTGGTCACACTAGGCCATTTTAACCCGACGGGATTTTTGGATGGTTGTCAAAAAAGTACCTATCCGATTGACTTAATAAAAATATAGGAATCATCTTTGAACATTTCGGTATATGAAACCATTGGTTTTATTTTTTTAATATTCACGTGGAAAAAAAAATAATGAAAAAAGACTTTCAAAAATCCGGTTTTTTACTTAAAAAATTGTAACTCTTTCAGTTTTAAAGATTTTCTGGAAAAATTTATACACGATACGCTCAATATATGGTACTTTAAGAAAAATAAAAATACTTAGAATACATGCGTTCCCAAAAAGGTATTTATTCCGCTATGTGAAAATTTAAAAAATATATTATGGGTAGCTATAATAAATATTTCAAACTAACACCAGAGAGGTGGGAAAAATCCACGAGGGCCCGGATAGTCAGAGATATTTGAGCTCAAAGTGAGAGCTCGGGTCAATTTGACCCGCGGTGACCAGCGAGGGTTAAACATAATTGTCGCAGATTATTTATGGCAGTTCATGCGAAATTGGTTATAATCAAGTTTTTGCAATATCAACAACAACTACAAATGTATACTGTAGTATATGGAGCATGTACCTCACAGAATTTATATAAGGCATTCCATATCAACCTGACCAACACTTTATGCTAAACTTCGCGGAATTCCTTTCTTATTTGACATTATATATATGGGGCATTCCATGTCAAATCGACCACTTTTGAACCCGACCCCTTTCGATTCGGCTGAAATTTTTGTCTTTTTTCTACCCCATTAAAAACATTTTTCAGGAGATTTACAAATTTTTTTCCCTAACCCAAAAAAAGTTATGAATTATTCAAAAAAAAGGCTTTTGTTTTTTCAAATAGCTATAACTTCTTCAAAAATTGACTAATGGGGACGTTTTTTTCGAAAATTTTCGTCTTCAAATGTACTTTTCGAAAAAAAATACAAAAAAATTTAAGATATCAAAGTCTATGAAATTTTTGACTTTTTCGAGAAAAATTATCGTTTTCTCGGAAGCGCATTTTTTAATTTATTTTATTTTTTACTAAAAAACAACTTCATTCAATTCCGGAAAGAATGCCGCCCAAACTGGAGTGGGTGGAATTTTCCTTCTATTTTTTTTTATCGATTGGAAATTTTTTTTTTCGCAACTGGGCTTATTTCACAAAACACACCACTCTGTAAATTGTTAAGGATTTATAAAGGACCTCAGAGTTTGAAAAATTTAGAAGAAAAAAAAACGAAAGTGGTAATCGGCGAAAATTTTTTATTTTTTTCAAAAAGGTTAAAGAAGAAATAGAAGACACCTTTACATAATTTTTTTTGTATTTTTTTTCAAAAACTACATCCAAAAACAAGAAGAATGAAAAAAATTGCCATATAGGCCCATTTTCGACCAAGCCACAGGCTTTTGAAAAAGACGTCCAACGCATATCATTTTGAATCCGCCATTTTTTAATTTTGGCCCGTCTTTGCTTTTTATATTTCTTCTTTGATTGAAACAAAATTCGTATCATTTATTCTATATTTTTTACGTTTTCTGAGGTTTTTTCAGAATTCTAAATTAAATCTGAGAAAATGTTTTAACGGTGTTTACGACGAAACTTATAATCTAGCTTAATGATTTCTACTAAGGACTTCCTGGTTATATAATACGATTAGTAAACATTTATTTAATACTAATTGAAAACTATTTTATTTTCCTTTGGCGATTAAATATTTTACAGGTTCTATATTCTTCAGAATTTAATTTAATACTTGAATTCTCTATATTTCAAAAGCCTGTGCTTGGTCGAAAATGGGCCTATATGGCAATTTTTTTCATTCTTCTTGTTTTTGGATGTAGTTTTTGAAAAAAAATACAAAAAAATTATGTATAGGTGTCTTCTATTTCTTCTTTAACCTTTTTGAAAAAAATAAAAAATTTTCGCCGATTACCACTTTCGTTTTTTTTTCTTCTAAATTTTTCAAACTCTGAGGTCCTTTATAAATCCTCAACAATTTACAGAGTGGTGTGTTTTGTGAAATAAGCCCAGTTGCGAAAAAAAAAATTGAACGTAGTTTTTTTTTAGTAAAAAAAAAATAAAATAAAAAATTTGCTTCCGAGAAAACGATGATTTTTGTTGAAAAAGTGAAAATTTTCATAGACTTTGGTGTCTTAAATTTGTTGTATTTTTTTTGAAAAGTACATTCAAAGACAAAAATTTTCGAAAAAAAAACGTCCCGATTAGTCAATTTTTGAAGAAGTTATAGCTATTTGAAAAAACAAAAGCTTTTTTTTTTTGAATAATTCATAACTTTTTTTGGGTTGGGTAAAAAAATTTGAAAATTTCCTGAAAAATGTTTTTAATGGGGTAAAAAAAAGAAAAATTTTCAGCCAAATCGAAAGGGGTCGGGTTCAAAAGTGGTCGATTTGACATGGAATGACCCATATATATTTTATAGAAATTTCTCGACCATTTGTTTACAATCTTTTTCACTTTAAAAAACAAAATGGAATTTGTCAAAAAAATGATTAAAAACGTTATAACTTCCGTTATTTCGCAGTCCACGAGTTTAAATTTTTTAGTCAAACGAAACACATATGACAATTGCTGTTGGTGTTGGATTCGGAAAAAATCATGTGGAGAATTCGAAATTCGTAGAATATTGAAATATTCCAAAAGTAATGAAAAATTGCCCAAGTTATAAATTTGTTTACATCTGATTTTGCACAGTCATTCGTTATGCTTCCTTCATAGAGGAGTCTTAACATTATACTGCCCATCATACAGTTCGAAAACTGCTCATTAAGGGGGCCCAGTGAACGATGATAGAAAAAGAGAAAGCAGAGGACAAATTTCAAATTTAGGTAATTTTTTTCTTTTTATCAAGGAAACGTACAAAGATTTTGATTCATCGGGATCAACGGACATCCCGTGGAACCTTATGCAATCCATTTTTTCAAATGCACCGTTACAGTCTGCTTGCAAGAAAACCAACGCCCATATATGGATCTCTATTTTCTTCTTCTTCATCTACCTCATCGTAGAATTGATTCTGGCATAAGTTCGTGTTATTAAAGATATCAAATTTTGAGCTTGAATCACAGACACTGAATATTCGTCGATTGATTATTTTAATGTGTATTGTACAGCGTTATTATCCGGGGTGAGTTATAAATTAGTGTAATTCTATTGCCAGTAATAATTAGGATGACGAGATAGAATTTCGTATAAAATGCCGTCTTCGTATTGAAACATTCCGTATCGTATACACATGGTGTCTTGAGGCATCACCACATTGACCTTGCGGTTCTACATTGGTCACAGGAGAAAGGGAGAAGGAGAGAAAGAAAAACAGACCCGTTACGAGTCAATGACCCTAACGTAGCACGGGTCCTTTTGCTCAATCCTCTGCCTGTCGATGATACCGGAATACGCCGGTACTATAACACTCCTAAAAATTTCTCATTATTGCGACATAACAAGATTATTTCAAATAAAGCCCTTTTTCAGATTTTGTTGTTTATTGAGTTTCGAGTACTTCGATACTCCCAGGAATTTTTCGCCAAAGATGTAGGAGGAAAAATCGTCTTTGGTAGTACTTGTAAGAAATTAAAATAGCAAAAGGAGGCCATTATTGCGAAATTCAAGGGCACATAGCGGAGAACTCTTTGGTATGCGTTTAGTTCTGTACGTGTGTATACATTTCACATTTGTGTGTATATTGTGCCACAATTTTATATCTTTTTATTGGTTTTACAACCCTTTTTTTCTTGCAGATAATGCGAGGTATAACTATATGAGTTGAGCTATCCATAACATGGAATTCATAGTTTCGAACGTGCACAGATGAGTGTACAAGAAAATAATATTGAGTACACATAATAGTTTTTTGAACAACAGTTTCTTTGGTAGCGATCTTTGTGTAATGCTGAGAGCGTATTTTACAAATAATTTGAAAGTAGACAATCTAAAAGGGTCGACAGATTTCAAGATTTATACCTTGTCAACATCCATATCTTTTAAGGGCAGGGTATGGTCTTAAAAGCGAAAAATGCACATTTTTATGATTTTTTTGCGCCGATATGAGTAATATTGTTTTATTCATTTTATATATATATAATAGTATAACTTCTAAAGTATATTAGAAAAAAATTTCAATAAAAATTATTGATAAATGTGCCCGTGACAGCGAATCTCCGGAGGCGCCTTGAAAAAAAGTTGTTTTGCGGTGAACATAAGAACTCGTTACCGGATCATCTGAAACACAAAATCGATATGCGTTTTAAAGGTGATATGTTTCCCCAGGTAATCAGAGCGAGTTTTTTTTTTTAATTTTTTGCCGCATTTGGAAGTAAAAGACGTCTTTCACTTCCAAATGCTGCAAAAAATTAAAAAAAAAACTGGCTCTGATTACCTGGGGAAACATATCACCTTTAAAACGCATATCGATTTTTTTGTTTCAGATGATCCGCAAAACAACTTTTTTTCAAGGCGCCTCCGGCGATTCGCTGTCACGGGCATGCTTATCAATATTTTTTATTGAATTTTTTTTCTAATATACTTTAGAAGTTATACTATAATATATATATAAAATGAATAAAACAATATTACTCATATCGGCACAAAAAAATAATGAAAATGTGCCTTTTTCGCTTTTAAAACGTATTTTAGCCTGACACAGGTGTTTCAAGAGTTTTTTATGCATACGTGTATCTATTTCGGGCGTTCCATCCCAAATCGGAGAGATGGATTTTTTTTTCTTCAATTTTTTTATATTTTTTAGTACCTATCAAAAGACTCTTCCTGGTAAATTTCGAGATTTTGTTGATTACCCATTACAAGATATCAAATTTTTAAAAAACCGCTCTTTTTTCGGTTTTTTTGGTCATAACTTCTTTAATAATGTTCAAATTAAGAGGTTTTTGTTCAATTTTTGAGTTTTAAACTTTGAATCGTGTTTTTCAAAGTGAGTGCATATTTTGATTTCTTTGAAATTTTTTTATTTCAAACTTCTATTTACTCAACAACTTTCAAGACTGGTCTGGCGGTCGTGGGCCCTTCATAATTACTATTTTTTTTCGGTTTTTGGAAATAAAATTTTTTTTTTCTATAAATCATTATTAATATTCATTTTTGTTACTGTATAGTATTTTTTTCATTATTTAGGATTCATTTTGTCACTTTTTTATTGTTAACAGGTTCTTAAAATTAATAATTAATCGTCAAGTCTGCCTATGAACGATAATAACAACAGTTTTTATTTATTCACGTATTCTTTTAAAAATCTTACATATTATACGATTATTTCCTGAATTAGAATATTTCTTTGCCAATACGTTTCCGTTGCTCATTAGAATAACTGAATTATTTTTTTGTGTCCCTGTGATTGACTTAGCAGTATTGCATCGCAAGTATAACTTTTCTTTTGCATCTAAATAGTGTTTCTCAGGTGAAAATTTGACAGCAATATTCGGTAGACTATTTTCGTTCGATGCCCTGCAGTCATACAATTCTTGAGCTGTTGTTATTGTTGTTCATAAACAGACTTAACGGTGTTTATTGTTAACGAAAACTTGTTAACAATAAAAAAGTTTCGAAATCAATTTGAAATGATTAAAAAATACTATACAATAACAAAAATTGCTATTTATAATAATTTATACAAAAAAAATTATTTTTATTTTCAAGAATCGAACAAAAAAATAGTAATTTTGGAAGGCCCACGACCGGACAGGTCTTAAAAGTTGTTGAATAGATAGAAGTTTGAAATAATTTTTTTTTTAAATGAAAATATGCACTCATTTTTAAAAATACGATTCAAAGTTTGAAACTCAAAAAACTTATTCGAAAACACGACGAATATTTATTTTGTATTGTTTTTCTGAAGACGCCATAAAAAACAAAAATTTTGAAAAAAACTCCTAATTTGGACTGTCATTAAAGAAGTTATGACCAAAAGACCGAAAAAAATCGGTTTTTTTTAAAATTTAATATCTTGTAAATGCTAATAAAAAAAATCTCAAAATTTAACAGGAGGGTCTTTTGGTGGGTACTAAAAAATATAAAAAATTATAGGAAATAAAAACAATAAATTTTAGACTGTCCGATTTGGGATGGAACGCCCCATTATAGCACCACTAATAGCTTCGCCTTGCGGGTAAAAAGCATATACAGATTGGGGAAGGCCTCTATTTTACACATATTTTCTACACAAGAGTGTTTACCCAAATTATTCTACACACGAAAAGTGAGAAGGAATATTATTCTACACATGACACTTTTTACACAAAAGTTTCTACACACATCATTCTACACAAGAAAAGGTGGCAGGAAATAATATTGCATTCTACACATTATTATTCTACATATTATTATGCTACACTTTATTGTCCTACACTTTACAGCCTTTGGCAAAACTCTGCATGCGACAATTTTATCCAACCCAATAAACGACAGAAACATCTGTAACGTGATTATCCATTCCGGCAGCAAATTTGGCTAAATGCTGTAATGTGTAGACTAATAATGTGTATAGAATAATATAATTAAATTAATATTCCTTGCCCCTTCTTTTGTGTACAATAATGTGTGTAGAAATCGGTGTAGAATAATGTTGTATAGAAAAATATTTCTTGCAACTTCCTTTGTGTAGAAAATGTTATTTTGTGTCGAAAATGTTATGTATAGAATAAATATCTGTAGAATAGAGGGCTCCCCACAGATTGTCAGTGTAAGAAATAAACGAAAACATTTTTTTTTTAAACAAACTTTTATTAGTTGTTAATAAAAAATAACTAAAAAGTTAAAAATAATTTTATTCCGATTGGAAATAAGTTTCCAAAAAAAGCGTGTTACGCTCTCTTTTTTTCTCTTGCTGTTAAAATGTAACACGATTTTATTTGAAAACTTATTTCCAATCGAAATAAAATTATTTTCAACTTTTTAGTTATTTTTATTAACAACAAATAAAAGCTTGTTAAAATTTTTTTTTTTCCTTTATTTTTTTTTACTTTTTAGTATTTATGATGTTACATAACTACTTTAATAATTTATATCTAGTTTCGCATCCTTTTTTGCAAGAAAAAATTTTCGCAAAACTTGTTGCACAAAAATTATTTTGCAAAGTTTGCTAGTCAAAATTGTTTCTCACAATTAATATGCAACATTTTTCGGCAAAATTTTACGAAACAATTTTTCTGCAAAAAATTTCCAAATTTTTTTGTGATAATATTGCATTGCGATCTGATTTACATAAGCATGGAAAATTTTAACTCAATCGGAAACAGGGAAGTGGGTCAAATTTAACTTGCAAGATTTGATTACAGACAGACACCGGGACAGGTGGAACTAAATAAAAGCTTGTAAAAAATTATATATTAGCAGTTGTTCTTTCGTGTAGATTTTTCTAAAAATAATTATTTGTGTCCGATTTCACTGGTTCTGACGTTCTTTTGCTCTTGAAAAGATTTCCTGCCAATTGACGATTTACATTATTGTCCATAATTATCGTTAAAAAATTAGAACCTTTGGACACTTTTCTCTGGCTACACGAATGGTCATAATTTGGTATGCAACCATTGATAGAAAATCATGTAGTGAATTTATAGAGATTCTTTTAAGGAATAAAATGATCCCCAAATCGACGCAATTAGGGAATAACCGCGGATTATTCTTCAAGAAAATTAAACGAAAATATATTTCTTTGGAATTTGTCGTAATACTGACGATATTTTTGACAAACGGTCATAATTAATATTTTCTGTCATTAAATGAATATTATGCTGGGGTGCAAAATATGATTCATTATTGGCAATTAATCCATGAATGTTGACCTAAACGATTTTTATAGATTAGCACCGTTTTGCCTAGTGGAAACCTATTTAAACACGGAAAAAACCACTTTGTGTGGTAACAAAAAAAATTATTGACCCAACCAACTATCTTAGTGCTCTGAATGCCAGACGAGAAGTTGGTTGGATCAACGATTTTTATATGGTTGGTTCATAAATGCCAGACCAACTGACCTTTTAGTTCGGGCAACCACGAATGAAATGGTTGTATCAACTATTTTACTCGTGGTTTATTAGAATTTTTTTTTATATCTACTGTAACACGAAATCGTGTACATATGGACAATTCGGAAATAGTGTTGGTAGCGGGTTGGATAGCTCAGTTGGAAGAGCACTCGACCGGCATTCGAGAGGTCTCGGGTTCGAATCCCAGTCCTGTCCCTCCGCATTTTTTATGAATTGTCCATAACGCAAAAAAGCGTTATACTACATAATATGTTTAAACATTTCAATCTTGGAATGTCGCTACCCATATGAAGCTTACAATTTCGTAAAGCTTCTTCTTTTCTTTAAGAGAAGGATAAAGAAAAATAACCCTCTTTATAGGAATCTATCTCGGATTCGACCATCTTGCGTTTTCCCGCAAAGTAATGATATGTCCATACTAAAACGGAAGGATATCAAACATAAACGAACTTGGAAAGATTATAAGCGTCGAGGGAAAAGTTCGTTTGTGCGAGAGGAAGCCACCTGATGGATTTTCGGGGTGCTGACAAATGTGCAGATATGATCGTGTAGTTGGCTACAGTGCCTATAAAATTCGTAGTCTATCCTTTAGAATCCTGATTACTATTTTATTAGTTAGACTGACTAATTAAGTCATTTGTGTTGACTATAAATCGCGTCAACCAACGATGAACTAATGCTAGGTGGTTATTCTAAAGAAACAGTTGGTTACGGTGATCAACATATACCCAACTAATCATTAGCTGTTTATCCCAAACGACCATTTTTTTCCTTGAAGTTCAATCTCCTTAAAGAATTGGAGTAAATCTGTAAATCTCATTCTGTAAATCTCATATTTTCAAGTGAAATTTATACAGTACCAACATGAAAGTATATGAGGCATTCCACACTAACTCAATGGTGTTTTTCCCTGACCCCCTGCGATTTGTTCCATTATTTTTTATGTTATTCAACTTATCAAAAAACGTACTCCCAATTTTTTTTTAAATTTTTTGGACCAGCCGCCATCTCAAAAACAATTGACGAAATCTGATTTTTGACGAAAAAAACGCCCATTTTTCAAAATCCCAAAAAAATCACAAAAATGTTGTGTCACAAAACAAAATTTTTGGGCCATAAAACATTGTGGAAGTATTTTTTTTCTGGGTTTTATTTCATTTTACAAGTTTGATCAAATTATTTTTTTATTTCGCACATTGACAACGTCACTCTTGGTAGCTTATGAACGTTGAAAAATTAAGTTTTTTCAGAATCTTATGATATGTGTAGATAGATAAAAATAACCAATTAAGAATTTAAAAACTCAAATCACAAATCCAAATCGAATCTATATGTTATTGTTGGTCTGAAGAAGAGCGCTTTATTTTGCAAAACTGGAAGAGATTAATTGTTAAGAGTATTTTCAGTCCTGAATCGGGTCACAGTGCATTTCAAGTCGGAGACTTATACTGCGCTTTTATACACAAAGGTTTTGCCGTGTCAAAATTTCGCACTGCAAAAAATGGCCGGTAAAAACAAGTTCGACGAGGCGTTGTCGGTCACAATGTAACACAACAGGTTCGGTGTACTCAAGTTTTTATATGAAATACTTTTAAATAGCAGTGTGACAGAGTATTTAAAATTACTATGTCATTACCCATACATGCCTCACGTAAAAATTCAAAGAATACAAAAATGTCGATCTACTTTTTCCTGCGTAAACCTAGAAAAAAAAAATCGTTCCACTATGTTGTATGGCCCAAAATTTTTGTTTTGTGACACAGAATTTTCGTGCATTTTTTGGGATTTTTAAAAATGGGCGTTTTTTTCGTCAAATTTGAGATTTAGTCAATTTTTTTGAGATGGCGGATGTTCCAAAAAATTTGAAAAAAATTGGGAGTACGTTTTTTTATAGGTTGAATAACATAAAAAATAATGGAACAAATCGCAGGGGGTCACGGAAAAACACCATTCAGTTGGTGTGGAATGCCTCATATACTTAGCATGATTTTGCATCGTTTTAGAAATTATGTATATATTTCATTCAGCCTTCAATTATTCTGCAACATGACTTCAATAAATGTTGTCGAATAAGATAAAATTACTCTTTCTATACATAGACTTTTGGAGTGATGTGATTTTTTAACATTCCTTCAAAAATATTATCTTACACGTTCTTGCACGTGAATATTAGTCCTGGAAGATACGTTTCCTGCCTGGTTCGTTACGCACAAATTTTAAACAAAACTATCGTAAAATTGCTTCTCTAGGAATTTGTAAAAATTATGTTTATTTAAATTTTCTTTTGCATTCATAGTTCGCTGTTTAGATGATGCTATATATCGGAAAGGAAATCTTTTGTTCGTCTATAATTGCTGGGTTTTGCGGGAATGTCTAGCAGAGATGTAATCAACTCAAGGACGAACTCGTTGGTAAACTTCGTCCATACCATGTTTTTATTTGGAGCAGAAAGTGTACAAACCGGCTCGTCTTGTTCCACCTTCATCAGTTTAACGTTGCTTTCATCGTACAGTGGTAACCAGAAGTGTTACATTCAATGAGAATTCGCGTAGGTTTATCGTTTCAAGAAAAAATATTTAATAAAATGCTTGATCGAAGATACTAGAAACATTAATTCTGAATAATAATAATATCAGAAAACTATTAAATAAGTTTAAAGAAAAAGTCGAAAGATCACCACACTTTGAAGGACATATAAAAAATAGTCCATGATCTTTTCGAACACATAAGATTTCTAAATTGAAAAATAATTTTCTTTTGTCAAAATCTTCGAAAAGGTATAAGTATAAAACAAACTGTTGAATAGTTTTGATAAAAGTAAAGTGTTATAGGAAATTTCATTTAGCAACTTGTTACGGTGTACAATTTAAGAGGCTTTCACAATGGTAATGAAAGGTACCTGCATTACTTTAAACGATATCATATGGCCTAGATCGGATTAAAATATTTACTGGACTGATGAAGTGCCGTCTGGGGTTGGCCTTATACAAGCGACACGGAAGTGTTTCTGCTGTCACATTATATAGTCGTAGGATTCGAGAGCACGATTTTATTAGTCTGTAAACTTAGGGAAGAGATATTCAACTATGCACAGATATGCTCATCGCGAAAAGTCGCCGTTCTGATAAGACTGAGATTCGATAATTCGTGTAAACTTCTTCAACGTTAAGAACTTTTTTTTGTATGTATTCTTGTTATTTAACGTTGAATGGACTGCTAGGGTCATTAGCGGCGGGACCAACTATTTTTCCTATAGTGACTTTCCGAACCACTTTAGGGGTAACTCAATAGGGAGTACTTTCTTGCTGTTTGTCGGTCTTGTAAACGGTCGGTCCTCTAGGTTCCCATTCCGGGGCCGAAGCTACGTCGTGTCAATCGCCGACTAATCGATATTGGACGTCTACGGACTAAACCCTTGTTTGTGTACAGTGTGTGCCCGGAGCTACGTCGCGTCACAATATTTTTCGCCAGCGAGACGACGGCACCGGGATTTGAACCCAAGACCTCCCGGTGCTTTGCTTTAGAGGCGAGCACGCTAGCCACTAGACCAAAGTCATCGCGATAAGAACTTTTTTTATTTTTATTTTTTTCATCCTTTAGCACTCTGTTTCGAATTTGCACGACTATAAAGTAGAGGATTGCGGAAATCCTCGTCGATAAAGTTAGCTATATTATACTGAGCTTGAGATGGATTTCGAGTAGAAGTCAGGAAAACTATATTTCTCGTGCAACATGCGGTGTGTAAAACAGTGCACAGCAGTATCATCTTTCAGTGATCCCCTTTCATTTGGTATCGTTAAGAATCCGCAGCCCATTCACAACCCTAAAATCCCGATACTCGCAGGTGATCCGGTTTTCAACCCCCTCACAGTTTTTACCTCCATGCCCGCAATTCTTAACCGATCACGTCGAACTTCATCGCAATGGAACGATGACAAAAATTCTGATTGGCCATGATCAGCAGTCTTATAAATTTTGTGACTTTCTTCGAAAAATTGGACCTTCAAAAAAGTCCTACTTCAAAAGCTCAGCACTGTAGCATCTTACAAATATGGTTAAATTTAGATCGAATAATTTCCATAAGTAAAGAGATGCTCTTCTGATGTTAAGAGGTACATGTTCATTAGGAAAAATTATTAATTGTAAGAATGATTAATGTTTCTCTACCAATATTTTCTTTAGACCTCAAAAATTCGAACTCTTCCATGCATCTTGAATTGATTCTCATGGAATCTATTGATCTTTTGAATTCTAGCGTCTTTGTTGCAAAAAAACGTATTCGAAAAATAGCTGGTACATTTTTTTTTTATTAGACAAAAATTAGGAGTGTTGTTGAATCTGAGTAGGATCATTGATAAAATCATGAACCTAGTTCGAGACCTTTAAATTCGAACGTAGGTTTAGATGATTTTAAAGACATAGCAGTAAAGAGTTTAGCTAGATAAGAATAGTGAATCTGTCCCGACCGAATTTTGTGGCGCCGATTTTTTGCAAAGTTCCTAAGTTAAAAAAAAACAATTTTGTGCAAAATAACAACTTTCTATATCGATGCCGAGGGGTCTTCTGGCTGAAAAAAAACGTGTTTTTTCGATTTTTGCAGTTTTTAGTAAATACCAAGAGGCAACCAACAAATCTGAAAAACCAGAAACATGTGAATGTTAATGGGAATTTGTTTTGTTTCTTTAAATGTTAAACTCTATTTTTAATCGTCGGATCTTTCTTTAAAATAGTATATTACACCGCAAGGGCAGAAAGTTTGAGATTCCTGCACTGCACATCATGATGCCCGAGGCGAAGCCGAGGGCCGTTATGTTGCGCATTTCAGGGCTCTCAAACTTCTGCCCGTGTGGTGTATACTATTTTTTTTACAGGCGGTCGAAAGTACGGTAATAAAGT
This sequence comes from Alloplasta piceator, assembly GCA_946863875.1. Lineage (NCBI taxonomy): Eukaryota > Metazoa > Arthropoda > Insecta > Hymenoptera > Ichneumonidae > Alloplasta > Alloplasta piceator. Next base: position 18,620,475 of record OX333078.1, read on the forward strand.
ACAATTAAGTACGATAGATTCATTTTTTGATGCCTGCCCCGACATTTGCGGCACGAGCGAACCGAGTGCCGGCTGGTCGGGTTCAGGCATCAATACAAAAAAAAAGCAAATATAATTGGAGTGAAAAAAACTTAACTTAAAACTAGACTTAAAGGTAAAAAAAAAGTTAAAAAGTTTAAAAGTTTAAAAAAAGGTAAAAACTAGACTTAAAGGTAAAAAAAAGTTTCCTCACAACACTGATTCTAACTAACGAAAGAGCAGCTTTGACGTCAGAGAAAAAATGGTTGGAACCAAGTCACCAGTGATAGTTACGGGAACCTCACGATTTTCGATTTTCGATTTTTCGATTTTTTCCTTTTCCATGATCCTTTAATTTTTTTTTCAAAAATTTGCTTGAAACAAAAAAAAACTGTTCGATAGATCAAATTGAAACTTTACAGGAATTTTGTGGGTATATTGAGCTGTAAAAGTCACGCTCAACATTAGTCGTATTGTCAATATTTTTAATTTGGCCGTTGATTTTCTAAAAAACCATAAATAGCCCTTTTTCTCCTGTTTTTTCAAATTCATGGCAAGGATGGAAAAAAATTTTTTATTCAAAAAACCATCGTCAATCCTTGTAAAGCATTAATTCAAGTTTGTGAAACGCCCTTTCCGATTTCTGTGCGATCGTTGGTTGCTGAGATATCAATGGTTAAACACAAAAGGATCTTTTTTCATTAAAAGTCCGATATCTCAGCAAAAAATGGTTTAGCTGAAGAATGTTTTTCCTAGAAATTACAGCGTGCAAATTTGCCAAATTTTCTTTTCTTGGTATTTCTCAGAATTGCGTGAAACCTATCGCTTCGAAAAATGCAAATTTGCGAAATTTTCTTTTCTTGGTATTTCTCAGAATTGCGTGAAACCTGTACTTCGAATGTTTTTTTCTGAAAGATCTGAAAACTAGAAATTTCAAGCTTCAAAATGCTTTTTTTATACCTCGATACGACCATTTTTCAGTTTTTACTGAGATACAGCATTGTTAAAAACCACTAAAAATTTGGGAAATTTTGTTGTTCCTTTAATTTTTTCCACTAGTGTATTACGAAATATTATATTAGGCACCTGAAATTAATTTAAGGTGGACTCAGTTATTAAATTAGAGAATCAATGAAATATCCGCGAACACTTCGGGAAATCTTTTTTTCCTCTCTCTCACATCACGTAACTGAATATTTACAATTACGAAAACCCACCCTGACTTCCTAATTACGTACGGCATCGAGCTTTCGTCCGCTAACGGTTAAAACTAACGAAGAGAATGCATCATATGATGATTATAGCAGCAGCCAGCTGTTCCGAGCTCGTAAATCTTATTATGCGTTGCGTTGATGCTCTCATCATCGCGTAATCTGATTATGATGATTGATCTTCTCACAATTATAAGCATTATTTGTTCCTCAGGTTCGAAGCAACTTAAACCGTATATTAAATCATGGGTGCATTAAATTTATAGCTATCATAACCGCGATTTTCCGCGATTTTCACAAACTTTGATGAAACAGTGCCCTATCCGTTACAATTACCTCCTCATAATATGTGGGCGTGATTTGCATTTCCAATCGAATCCACATTTTGTACGCAGTTTGGCACGGTACTTTGGTGACTGCTACTAAAATGGAGAAATCATAAACATCCTTCCAGAATATAGAGACCGTTCGTACATAACATAACGCGATCGGGATTTAATCCCTACCATTTGTCTGTGCAAATGAAAAAATAGTTTCATTTTTGTTTTAGAGTGGTGTAATCAATTCTAGAATACTATTTTATAAATGTTTATGGATTAATCGTCAAAAACGAATTGTATATTGCGCTACTGCATGCATCTATGAACGTACATATTCTCGTTGATTTTGATCGATTTGCCTTGAAATTTGGAGAAAATATTATTGAAATATTACATTTTAAAGAACCGACCAAGCTTGAAAACTAAAGTATTTTAAAATTTGAACGGTACGTCACCTCATAATAACAGAAATTTATTACGATGAATCCTAAAACAATATCGATTGTTTCATGAAAATTTCTACCAAGATGTATTTTTGTCGATTTTTTTCTATTAATAATCAGCAGTTTTCGTTTTGGTTTCGGTGATTTAGGGTAGTTTTCGTTCCTTGATAGATTTGATATACCGCTTAGTTTTCTATCAGTAGTTATTATTGGGAAAATTATTATAATTATAATTATAAAAAATTTTAACCAGGCGAATTTGTTAATCCATCGAAAAACGGTTATATTTTTTTTAGCGTTATTTATAATACTGGCAGCAAAATGTGCAAAATTCTTAGAAGTGAAATGAGCTTAGAATCGGCGAAATACGATGAAAATTGTGAATTATTCTTGGTAAAAGCTTGACGAACTTTCTCGCAAATTTACGTAGAACATTCAGTGCTCTGGCAAATTCATTGTTGCAAGTATTTGTTTTAAATCACAGATACATATTACATCCCAAATTATGCTCCTATATTGGCAATTCATGTACAAATATTCGTTATGATAATTTCAAAAATTTAGCACTGCTTTTGTTAATGTAACCTTCGACGCTCCAACCTCAAAAAAATAGAAGCCGCCAAGCTACATATCTACAAAATAGCGTAAACTAGCGCTAGCTCTAGTCAGGTGCTACAGTGCCTATAAAATCCGTTGACCATCCTTTACCCTCTTGAGTACTATTTTATTAATGAGACTGACTAATCAAGTCCGTTGTGTTGACTAGTCTCATCAACCAACTATAAATAGTACCATTTATTAACAAAATCTTTGCGGCCCATATTTATTTTTCGGTTGAAATCTTTTGTATCACGAGTCTATTTTCTTAACATATTTTCGATTCAAAGTTCTTTGAGGGCTGGCATGGTAATAAAAGCTTTATTCATTGCTCGATATGGTGCAGAGTGTAGTGGAGGGGAGTAATGAGTGAATGTTCTGCAGAATCGGATCTGATAAAACTGAGACTCGACTATATCTTTATTTCCTTTCTTTTTCACTTCATATCATGCATATCTCATCTATACATCCGTATACACGTACGTCTATATGAATATAGTACATGTAAAGCATAATAGGGAGATAGCAAGCGACGACGAAAGGGATATGCCGAGGAACCTTTCACTCACGATTCCGATTGTAATTCCTACGGAAAACATTCCCAAACGAACCAAATAGTGTTAGGATTCCTCGAGCGTAACGTGGTCCATTAGACAATAATAATGCAAAGCTTTCATTCGGTGTGGGAATTTCATCCGTTGAATGAGAAACATACTCCTTCAATTTTTTTGTTCTGCTTACTTTTTTAAAGTTTCCTCGTGAAGATAATTGTTCATTTCGTTCAGATACTAATCTAATGCGTCGTACCATTAAATATAATCCCGTGGTATTGCCCCAGAAAAATCTTGTTTTATCCGTGGAGTAATTCAGTTAACGTTTTTTGTTCATTCTTCATGAATATGATTGTTTGTTTCTTTTACATATGGCTACCATGTGTTTTGGAAAGTCTGTAAATAATAATCACTAGCACAAAAATTTGAAGAGAAACTTTTTTTACGGTACTACGATCCACTCAATGTCTTCCGGAACAAAACTATTTGCACAAAAAAGATACAGAAAACGCGTTATTGTTTGACGAATATTTGAAAAATAATTTTTAATTAAAATAAAATAAATAAAAAAAAAATTAATAATAATAAAATTAATAATAATAATAAAATGAAATTAAAAATTTTAAATAACAATTTAAAATGATTATCAAAAATATCTAGATAAAGTTTTTTTTAACTAATTCATTTTTCGGAAATTGTATCGATGTTAATTATGTAATTGATTAAACTATTGCTGAGATGAAGCAACATTATTGAAGATTTGTGTGTGCATTTAAAAAATGTACACTATAAAATGAATGAACTTAAATTGAAGGGGCCATCAGCCATCACAATACATCGAAGAAAAACTTGCACGGTTGATTCATCGCTAATTAATCAATGTATTTTTGGTATAATCATTGTTTCGGGTCAATGTTCTCAGTATCTCTCAAGACTCTTCGCATGGATCAATTTTTCAATTGATTGCAATCACTTTGAAGACATTGAGATGATTCAAAAATATTACTCTGTGCACTAAAAGGGTCTAAAATTCGAAGGTAATTCATTCTTGAATTTATTTCACGTTCTCAGCTGTGTACCGAGTCTTACCGAGCTTATGTCGAAGAGAATGGACAGGATCGACCACTACTACGTAGTGGCGAGTCTCGAAATTACGATGAGCCGTGGAAGAAAGTGAATTAGCTTTCTCATAGATCGCCGATATTAGGAATGTTCGATTCTTTGGAAATAATCGAAAAACATTATACATCATACATACAATGCGCAACTTACAATGTTAACAGCACGCGTATACGCTTCTGCGTTTTTCTCGGAACGGAGCGCGTCGAGCCCCGACCTCTAGATTTGTTACTAATATCGAGGGACCAGTGCATTTATTTTTCTTCGGCCACATTTTTCCTGCAACAAGTATGCATGCATAATACATGTGACATTAAGCTATAGGACGGTGTGTAATCAGAATTCTGATCACGGTGTCATTCCGTATGAAAGCGGCAGTCGACGTTGCTGAACTTTAGAATTCGAAATTGCAGAGTGAAGTGACCGAACTGAACCCGATTCAAAGTCACATTCATCTAATTAGAATTATGCCCCTCCGCGAACGCAACATTATTAAACGTAATAAATGTAATTAAGTTGTGTAATTGATGCCATGAGGTCTTGTATTTCACGAACATAAATTCACGCCTACATATGAGTGATTCGATGCATGCAATATTGAACTACCTTATAATTCACTCTTTCTGGTTAGGGTAGCACTCTTTTACCCTTTCGTACATAAATATCGCAGAACGTATTAAGAAATCGTTGGAAATTTTTTTGTACGCAATTTTCTTACCAATTAAATTTTCATCATTTTTTACCATTTATTCATTACATTTGCTTTTTTTGAATTTCGGGTTCCATGAAAATACGAGAAGTGAAAAAATAACGGTATATTCCGAAAGCTAATATTTTTGTATATACGATAGAACCATTTTTTATATTTCTAAGGTTTCAACTTATGTGTGAACGTTAATACGCACTTACAGATATTTTAACATATGAAGAGGACGTTAATGTTACTCTCTAGAAAAAATACAAATCGAGAAAAGCCCAAAACGCAGATGTTTTTGATAACATTTTTCATATAGTATGTAAATAAATGTCAGTGCAATAAAAAGAGGCAAGGCTTTCAAGGAGTCTAGTATTCTGTGAAATCGACTGTATATGTACGAGATATTTGAATGTACATATTTGCAAAAGTGTAGATATATCTACCATAGAAGTGACCGTGATTGGATACGCATCTGTTTTATCCTTTCTCGATTCAACAAAATGTAAGAATTACATTTTTCTCTGAAAAATATTCTCTGACACAGACTTATTCAAATGTTGATAATTGCTTAATGAATTTGACAGCTTAAATCGAATAATTTGCATGAGTTAAATTCATTTCTTTTCTTATTAATTAGAATTAATCAATTAAGGGGTTACATCTATTCTTGTGGGTTGAAAAAAATGTCGGAACATTTTTTATTGCATTTTTTTTAAAGTACATGTTTTCATGTATGTTGGCTCGAAATTTTATAAGGACTTGAGCACCAATTCTCAAACATTTTAGTGTCGTGATCCACTGAGAAGCTAAAAATTGCAGAAAAAACCTTGCGAACCCTGCACTATAATATTATACGAATGTCTTTTACACAGGTTTTATTTTCTGGACGGGTTGCGACCCCCTTTTATAACAAACGCGACCCCCCTTGAGGCCGCAACCCCCAGCATGAGAAAATATGTATTCGAATCCAAGTTACGGTTTTTTTTACAGCGAGCTACTTGAAAGTACAAAAACATGAACTTGAAATTTTGGTACTAGTCTACTTAAGGTTGTTTAGAAGCAAATCACGTTTAATTCGAAAATTCTGAAAATTTGGTATGTTTTTCAATGAAGTATTTAATAAGTCGTGTAAAAATTTCACGACGATTTGGAAGCTCGTTATCGAATAATTAAGATTAACAAATTAAATAAAATTAAACGTAGTCTTATGGAAACTGATATAAGTTTGCGATAAGTTTTTTTGTTGACCTCTCAAATTTTTAATATCCACAATATACTGGAAGCAACGGAAAGAAAACGAAGTTTATTGATAAACATTTTTTTTATTTGTTTAAAAAATTGTTTTTCACAAAACGTTAATTTCTTAATAACGAGCTTCCTAATCGTCGTGAAATTTTTACACGACCTCTTAAATACCTCATGCAAAAACATACCAAATTATCAGAATTTTCTCATCATTTTTTATTTTAACCCTTAAGGAGGTTGAAACAATGATGATAGAATTCTGAAAATTTGGTATGTTCTTACATGAACTATTCAGGCGGTCGTGTAAAAATTTCACTACGATTGAGAAGCCATTTATTGAACAATTAACATTCAAAGGTTTCATAGCTTCTAAACAACCTTAAGAAGGCCAAAAATATAAATGAAAAATAAGAATTCTCAGCTCCTTTATCAGATATGACTATAAACCTGTTATTACAACATTGTTTCATCCTTCAAAGGACAAAACAAAAATTTATTTTTGATTTTAATTGTTTGAATAATTTATAGAAAGCGCCAAAATCGAAAATGTCTTGTCCCATGGCCGACAGTTAATCTCAGGATTGGCAAGTCTGAAACAAAAAATAATTAAGCATTTTTAAAAGGAGGGAAGCTCACACAACAATTTACCACCGTTAATGAAAAATCGATTTAAAAAAATGGCGGATGATTGAAATGAAAATAAAACGGTGAATTTGTCACAAATTATTTCAACCATCCGCAATTTTTTTTAAATCGATTTTTCATTAATGGTGGTAAATTGTTCTATAAGAAACCTTCCTCTTTAAAATGCTTTTTTATTTTTTTGTTTCAGACTTGCGAATCCTGAGATTAAGTGTCGGCCATGGAACAAGACATTTTCGACTTTGGCGCCTTCTATAAATTATTCAAACAATGAAAATAAAAAATAAATTATTGTTTTGTACTTTCGAAGCATGAAACAATGTTGTAATAACAGGTTTATCGTAATATTTTGCTTTAGCAATGAGGTCTAAAGCATCTTTTTGTAGGAAATTAAATTTCCAACAACATTTTTCCTCACACTTTTTTGGTAAAGTTAATCATTTCGCAGATAACAGCAAAAAAACGAGAATTTTGGGTAAAAGTCAACTTTAGTGACCCGTACCATCTCACCGGTGTAAGTTACACTTACGCTGTTGAGGATACTTTTGAAGATCGTTCAATTCTGCGTAGATTGCGACCAAGAACAATGTGATAGCATAAAATGCTGTTGCGTTATAGGATTAAAGAAAAAAAAATTGATTAACGTTTATTTTAGATGGAAAATCTTTTCACGCGAAGGGAAAATACTTAATATTAATGTTAAGAGCTGTAACTTTCAGGGAATTTCTTTTCAGCCATCTCCAACAAAATTTCAGGTGGAGAGTGAGAAAACAAAAAAAGGTCGAAAAAAATCGCCCTAAATCGCCATATCAATTCAACGACATTTTTACGATGACCCCTTCGATTTTTTAAATTAAAATTAAAAATTTTTTAAAATTTAATTAACCAAGATATTGTAATTTGTTGAGAGGTCATTTTTTTTTGTTTTTCAATGTACTTTTTGAAAAAAAAAATTAAAAATTAAGAAAAACAAATTTTTAATGCCTTTTTAACTGTTTTAAGCTAAAAAATTGGATTTTCTTTCAATGAGACCCCTTCGATTTTTTCAAAAAAAATTACAAAATTCTACGTAAAAAAACAATTTTTTCAGATTTTACCGAAGAGGAGATTCAAATAACTTCTTATCGAAAAAAAAAATTCGATTTTTTTTCGTAATTTCGATTTTTTTTCCTTCTATAACTACAATAGTTGATTTCAATGATGTTAAAATAAATAAGTAACTTTCCTCACATATTTCCACTGTAAATTACAATAATTAAAATGAAGAATTACAATTCAAGTACGTTTTGCACTTTATTCAATTAATTTCATAAATGTTTAAGTATATCGACAGTTACATTCTAAAATTTCTAAAATTTAGTTTATAGACTCTTGAGACTAATAAAAAATTTCATTGATTATTTTTTTCACTCGATTTTCAACCAATAGGAGCTTGGCATTTGACATCACGTGTTACGAGCAGGACGAAATTATATCGGTAATTTTTCGAAAATTTTGCGGCTGTTGCTAGGTAACAAGCGAAAATTTTTCAATAGCTTGTGACCCACGTACGTGTCAGAAACGTCAAATTCATCGAGATGCGCGAAAGAAAATCGACTATATCAAATAAAATTTTTAATAAAGCCATGTGATTTTTCCGACGAAGATGTTAAATACGAAGCTGCTATTGATTAAAAATCGAGTGCAAAATATAATCCGCCGATAATACCCCTCGTGCTTGGAAATTAATCGCCTATTTCTCGATAGCTTCGTCGCGCTTCGCGCTCGGGATTTTGATCTGCCAAACTTCACACGCATGTCACTAGGCAACGAAGCTATCGAGAAATATCCGATAATTTCCAAGCACTCGGGGTATTATAACTGATTATACCTACTTCAAGATTTTCTAGATCAACGGAAGTTACACGTCATAAGGCAACAATGAGGATGGCGAAGAAAAGGAAAAGAGTATGAAGCAATAGTTATTGAAAACATGTTCTTAGACGTGAGTAATGTTAATATTTGAATAAAATTGAATAAAGTGCAAAACGTACTCGAATAGTAATTCTTAATGTTAATGATTATAATTTTCAATGGAAATATGTGAGGCAAGTTAGATTATTTATTTGAACACTATTGAAATCAACTATTGTAGTCATAGAAGGAAAAAAGATAAAAATTACGAAAAAAAAAAATTGAAAAAACAAATTTTCGATAAGAAATTATTTGAATCCCCTGTTCAGTAAAATCTCAAAAATTTTGTTTTTTTACGTAGAATTTTATAATTTTTTTTGAAAAAAATGAAAGGGGTTCCATTGAAAGAAAATTCAATTTTTTAGCTTAAAACAGTTGAAAAAACATTGGAAATTTGTTTTTCTTAATTTTTATTTTTTTTTTCGAATAGTACATTGAAAAACAAAAAAAAATGACCTCTTGACAAATTACAATATCTTGGTTAATGTAGAAATTATGATTATTTTAAGAATATTTTTTTGAAAAATGAATAACTTCGGTATGGTTTAAGACAGAGAGCTGAAAATTGGCATGGATACTTCTTTTTGCATGTATAATAACATTTTAAAAAATCGAAGGGGTCATCGCCAAAACGTCGTTGAATTGATATGGAATGACACATACATATATTATATACATGTCTCTCGCTATGACGGACAGCTCCCTCCCGATTTCGTTAGTTTTTGAAATTACAAAAATTCTGATAAACATTTTAGGGTGTCTTGTGTAAGTATCGAATTGTGGTTTCTATGTTGTCAAGAACGCAAGCGTGATAAACTGATACGCCAGGAAAATGAAATTTTTGTCTTGGCCCTAATCTAAAGATATATTTTGAAACTTATCAGGTGTTCTATTACATATTCCAACAAGGGAATACAATTTTTTAACCCAAAAATGTTTATTTTTGTATACGAAACACTCTGAAACGTTTGGAAGAGCCTAAAACTGAGGTTATTTATAAGCGTACAATGTAGCGTTTGTATTTTTTGTCTGAGCCAAATTATTAGACAATTTATTAATATTTGTGCTGATCTCTTATGTGAACCCCAAAATTGGTTTAAAGATTTTTATAAACAAGTTGTGATACACTGAAGACTCTTTCGCATGAAAAATTAATATTTTCATTGAAAAATAATTATTTTGGAATATCAAAACGTGTTAGGGAACACATTGGGGAACAGATTGGTTTTATCGAAGCTGAAGAAAATCTAAAATCTAACTTCACTTTTTTGGCATTTCAATTAGGGTTCCGTCCCTAATTGTTTAATTTGAAATAATTCATGTCTGTGGAAAGCATCCATGATCACGCTTTGTGCTTTAAAAGTATTATTGCCAATGAATATAGTAGATTTCTCATCATTTGTTACCGTTTTCATCATTCTAGGGGCAATGCGAAAATAACAAACTTGATATTGTATCCTAGTAAATCAGTTGGGAAACAGGATTCACGGTTTTATCTACTAGAAGTAGGAAAAACTTTCGGGTTTCTAAGCATTCATATACATTACATTGGAATATGAATAAGAATGATTGTAAACAACATCAGTGTATACGTTCAATTAAATAGCAATAATGGTGGCTGCGCTGAGACAACGTTATCGGAAGATTCGGAAGCAATCTCGCTTTACAGAGAAGAATTCTTAAGCAGTTTATAATTCGAGTAAATTAGTTTTCTAAACGGCATTAAGGTGTGTGATTAAGAAAAATCTCGAATGGTTAATTAATCGAGTTGGTGGTTCCGTTACGGGCGTACACCCGTAAATACTTTTATACATTTGTTTATATATATATGCATATATATATTATGTACAAACGTAAGTGTGCATATCACGGAGCTAGTCGAACGCGGTACACTTGCTAAGCAGGCCACTCACCTACATACCAACGGCCACTGGCACCTCTGAAACATATCTTCTCGTGAACGAGTTTTTAACGCTACTATACGTACCGACGTTACGCACTTTGCATTACCAGTATACGGAAACCAAGGAAGATAATAGTTCGGAACATATAGATCCAAATATTTAATCCCTGGATAACATTTGGGACTTGAGATTTTGTGACCAGAGAGCATTTTTTTCACCCATGCAAGATTTTCGTGCTATTCACCATATGCGTGGATAGCCGAAAAGTGACCCTTTCATTCTTAGCTGTCAAAAAGAGCCTCTTTTGGGCTATCCAGCGAAAAGACACTCAAATCTCCCATGGGGAAAAAAAAGATCATGTGCAGCACGGGCTAGAGATTCGTCTTTTGTCTCGCGTGGTTGCGGCAAAATTCACGCTCGACAAAAAGACTTATCTCTGGCCCTAGATGTACAACATACGATTTCTCGCTCTTAACCCGCATTAGAATGATGTATACTATCAAATATAAGACATTTTTTCGCAGTGACTGTAACTCTTTATTTTTTTAAATAATTAGCGTCGAGACGTTACCGCGTCTCTTCACCCCGTAATGATCACATTTGCCCAGAATATCATAATACTAACACTGGGTCAATTGACCCGGGCTAACTTTGAACGATTTCTGAAACAAGACGACACGTTATATATTCCGTATAAAAATTCAGAGACATAATTTGAACATTGAATAATATGCTCTCGTCGATGGAACTGTACATTTTTTATTTTCATGTACTGAAAAGAAACCAAGAAACAAAGTGTCTCGAAAATACGGTTTTCTACATAAAAATTCATAAGGTTTTCAATTTTCAATATTTTTTCGTAAAAATTTAGCCCGATACTCTTGAGTTATAGTACTTTCATAAAAAAACAGTTTTAAAAAAATATGGCTGCTTATCTACCGTAAACTAGACATTTTGCCGCACACCTAGATGGCAGTATAACTCCGGTTTTCGCCGGTTTACTTCTTTTAATATTAGATTGAAAAATAAAGTCCAGATCAATTTGAGCCACGGTGATCATTACGGGTTAATACACTTCAAAGTGCTAAAATTCGAAGGAGATATACATTTTTATTTCATTATTCTGTCGTATACTCTTGCGGGGTTTTACGTCACTTCCCACTTCCTTCCTAGCCTCCTTCTCATTTCTTTCCTAGTCCTTTTTCTCCTGTTTTTTCAAATTTATCAAAATGGTCGCATCGAGAGCTAAAACAAAAGCAAAATGAAGCTGAAAGAACAAGCTATCCTGTCCATGCAATGGTTTAGCTGGCAATTTTTTTTTCAAGTCACTGCAGCCAAAAAAAAGTACATAAAATTTGCAAATATTTCGTTTCATACTATTTCTTAGGATTGTATGGAACTTGTAGTTTCGAAATTTTTCGCTGAAAGATCTTGAAACTAGAAACTTGACGCTCCAAAATGCCTTTTTAGACTTCGATGTGACCATTTTTCACTGAGTTACAGCATTTTTAAAAACCACTACAAATTTAGGAAATTTGTTTGATCCCTTAATTGTTTCCTATAGTGAAGATACGTCTTTATTATTAATTTCCTCGTAAAGGCTGTCAGGTAGTATTTCATTATTTGAGGGAAAAAATGGCCTCACATCGATGACTTGATCAAGCGTTAGTGGGTGGTTTTCCGACAAGTTTAGAAACTTTATAGCCTTACACAAGCGATTGTCTTGGAACGTGCGAAACTCGAGAGTGCATGCGGAAGGTAAAATTGTATTTCTTTGTCATTTGCAAACGTTTCAATGTCCATCTACGTAAAAAGCGGACATTTCATAGTCCGCGGAATCCCAAAAATCGTCCGCGGACAAGACATCGAACAACCGGATTGTCCGCAGTAATAGCGGACACGTGGCAACCCTGATAATTACCTGTGTAATGCGAGGGGGCATGAGGTCTGAGACGTACCAACACCTATTATATCGCCTTATGTTATATTAAATTATTAGTCACCGCAACCACCAACAAAATTCAACAAAACGCTTCAACGGTCGCAATTTTGCTGCACTCAAGTGAAAAATGTTTACGCGAGTATACTAATTACCAAAGACAGTTGTCATTGAATTTTAAATTAATCGCTTTGGGGTTTAAATTGCATACAATTTTACAATGGTACATTTACTGAGATAACACTTATTTCTCTGCCAGAAATAAATCATTAACATCATGAAATATGTACTACACAACAAGGCTACCGTATAACATCTTTGCCAAATAAAAGCTTTTCAATATCCCTATTAAATAACAAGCTTACTGCAATCAATCTCCGCTACATAATTACTGTCCCAAATTAAAACTTTACAAAAAAAGTCTCCCAGTAAACAGCCCTTTGTTAACACTTCTAACTTAAGATCTTCCTACAGCGTGACAACTCTCCCATTTACAAGTCTGCAAAAACGAAAGTAATTTTTTGGAAATCGTTATTATCAATAGCGCCAACCGGGTGCCTAAGAGTGTCACCCGATTACTTCGATGTAATTTTGCCGAAAATATCTATGGGTCATTTCGCCAATTATTGGTACGAGTTGTACCGAGTGGTCAAAAATAAATAAAAAAACTAAATTTGCTATTCGAAAGATAGTACTACAAAAAATATCCATGATTTTTTTTTTAAATTTCGGCTAGTAGTTTTTGAGCAACAGCGGCGGTAAATTTTTGAGTTTTCAAAATTACGGAATTTTCAACTCGATATATCTTTTTTTCTTGAATAGATAGAAAAAAACTTTAAATACGTTTTTTTTTCGTAAAACTCTGAAGTTTTAAACAAAAAATATATCAATATCTAATGCTATGTTTCTAATCTCGAAAATCACATTTGAAATATAAAAATCGATTTTTCAGCCCTTGCCCCCAATTTTAGATCGTTGAAAATATTTTTTTCGAACAATTCAGAGTGTTTTTATATTGAAAATGATCTTAAAGAACTTGGGATCTCTATAATTACATGGGGGAAACATCAAAATGAAAAATTTCTTTTTTTATCTGTTATTTTGTACATAAATAAGTTAAAGACTTATTTGTCAAAATTTACAAAAGCCATTGATAAAAAGACTATGATTTAATCATTTTTATTTTTGTTGAATTATTCGACAAAGAATTTTTTAACCATACAGTAATCGAAATTTTCAGTACATGGTGCAATACAATGAACGGATTGTGTTCCTTTCAAGGGTTTCGCTTGTGTAAATCTCTCTTTTAGATACTCTGCACTCGAATTGTACGCTTCTTTAGATACAAAAGCAAAGTTTATGTGATCAAAATATTTATTGGTCCACTCATATAATGCAAAAGGTGTCAAAATTTTCTTTTTTGTGCCCATTTGTAATGCCTTTCATGACGCCAGACGTTTCATGGAGCCTGCTAAGCCATCACAGGGTTCTTTGCCATGGGCAGTAGCAAAAAAGTGCCACTCAGCATCAATTTCAAAGTCACGTTTATGGTGACACAAATTCGCAAAAGTTGATTTATTCTTAAATTGTTGACGTGCTCCATCTGAGAAGTAATAAATTTTTATTACTTCTTGGAACTTTGGCAAATAAGTCTTTAACTTATTTATGTACAAAATAACCGATGAAAAAAGAAGAGTAAACAAAATATGGTCAATTTTGCTATACTTTATTTTTCATTTTAATGTTTGTCCCACGTAATTATAGAGATCCCAAGATCTTTAAAATCATTTTTTATGTAAAAACCTCTGAATTTTTAGAAAAAAATATTTTCAACGATCTAAAATTGAGGGCAAGGGCTGAAAAATCAATGTTTATATTTCAAATGTGATTTTCGAGGTTATAAGCATAGCATTAGATATTGATAAATTTTTTTATTTTAAACTTCAGAGTTTTACGAAAAAAAACGTATTTAAAGTTTTTTTCTATCTATTCAAGAAAAAAAGATATATCGAGTTGAAAATTCCGCAATTTTGAAAACTCAAAAATTTGCTGCCGCTATTGCTCAAAAACTACTGGACAAAATTTTTTTTTTAATCATGGATAACCTTTTTAGTACTATCTTTCGAATAGCAAATTTAGTTTTTTTTTTATTTTGACCACAATGTACAACTCATACCAATAATTGGCGAAATTAACCCTTTATTCATGGCAATGAAATTTACATAAAAAATTTTACTATCCTTCGGGAATTTAGGCAAAATTAGTTTGAATTTATTCATGAAATGCATAGAAGAGAGATAGAAGCCAAACGTAACAGATGGAGGCAAAAATGATAGAGATCTAAAGAACGGCAAATAATGTGATAGTCAGGTCTATCAACGAATGTGTATATACAGATATTGTCCAGTTGTATCGTCACGCTGATTACTCCCTTGTCGCTCTTAATAGTAAGGTAAATGTCCCAATACCCGACCACGTCCCAGTACCCGACCACTTGAACCAATATATCAGCAAGTTAAGCGTTCACTTAAGAGAAATCTTAAACTGTGAATTGATTTAATATCCATGATTCATAATCTACGTATACGACACTACTTTTAATATTTCAAGAATCGTCTGTAATTTAATTTTGGATAAATATGACAGCACGGGTAATATTCGGGGCACGGAAGCCATTATCTAAGCTGAAGTACTAAGGAATCGCGATATCTTATTGAAGCTATTTCGACCTGAGCCTTAGCTGTTTTTATTCGGAAAGATATCACTAATTTAATCATGTTGTCTCAATTAGCCAAAAATGCGTTTTAAGGACTTAATTTTCATGTCCGGTTATTGGTACATACGAAATGTATCTTGTACCGATAACCGACCTAGTGTCCGGATATCGGTACTTGCTCGCGATTATGTTCAGTCCCAGTAACCGGACATCTGCTGACATGTATATTATTCGTGCATAACCTCAAAATTTCGGTGACACAGTCTCTGAGCAGCGACGCATTTTTCTCAATTCACCCCCTCCCTTCCCCCCACCATAGAGATGAGTGGTCGGTTATAGGGTCATAATGTGTGGTCGGATATTGGGTCATATAGAAAAACGGGTGGTCGGGTACTGGTACATTTACATTTCTCAGTATTCTCGGTTATTATGAATAAACAACTAATTGTAGCAACAACGATACCCTGTGTTTTGGAAACTAGAGACTTCAAGCTTTCCAATAGTCATAGTTGTTATAGAAAATAGTTTATTTTTGAACGCGAAAAACAAGTTAACTTTTTCGTCGCCTCTTAGATGGTCGGGTACTGGGACATTTACCTTACTTATTGAAAACATTAATTTACCGTTCCGTTGATACTGAGTGGATGTAAAAAGACTGATTTACATAGAATTGTTTACAGTGCCATCTTTTTATATCGTGCCAAACAAGACTATCAGAGTATGACTAGGAAAGAATTGAATAGTTTACCCTTGTTACATATTTTTCATTTTTATTTTTCATTACTGTATAACCTTGAGTTTCATTCTCTCTCAAGGATTATTGGTTGCACGAACAATTTACGCATCGTATAACTCACACGCGATCTTCACGAAGAAACGGAAGTAAGAGAAAAAAAAACTTCTGCGATAAAGAGATAATTGGGGGAGGAAATCATGCATTTACCACAAGAAATAAACATTATACCGATTATGGTACAAAAATCTCAACCTTCTTTATGTCATTTTCACATCACTCATCATAGCTGCTTCGACCTGATGTTTTGCAAAATTTGGCACTGATCATGTGTATAGAAATTATAAAATTATGATAATTTTGCTGTGTTATCTTATGACTACCAACCATTCCCTTCAATAAGAAGCTGAGAAATACTCTGTTTATGGCAAGAAAAAGTGGAGTTTTGAAGAAAACGTTCTATACCCTAGTTGGCTACTAAAAGAAAATCACTCATTTTGTCACGAACATTTTTATTAAATAAAATTCCACTTTTTAAATTAAAAGAGCGTTTTTTAATAGATTAATAAATTTGGGAATACCTGTTATCTCTGTTACTAAGAGCTCGTATATCGTAATGAGGATAAGTATAAGCCTACCAGATAATGGTTCATTTGGGTATTTTTATTTCCAAAATTTCAATTTCGTCCAAAAGGAATGCAAATAGAAGTTTTATCGTGTTAAACTTTTTATTCATAATTATTTGAAATGTATGTTTTTTTTTTTGTAAAGAGGACGAATCATTATCATCACACGGCCCACATTACCATATCTTTTTTTTGTGTAATGACAAACTACGTTGATCACTTTGCATTTTTCGAATTTTTTAGTTTTCAACATCAGGGATTAATTAACGGTACAATGGGGGCGATTTATCATTTTTTTCTAGTTCTACAACAGGAGTCGTAATTGCGCGGGTGTAATAAAGCACCGTGGTACCGGTTTAGTTATGAATTCGGCATAATTTATGATAAAAATCCTACCAGTAAACACACAGAATATACTCAAATCCTATATTACAAGGCTCTTGATTCGATAGCCTTCGTCGTAGTCGTCGATTTTAACATCGCCATTTATAACCACGATGAAAATCTGCATATAGCCTCGTGGATTTGCGAATCCTTCGCATTTCACTCAAGTATGTAAAGCTACCTAGGAGAAGAAAATACGTTCACTACTCGCAAAAATTAAGGGAGCAAGACAAATTTCCTAATTTTCCGGTGATTTTCGGCACGCTGTATTTCAGTGAAAAATGGTCGTATTGGAGTCATTAAAAAAGGATTTTGAAGCTTCAGGATTCTAGTTTTCATATATTTTAGTCAAAAATTTGTAGGAGCTACGGTTTAAAGGAGGTACCCAAATAAAATTGTTGCAAATTTTTTACCTTTTTATTTTTTGTCCGGGGGCTTGGATTTTTTTTCCAGCTAAACCAATACATGGACCAGACCAGGTAGCCTGTTTATTCAGCTTCAATTTTATTTTTTTATTTTTTTTCTGCATTGATTTCTCGCGGATATATCTGACTTTGAATGAAAAAGGATCCTTTTGTCTTTAACCACTGATATCTCAGCAACCAATAGTCGTACAGAAATTAATCGGGCAGTTTCGAAAACTGGAATAAATTTCCTACAAGATTTCTTCAAGAGTTATCGCAATATTTTTTTTCTACCCTCAATATTCAGTGGAAAAAAGAACAAAAAGTGACTTTTTTCCTTGATTTAGTAAATCGACTGCATCTTTGCTATAATATTTACAGCTTAATGTACCCCAAATAACCCTGTAGATTTGCAGATCGATCCCTTGAACGGTTTTTCCGGACCGATTGATGAAAGTGGCATCGCCGTCCCAGACTTTGAAAAGCTTCAATTCTAGGGTAGCAACAGTTCGGAAGGAAATGAAATCCAAAAAAGGTATAGTCCCGAAATTAATAATATTGCGAAGTACTTATAGCCTATTAGAACCTGATAGTCTCGGAAAAGCTTATAGGCGGAATAAATGATTGGCTCGAAATAATCATTATCACGAAGTAGCTATAATCCCGGCGTAGTCAACATAGCAAAGAAGCTATATACCCGGCGTAGCCGACACCCGAAGCATGCTGTAGATGTAGACTTAGCTAACGTCTTAATAAAAAATAGTACAATGTATTCTACAGTCCCCGAGTAGTTATAGTCCTGTAGCTAACATTGCTGAGAAAACTTTAAAGCCGGAAAAGATGAAGTTCGAAAGAAGCTATAATCTCTGAGTAGCTAAAGTTCTGAATGGGCTAAATTTCATATTTAGTTACAGATCCGCGGTATCCAATGTTCTAGACGAGCTAAAAATCGTTCTTGAATTGTTGAAGCAAAGGAGATACTAAAGTTCCAGTGTAGATTTAATCCGGAAAGAGCTCAAGTGCTGAAGCACTTGAAAGTTAAATCAAAAAATCATAAAATCAAAAGTTAAAACATCAATAAACTCCACATTCACGTCCACTAGTATTGTAATTGAGATTATTACTGTATTATATTACCGAGAATCGTAAAGCATTAACATTAATTTTCCCAAAGCAATGAAAGTATTAATTAACATTTTATGAATGGTGAACTTATAAATACTAATTTATATGGTCACATTGGAAACATGCAAGGTGTATCTACCAGAGGCCCTTGTTTACTTCCAATGGAATCCGACTCCTTTCACTTTCGTTCTCTTTCGAATATCTCGCTCTTTTATCGCCTGGAATAACGTCTCGTGAACGTCCTCTTGTATGTAATATCCTCGATAAACAGTATTGGGCACCTATATTTTCTCACGTTAGTTGCCGTTTTTTTTTTCTGAAACTTTTTCCAAGTATGCATTGACCTTCAGTGTGTTAAAACAAATTTGTATACAATGAGAATTTCTCGGATACATACAATGTAGTACGTTTTTAGTGCACATCAGGTTTTTAAGCCTTTTTTCACGTACGTCTGCACTTGTCGCTTAGTGAAACGATACACGAGCGTGAAAACGCAGATGCAGATTGCAAAAAGGTGAATTTTTCACGTGACACTGCCCAATATGGTAAAAAACGAATTAAAATTACTGGTAATCATCTAACGGGAAGAAAATTACTACAAAAGATAATTACGACACTTCGGGAAAATCGGAGATTAGTACGGATATAATTAAAAAGAGACCAAAATCGTTATTCGATTGGACCGCTGAGCTTGCAAAGCAAACAGTTATTTCTTTTCGGATAGTGAGGAGAAAACTTACGATAACGGAAGTTGAAGGATGCAAAGCCGAAAGAACCTCTGGCTGGCGAAGATGAATCGTTTAGTATGGGCCAAAAACATCAACATTTGCACGAAGAAGGTTGGTGTGAAATAATATGGTCCGACGAATTGAACTATCAAGTAAGAATAATTGACCAAAATAGTTTAGTATTAAAAGACTAAATTACTTTACTACAATCTGTTTCCCTGTTCAAATCCATTTTTAAATAATTTAAATAGATGTCGCTGTTTTTTAGCTCATTAATCTTGTTTTCTTCGACCAGTCAGGGCTTCTTCCGGGCCTTACGTGCGATAAACGCAGACTGCATACTTAAATCACCCATAAAAATCATATTCGCACTAGAAACTTGCTGCCTCGTATGTGTAGCCGCGAAATTTTCGGTGCAGATCCGTGCAACCGTCGCATTATGGTTACAATTCAGTGATTGGTTATGCGTTGATTACGATTTGTTTATTTTTTTATTTTTAATAAATAACCATAAGGAAACCGAGAAATCACCACAGAAGGAAGGTTCGTTTAAAAGAAAAAGCAACCATGAAACGACTATATTAGTAACGGAAAGTAACCGTTCGTGAAGGGTATGCAACCATTAGTTCCGAGACTCGCCACGAGATGTCGTAGTACGGCGAACGCTCACTCCCATACGGAATATTCCAAGAGTATGCTTATCTAAACGGATGTGCAGAAAGATTTTTTTCTCTATGTACCGATGAAATGAAACCGACATTCATGGTCAATCGTATGTGATGGTTTGTACATTCTATGAACGATCATTTGGTTACTGCAATCGTTCTTTTTTGGTTACTTTTAGGACCTATTTATATAAAGAGGTTCGTTTTGCGTTCATTTTAGATTCAAACGGACCGGTCCTCTTAAAATACTTATGGTTGCATCGACCCGCTAGGGTACAACTTTGTTACAACACATTATCAAAAAGTCGGCGAAGAAAATCCATCACCAACGTGAAAAAATATAGGGGCCCAATACTATTGAGGGTGTTGTAATATGAATTTTATATTGGGATTTAGAGTTAGTGATTAGACAAGATAGTCTTCTTCGTTGCGCAACATTTTTCGACCGTAATTTGTCGATACATAACAAATATGTGAATCACTCGCGATCTTCCATGGACTCAATTGGACCCACATGGCTAAACCGCTGCTCATTAGTATTGTTGGATTATAGTTTCTTCGGCCGATGAAAAAAAACAAATTACATGGCAAATTAAAAAAAAAATCGAACTATAAAATAAGTTTGTTTTCTGGGCATTCAGATGTTTGGGCAGAACGGTGGGACTACATCGGGCGCGGTAATACAATATTGGAGATAATAAATGACCGCAATAAGAAATCACGAAAATGATAAATTAAATGTTATGGGTAGGTATGTTTTTCGTATTTTTTGCTCTTTCGTAAGGTATGCACATATTGGATAAACAAATAATAATTTTTCTGAATAACAATTCGCGCTTGCGGTTTACCAAATTTCTGAGAACTTTAAATTGCATGAAGACTGCAATATTAAAAGATTTTTCAGAACCAAAAAATCTTCCAGAATATGTTTTTGTGTTCGTGATTATATATTTTTCATTATTAAATTTTTTCTTACAGCCGGGTAAATTTGAAAGTTCAAGAATAACTTATTCCACGATATTTTAAAGATGTTTTTTCCTTAAAACATTACCTTTGTTACCGAAAAGTTATGAGATACACGTCTCGCCGTTTGCGAGGTATTAATTGAGCAAACCCGATGAAAAACACACATACCAAAATTTATGTTTTGCAAATCATCGGTCCGGTAGATGTCTTTCGGTACAAGAACTTTTTTTTTATTGCTACTGGAGAAAAATGTACAAAAAAAATATCTCGACGGAAAACAAAATATAACGATTTATGTGTGGATATCATGATAAAGATGTTTTTCAAATTCGAATCTACGAAAATGTTCTATACCAAAAAATGACATGAATTTTTACGAAAAAAAAGGAATATTCATTTCAGGGACGGCGGAATTGCATCATTTGCATCTCCTAATATAAGTTTGTGAGGGATGAAACCCCCTTCCACAAACAACTAGTATTTTTTGTGACAATTCGGACCTTTTTGCTTCGACACGCTTTTTTATTTGTCTTCTCGATTTATCAATAAATCTTGACAATAACTTGAAAAAGGAGATCTTGACAAAAATTGAAGATATAAAATTTTTCTTTCTTCAAAACCTGCAGCGTTTGGTATTAAAATTATGAAAGAGACTTGAGAATGGTAGGTAGAGTGGAAATTTTGTCCGTGAATTGTCGGAGGAGATGGAGGGTGATATTTTCAGATAATCCACAGCATCTCAATCTTTTAGGACAGACTTAATTATTGATTAGAATAGCCTCATTATTGATTTCGCGGCGTCGCTCAAATGGCGTTTAAGCGTAACAGGAAGAGTGATCAATTGATCGACACTAATTTGTCGAGCTAATGATTTGCAGCTCTATAGCTCCCAGTTATCTCGTATCCACGTCTGCACTCGCTAATAATACTTTTAAACAGGGCACTAATATTGGTCACAGTCATATATCATGTGAATCCGCTGATTGAGAGTGACATGAATGAAACGCAAAAGTCTCTGCTTCCCATTTGACTTTGGGATGGAAAAATTGTCAAGTTAAATTTTATGATCTGAGATACATACACGAATGCAATAATTAAGCAGGATGCGCAGGATATGAGTATATGGCGAAAAAAAGAGAAACACCACTATGATTAGTGCTAATAAATGAAAAGACGTAACTCTCACGCTTACACGTTCGAAGATACATGTGTAACGCCATTTTGTTCATCAGTATTTAGAACACGAATTACGAAAGCTAGAAGCGTTTCATAAATAAATTTATTAGCAACATTTTTTGTGCCCGTGTCATTCATCTTTGTGAATCACTCTGGATACTTTTACCCACTAATTGGGCCTGACTGGTAAACTAGCTTTACTAACGACGTATAGAGAGCTGTGTAAGTCTTTGCCAGCTCAACGTTTTAGTTTAATTGTCGCGACGATTAGGGGAATACGGACGACGAAAAGGAGAAAAATCCTTTTTATTTATGGATCTTTGTTCATGTACGTGGAAATAATAATACCATATTCAGACAGCGTGGAGAAGAAATGCATAGAAAATCGTCCACGTATATAGTAATGTAAGTATAAAGTGAACTTGGGAAATATGAATCAGCCTAATTATTCTCATATATAACTCATTATCAGGACCTTCATCGTATTGAAGTTTTTGAAATGCGCGAGCTTATCTTTTTGTTACCATTGATTTCTCGGCCAAAAACTAATTAGATTTCTATTCACCTTAAATTTCCAGTGTTGCCAGCCATTTGTTACTTCCCATCAACATTCCCTTAAGGTACTCGTTTTGTTCCACCAAAACGATGTTAGAAACATAAAATTATTGGTAACGAGAGATATTCATCTGTAAAGATACTGAGTAAAAATTTCAGGGCAATAAGTATGCTCGCTACTAAAAAAAATGTAAATCTGAACATTTCAAAATTACATGCAGTCTTTCGAACATGAAGCGACTTTGTCGATACGTCATTGATTTTTCTTCTACCATTGAACAAAATTATCATAGACCGATGAAATGGCTTTACATCTCATCTTTAACCCGTAATGATCACTGTGGGTCAACTTGAGCCGGACTTAAACAAAAAATCTAATATTAAAAGTATTAAATCGGTGATAACCGGAAATGTCTAGTCTGCCGTGAAATGTCTAGTTTACGGTAGATAAGCAGTCATATTCTTCTTATGAATCATTTTTTTTTTTATGAAAGTACTGTATGAACTATTTTTTTATGAAAGTACTCTAGAGCATTGTTTTTACGAAAAAAATATTGAAAATTGAAAAAGGTATGAATTTTTAAGTAGAAGACCGTATTTTTCTACACACTTTTTTTCTGGAATTTTTTTCAGTATTTGAAAATAAAAAATGTACGGTGTCATCAACGAGAGCATATTTGTCAATGTTCAACTTATGTCTCTGAATTTTTATACGGAAATATAACGCGTCGTTTTGTTTTAGTAATCGCTCAAATTTGGCTCGGTCCAAATTGACCCAATGTGATTATTATGATATTCTGGGAATATGTGTGATCATTACGGGTTGAAGAGGGTCCGGTACTCTACTTTGAATTTAATTTCCTGAGTTTTATCTCATTGAAACTTCCCACAATTCTTATTATACTTTGTACTATTAAATTACTAGGATTGCTACGCTTCGTCGCTATATGCCTGCAGATGGGTGGTTAATTTTTGTTACCACGTTTTCATTAACTCGCTTTCTTGTATGTGAAGGTCGAATTTTGTATTTGATTTTAAACTAACTTCCTGATGAGGTAGAGACTTGAAATTTTGAACGTAGCTCAGAATTGGATGACAATGCAAGAAAATTTTTTCAATAAAAACTATGATAGAAACGGTTACCGTAGTTTTTCATCTGGCTGACAGATACACAGAATAAACCAATTCTTCAATTCCCTGTAAAGAAATCATTAAATAATCGAGTGTAAAGTCTCTTATGGTCTCTATAGTGTAAAGTCTATTATGATAAAGGATACAGCCACCCAACGCAAGCGACGCTTCGATAAAAAAGGCAAAAGCGGCTTGTGACGCTTCAAGAGGAATCGGAAGCAGACCGGTTCAAGCTCGTTAAAGTATTCAAAATAAATTTCAAAATTTCACTTACACAATACTAAAAATCAGAAAAAATTGTACAAATAAAAAAAATTTAATATCCCACGTTTTTAAAACGGACTAAAAAGTATAAAATAATTTCTCTAAGCTTCATACAGAATCAAACAACGTACATATGTACATATTTTTAACCTCTTACAGTTTATTCTGGAAATTTGTCATAATACATTTTTAATAGCTATTTAAATACTTGTGAGATTTGAAACGAAAAACGTGGGGCGCATGCAATACATAACTATATGAAATGAAGAGAGTAGCTATCAATGAGAGAACTTATTTATATCAGTTCACATAATTTGCAGTGCAATACAAAATAGCTGCACTATTAATGCATCAATTATCTGTTGCATGTGCCCCACGTTTTTCGTTTCAAATATCTCACAAGTATTTGAATAGCTACTAAAAATGTATAATGACAAATTTTCAGGATAATCTGTAAGAGGTTAGAAATATGTATGTATATTATTTTATTCTGCATGAAGCTTAGAGAAATTATTTTATACTTTTTAGCCTGGTTTAAAAACGTGGGATATTAAAAAATTTTTTTTACTTGTTTATTGATTTTTTGTTTGTTTTTATTTCGGTTGTTAGTCTAGTTGCTAGTAGAAAAAATTGTGAAATATACTGCAGCAAAAATGTTTCATAAATTGGATAAGTCAGAAAATTTTTCAGAGTTTGGTACCAATTAATGGAATCTTTTCGTCGAATATATATTCGTCGAACCGAGAATATTTATTTTTCAAATATGTCAAACACACTATGCGAATTTTGGATCATCCGGATCCGAAAAATTGCAGATGGTAATCTCTTTAAAAATGGCGATTGCACTTTTTTCCCTTTTTATAGCTGACTTTTTCTTCCAAGAACTTTACTTTTTCCCGGCAGAATTAGTATCTATTTTTGTTTTCATTTTTCACATACAAATATTCATAAATTGAATTTCGTAAATTCACAACATTGGAATTCGTAAATGCTATTCTTTGAGAAACTTTATCATAGAAAGTTGGATATAGTTTTAAAGAAAAAATACTAGCGCAAAATAAATGCAAAAAAAAGCGAAACCATACACACTGAAATTGG
Source organism: Alloplasta piceator (assembly GCA_946863875.1). Lineage (NCBI taxonomy): Eukaryota > Metazoa > Arthropoda > Insecta > Hymenoptera > Ichneumonidae > Alloplasta > Alloplasta piceator. Next base: position 18,645,685 of record OX333078.1, read on the forward strand.
TAAAAAAAAATCCTTTCAGACTCTGAGTTTTGTATTCTTTGGCAGCCAGTACGTGCTATTCCAAATTATTCAATTCAATAATAAAAATATCGACAATAGTACTTATGGATTCTAACTCTGCGGATACAAATGTTGGAGCTCAATAAAATTTCATTTTTGAAAATTCGTATCTCCCGAATATACCTTAGTTTTATTTCTTCACTCAGAGTAAAAATAGGTTTAAAAAATAGTCTTTATAAAATATTTCTACAACCGATTATCACGAGTTTCACAACTACATATTTCAATCTTATTTGTTGAAATTTCAACTGAACACTCACTTAAGTATTCCAAAAACAATTCATTAATTGTTTGATGTAATTAATGTGGAAAAATGTTGAGCCCGGCGAAGATTTAAGTTGCTAATAGTAGCCTTATATTTTCATACATTCTCTAGGTTTACGCGGAATTTAAGTTAAGGTTTTCCAAACTTGATCTAACATATTTCGCATCGTAACTGAAAATGCAACAATGTAAACAAATAAGCTAGTTTGGCATGTTGAAATTGAAATTTAACATTTTTTGACAAAAAATGTAGATCCTAGACAATGCATGATAGCATTAGTTGGGATTCTGAACGGAGCGATCACATTCCAAAATTTAATATGTACTGCAATCATAAATTATACTTATTCAGTTTCTATAGACCTCTTGAGAAAGCCAAACTGTAAACAACAAATTGTTGAAAGCGTTCACTCACTCTCACAGTTCCAAATCGAAATATAAACAGACTGAAGAACATTAACCCTAATAGGTCACACTTCCGTAGAATCGCATAACGGCCACACTGGGTGAATTTCACCAAGGCTCCGAAAAAGTGATAATCTGCTTCAACATTAAGTTCTAAAAATTTTTTAAAAATATCTCGGTACTGTTGAAGGATCGTGAGAAAAGGTCTTTAAGTTTTTTCAACCACAATTGAATGTTAAATTATTAAAAAACCATTGGTAAAGTTGAGGTAACGAAAAAAATTTCTTTCACGGAAAAAATCGTATTTCTTTACACGCTTGATATTGAGCAATAATAGTTGGAAGATAAATTCAGGAAATCTTATATTTTAATTAAAAAATTATTCCAATACTGTCCGTTCAAAAGTGTTTTGATTTTGACCCCAAAAATAGATTCTCACCAACGTCAGATACACATTGATGGCTCCCAAGCCACACCAACTGCTTCAAAGTACAGTTAGGACTATGAGTTAATGGTAGATGTCGCGACGAGCCCCATTTCGAAAATTATGGGGGTCTACGAGGAGTTCGAAAGACGGCTTGGGGGAATTTTACCCAATGACCTATTAGGGTTAAAAAAATTGATTGTCAAACATGATTCTTTCGACAATTTTTTGAAATTATAAAGAAGCTTTGAAACTTCTTTTGATAGTTGAGTCTGCGTTTCGGTGCCCGAATTTAATCAACGTGAGATGATGCAAACTTTTCGACAACTAGTTTCGTGGGAAAAACCCATTTTCTTTCGGCCCTCTAACATTAGCCATATTTTCCCAACTTTTACTAATCCGACTTACATATTATATGTAAAACAGAATGATCGCGCATTTGTAATTATGAGAATCATACTCTCGCATTATACGGTGAATACGCTGGATGCGTCATGAGAAGCAGATGAGAAATAATTAAGGGGATACCTTACGCTAGGGAACGACAATGTTGGCTCTTGCTTCTTTCGTTACATAAAGTTATTTCACACTATCAACCTAAAATGTTTTTGTGAAAGCTAAGAGCTCACAGTCGGGTACACCGCATGGCACATATGCGGATGTTAAAAAGAATTCATACACAAGATCCGTTGTAAGCCGCCCAGGCTGTATATGTGCCATTCCAGCCCAAGTGTGTAAACCCGTGACCCTGACCCTCTCAGATTTATTCGATTTTTTTCATATGATCGCATTCAGTCTAAAATACACCCTTATAATTTTTTCAGATTTTTCCAAACATCCCTTATTTCAAAATAAATAGAAAAACGCCATTTTTTAAAAATCGAAAAAAATTCTGAACAAACCGTGACAATATATACAAATTTTTAAGCTATCACCCGTAGTGGGCAGATTTTTTTTCTGTTTTACGTGATGGATTAAAAAAAAAAAATTGTTTCAAAACGCCATTTTTCAAAATCTAAAAAATTCTGAAAAAACCGTGATAATTTACAACATTTTTCAAGCTATCACCCGTAGTGTGTAGATTTTTTTCTCTGTGTTTTACAAGTTATTAACATTCTCAAAATTCCAAAAAATTCTCAAATAGCTCGCCTTGAGCAGATACTGAATTATTTTGGTACTCAAATTGAGAATCTGCTCAAGGTGAGTTATTTGAGAATTTTTTGGAATTTTGAGAACGTTAATAGCTTGTAAATCTACGCACTACGGGTGATAGCTTGAAATTTTTTATATATTGAAACGGTTTTTTCAGAATTTTTTTAGATTTTTAAAAAATTGCGTTTTTTTCAAAATTTTTTTTTTTTTAAATAAGGGATGTTTGGAAATAACTAAAAAAATTATGAGGGTATATTTTTGACTCAAAGCGATCATATAAAAAAAAAATCAAATCAATCCAAAAGGGTCAGGGTCACGAGTTTACACACTTGGACTGGAATGACACATATACATGTATATACACTAGTGTAAAAAATTGAAGGAACAACAAAATTGAAGGAACCCCCAAGGAGGTTTGGGTTTGGAGTTTTGGGTTAGAGTTAAACCTTAACGACGCGAGGGCGTGTAGCGCCCGAGCCGCACGGACTCTAGTATATCTCTATATTATATAAATATTTCGCCGCCGCCACCGTGTACAAGAATCGAGACGTAGTGAAGTTGGCCACAGATTGAGCAGAGTTGGCGTAGTAAGGTTTGCCACAGAATCGGCGTGGAATCAAGAACCGAACGGGGTGAAATTAGCCATGGAATCGAAAATCCAGGGGAGGGTTTTGGAGGCAGCGCGGGATAGTGGGGAGGGGGCGGGGGAAAGCGGTGGGGGGGGTCAGGGTTTGGGTTAGAGTCGAACCTTTACGATACGAGGGCGCGTAGCGCCCGATCCGCACGGACCCCTAGTATATATGTGGGGCATTCCAAGTGAAAACGTGGAGTCATTTCCCTCGGGTCAGCAGATCCTTGCATAACTTTTTTTCGCTTCGATTCCACTTTAAAAACAGCCTAATTGTTTAAAAGATTTTTCTGGCCAATCCTTCAGGTGGCGCGACGATCATTTTTGTGTAAAAAAGGGATAACTGAAAAAAAAACCATTTTTAAAATTCTTCAATTTTTTTCACAGATTCTGGATAAAAAATAAGTAATTTCTAGCATGATTAAAAAGTGTGCCGCGGCTGCCTCATTTTTTTAAAATTTTTTTTTTTTCAGTTTCTAAAATAAAATAAAAAAATGAATTCCTCATACCTCTTACGTGAGTAAAAAAATAAAATAGAAATAAAACATATCTTAGCAAATTTTGATATTCTGCATATTTTTCCAAATAAATGAGAAAAATCTTTTTTTTCAATAAAATACTTCAATAAAAAGGGATAACTGATAAAAATACCAATTTTAAAATTCTGCAATTTTTTCTACAGATTCTGGGTCATAAATAAGTAATATCTATCATGATTAGAAAGTGGGATGCAGCTGCCTCATATTTTTTTTAATAATTAACTTTTTTTAGTTTTTAAAATAAAATAGAAAAATTGATTCCTAATACCCCTTACATGAGTAAAAACATAAAATAAAAATAAAACATATCTTGGAAAATTTTGATATTTTGCATATTTTACAGAATATCAAAATTTGCTAAGATGTTTTATTTTAATTTTATTTTTTTACTCATGTAACAGGTATTAGGAATTAATATTTTCGATTTTATTTTAGAAACTGAAAAAAAGAAAATTACAAAAAAAATGTGAGGCAGCCGCGGCCCATTTTTTAATCATGATAGGAATTACTTATTTTTGACCCAGAATCTGTGGGAAAAATTGCAGAATTTAAAAAATGGTGATTTTTCAGTTATGCCCTTTTTACACAAAAATGATCGTCGCGCCACCTGAAGGAGTGGCCAGAAAAATCTTTTTAAAAATTAGGTTGTTTTTTTAAGTGGAATCAATGCGAAAAAAAAGTTATGCAAGGATCTGATGACCCGAGGGAAATGACCCCACGTTTTCACTTGGCATGCCCCATATATATAGGGGTCCGTGCGGATCGGGCGCTACACGGCCTCGAATCGTTAAGGTTCAACTCTAACCAAAACCTCTAAACCCAAACCCCCAAACCTAAACCTAGAATCGAGCGGGGTGAAGTTGGCCATGGAATCGAGGCTCGAGTGGGGTAAAGTTGACCATGGCCTCGATTCTTGTACACAGCGGCGGCGTTGACGGCGACAATTTCATATAATATAGAGAGATATACCGGGTGTCCCATTTTAATCATACAGTTGATTTATTTTGAAAAATATTGCTCTGATCAAAAATTGAGTGGGATGAAACTTTTAGGGTTCAGAGGGGGACGTTCAAAAAAAATTTTGTTTTGGTCCAAAATTCAAAATGGCGGCGTTAAGATGGCTAACATGTTTTTTTTTTAAATGGGAACATGATTTTTTTTCACCAAAATTTTTTTCAGATTAAATCTAACATCTTTTGTAGGAACATTTTTTTGATACAGCCTACAATAGAGGGTGTCCCATTTTAATCTAACAGCTGAATTATCTTGAAAAATACTGCTCCGATAAAAAATCAAGTGGAATAAAACTTTTAGGGTTCAAAGAAAGCCGTTTAAAAAAAATGCTTTTTGGTCCAAAATTAAAAGGGGTGGTGTTAAGATGGTCGAAAGGTTTTTTAAACAATGAAAACATGATTTTTTTTCACCAAAAAATGTGTCAAGTCAAAACTAACAACTTTTGTTGGAACATTTTTTTTATTCAGTCCATAAGAGATCACCATTTCTTACTATTTTAGTATTATCCGGGATAACCACGAGGACGATGAGGTAGAGTCTCGTCACTTTCACAGTATTTTTTCCACTCCAAACTCTTCTTGTTAGTGTATCTGACTGTATGAGTGTGTGATTTTGTAAGCGTGTGAGTGTGCAATGTTGTAAGTTTGAGTGTGTGAAACACTCATAAGGATTAGGTCTCCACGGCTCGTCACTTCCGCAGTATTTTTCGACTCCAAACCCTCCTTCTCAGAGTGTGTGTGTGATTTTGTACGTGTGTGTGTGTGTGTGTGTGTGTGTGTGTGTGTGTGTGTGTGTGTGTGTGTGTGTGTGTGTGTGTGTGTGTGTGTGTGTGGAACACTCACAAGGATTAGGTCACTGGGCTCGTATTGTTCGGAATCAACTGGACGCAACATTCGGTCGAAGGTGGATTGGTCGAGATGGACCTGTCCATTGGCCTGCAAGGTCACCTGATCTTACCTCTCCCGATTTTTTCTTGTGGGCTTATCTTAAAGACGTTGTCAACCGTCAACCTCCAACAACACGAGAGAATATGCGGGAGTGGATAAGAGCTGCCTGCCGTGCAATCCCGAGAGTAGTTCTCTTAAGAACAGTTGATGGTTTTAAGAGGAGAGTAAAGGCATGTTTAAACATGAATGGTGGAATCTTTGAACACCTTTAAGAAGATTTCAGAAAACTTTCACGAGGAGGATTTAGAAGACCTCCTCGTCTTCGTCATTATGGTGCATAACGCTAAAATAGTCAAAAATGGTGATCTAGTCTAAAATATCCGGGCTATTAAAAAAATATTCCTACAAAAGATGTTAGATTTGATCTGAAAAAATTTTTGGTAAAAAAAAATCATGTTTCCATTTTAAAAAAACATGTCAGTCATCTTAACGCCGCCATCTTGAATTTTGGACCATAACAAAAAAATTTTTTGAACGTCCCCTTCTGAACCCTAAAAGTTTCATCCCACTCAATTTTTTATCGGAGCAGTATTTTTCAAGATAATTCAGCTGTTAGATTAAAATGGGACACCCGGTATATTGTAACGGAACGGCCTTTTCGGCCTCCCGTCACCAAATTCAATCATCACGAAAGAGGTGGGGCCACGATACCTAGGCCCTGGGTCATGCCCCCAATTATAATCACGCCTCTTATCACTGCCCACTCTCCCTCTCATCTCGCAAAATTGTCACCGAAAACACGTCCCCTGGAAGAACGTTCTCGAAACATCGAGAACGTTCACTACCAAAATCCATGGAAGCTTGGAGGAGGACTCCCACCATCATCGTTTGGGAAGCTATAAAAGAACTACCGGAATCGTCCTCCGGCACTCTATGAAAACTTATCAAGTTTGAGTCACGCATCGAGCTCTGCTTGATACTTAGTCTTATAAGGTCTTAAGTGTGATTTTGAGTTTGGGTGCCTTTTTCTATGTGATCCCCCACATTGCGTTGGGAAGTTGGATCATAGAAAGAGGATAGTTTGGCGTTGCTCCGTGCTTTTTTATCATTCAATTGTTTAACATTTACAAAATTATTGAACCAATCAATTTAATAAATTCTGTTCTTGCATACACGTGGAGCCGGGCAGGGAGGTTAGCCTGTAGGCGAGTTTGCGTGTGGAAACATTGTTTCAAACTATAAATTGAGTGTAAAGCTCTATCACGGCGCATTTTGCGACCGTGATGAATACATTTATTTTATTGTAAAAATATAATTCAACTTATTATCAAAATTGAGTGCTGAGCTCCACGTAGGTGCATATCACGTATCCTACGTGAATACTTCAAATTGCTATTGTATGATAATCATCGGCCACGATTATTAAATCATCAGCGTGCCGTTTGAAGAAAATAATTCTTATAAGAAAGATCTTTAAACCGAGCGATACTCGTAATATAATTTCAAAATTAAATTCTCTCACAGATCTCATTTAGGCGTTGTATCCCACATAGGATTAACATAAACGTAAACACAAGCGTGCGGCACACACACATACACACACCAACACGCGCACTCTTTCTCTTTTCTTTAAGCACACGAAGCTCTTCGACACATAAGTTCAGTGTTCAGATATTCACGCCAATCCATTTAAATTCATTCTTTCCATCCTAGGGCCCTCCTGATTCCAGTCCAGTCCTAGGAAATAATATGTTTGCATCTCTCACGGCATTGACCGAACTCTAGTAAAGAAAAAACCTCTGTTACTATCCAAACTCGCTTCACGAGTCCCATCGTTCAATTTGCCCTCGATTCTCGAGAATTGCCCTTTTGCAATTTTTTTTATTCAACGTATCGCTTCACAAACGTTGCTAGGGCAGACCCTAAGTACTCTTTGAGTCCCGATGATGAACGGTCTGACTTTCTAAGCGTGCCGTAACGCGCTGCGTGAAAGATTACACTAAATCTGAGGGATCTTCAAAATAAATTTAATTTCAATTAAATTATTAAAATCCTCTCAGGCATGGATATCCACAAAACAGAATTTTGTACCACACCAACACTCACACACACAAGCCTACCCTCACATAATCTCAGGGCGTTGAGGACCCAAACAAATATCTAACTCTCTCTCTCTCGCACGGCAAGGCCAAGCGAGAGAAATAAACACACGTGAAATGCGAGCTATCCGAAATAAAATTAATTTATTTCGAAAATTGCGAAGGCTCGAAATTCACGAAACGTTTCAATATATACTAGGGTCCGTGGCCCGTGCGGCTCGGGTGCTACGCGCCCTCGCGTCGTTTAGGTTTGGGTTTGGAGGTTTGAGTTTATTTGGGTTCTCGATTCTTGTACACAGTGGCGGTGGCGGCGATAATTTTATATATATATGGGTCAAAACGCTATTTATGGATGTCGGATCCGGCCTCACCCCCTCAGATCTCTTCGCATTTTTTTAAGCTGAAAGTCCTCATTGATAAATACATTCCCAAATTTTTTCAGATTTTTTCCCCTCTAACTTTCGCAGTTATTACATGGAGTATTCCGTCTAGTTTTACCATTTTCGTTTTATTCATTATGACTTGCTATCTTCCACCATAATAAAAAAAAAATCAAAAAATAGGTTTTTTGCGTTGAAAAGTCTCAGCTTTTCAAAAAAAATATTGTTTTTTTGTTTATGCACTTGGAAAGCTCTTAAAATTGAGCTTAAAGTCTAAATAGCTGTTTTTTGGCCGTTGCCCAAATTATGAAAATTTTTTCAATATTTTTTTCGAAAAGCTGAGACAATTTTACATAGAATATGTATTTTCCGAGATGGGTTCTCCATAAACATACGAGAAATAAATGAATGAACAAAAATTGATTTTATTCATTTTTTTGCCACCTTCCGTTATAATAAATTTTTTTTTGAAAAGACACGTTTTTTGAGTAAAAAAGTCTCAGCTTTCCAAAAAAAATATTGCTTTTCCGATAATGCCTGTGAAAAGCTCTCAAAATCGAGTTTTAAATCTAAAAAGCTGTTTTTTAGCCATTGCCCGTATTTTGAAATTTTGTCCATGTTTTTTTCGGAAAGCTGAGAAAATTTTACATAATATATGTCATTTACAAGGTCGGTTCTAAATAAACATACAAGAAACATACGAGAAAATTAATTAAAAAGTGTTTATTGATTCATTTCTCGTGTGTTTATTTAGAATCTACCTTGGAAATGATGTATTTTAAGTAAAATTTTGTCAGCTTTTCGAAAAAAACATGGAAACAAAATTCAAAATTCGGGCCATAGCTAAAAAACGGTGACGCGTTAAAATAACCCTATTCAAAAATAACACCCGATAAAATAACACGCAAAAATACCACACTCCAAAATAACACAAAGTTTAAATAACACACTCCAAAATAACACAGCGTTAAATTAACACCCTCCAAAATAACTCAACGGTAAAATAACATACACCAAAATAACACTCGTATCATAATTTTATTTTTCATGCGTGTTTGTACATGCAATTTTGTGTAAAAAGTAGTTTAAATCTTAATGTTGTGAGCAGCACCCCTAAATATTCTATAAGCTATTCGACGAATGTTCGATTGATTCGAGCTCATGGGTGACACGTTTAAATAATACTAGTAAATGACGACATTTGCGTTCAGGTGGGGGAAGTCCAAATTTGCTGGTGGAATGGATATCCTCGTTCCACAGATGTCAACCCTCGTTACTTTTGAAAGCGCGTTCTTTTTTAATTTTCTCTATTAAATGGTAATAATCAATCATTTTACAAAAATAACCCACAGAATTTGTACCTGGATATGTTGGCACTTCAGTTTGTATAATAAATGACCTTTCTTTTACTACATTTCTGGAAAAAATCATGAGAAAGCAATGCAACGCAGAAAAGTAACGATCCGTTACTCTATTAGTTACTTGTTTCGTTACATTTCTTGTTTATGTTTTTTTTTCAGCAACGCAGTGAAAAAATAGTAATTTACGATATGAAGTGCAGAGTTAACATATGCAGTTACAAATACTGTGGTTTATTTTAGTAAAATAATTGGTTGTTAGCAAGTAATAGAGAAAATAAAACAAGAGCGCGTTTTCAAAAGTAACGAGGGTTCACATATATCTGCCTCGTTGTAGAGTTTCTGTGGTTTTGGTGCTGTTTGAAACCTCACATGCAGAGTTCCTATACAGATATGGAACAATTCATCGAAATCATTCACGATAAATGTTTCGTGTTGATTTATCGTGTGTTGTTTTCTTGTTGTGTTAATTTTGTATTGGGTTATTTTGTCGTTGTGTTATTCCCTAATTGTGGTATTTTGTCGTCGTGTTATTCCGTCGTGTGTTTTTTTGTCGTGTTATTTTGTCTTCGGGTTATTTTGACATGCTACCTAAAAAACAGCTTTTTAGATTTAAAACTCGATTTTGAGAGCTTTTCAGAGGCATTATCGGAAAAGCAATATTATTTTTGGAAAGCTGAGACTTTTTTACTCAATAAACATATTGTTTCAAAAAAAAAATTTAGTAACGGAAGATCGCAAAAAAAAAATAAATAAAATCAATTTTTGTTCATTCATTCGTTTCTCGTACGTTTATGGAGAACCCATCTCGGAAAATATGTATTGCATGTTAAATTGTCTCAGCTCTTCGAAACTAATATTGAAAAAATTTCCAAAATTTTGGAAACGGCCAAAAAACAGTTTTTTAGACTTTAAGCACAATTTTGAGAGCTTTTTAAGTCCATGAATAAAAAAAACAATATTTTTTTTGAAAAGCTGAGACTTTTTCATGCAAAAAACTTATTTTTCGAATTTTTTTTTATTGTGGTGAAAGATGGCAGGTCACAATGAATAAAACAAAAATTGTAAAACTAGACGGAATACCTCATGTGATAACTGCGAAAGTGAGAAGGAAAAAAATCTGAAAAAATTTGAGAATGTGTTTTTCAATGAGGACTTTGAGCTAAAAAAAATGCGAAAAGATCTGAGGGGGTGTGGACGGATTCAACGTCCACAATTGGCGTTTTGGCCCGCATATAGAGAGATATCTCTACTAGAGATTTTTGTGGCTCGGGCGCTACGCGCCCCAGATCCTACGTTGCCCCAGACCCAAACCCGACCTCTCGATTCTTGTATACGGCGGCGGCGAAATATTTATATAATATAGATATATATATATATCGCTGCCGCCGCCGCTATGTACAACAATGGAGAACCTAAGTAAACCCAAACCTCCAAACCCAAACCCCAACCCCAAACCCAAACCTCAACGACGCGAGGGCGCGTAGCGCGCGAGCCGCACGGACCCTAGTATATATATACTAGGGTCCGTGCGGCTCGCGCGCTACGCGCCCTCGCGTCGTTGAGGTTTGGGTTTGGGGTTTGGGTTTGGGTGGGCGGTTTGGGTGGACGGGAATACCCTATAGTATAGGGTATTCCCGCTGAAATTTTCAGTCCGAACCCGGATCCTCTTGAATAATTATGAAAAAAAAATTCCAAAAAGTATTCTGAAAAAGAAAAGACATATTTTTTTGTTAAGGCTGACAATTGATATTTTTCATCATACGATTTTAGTAAAAAATCCGAATTCTTCACTAACTCTCTACTCTAAACAAGTAGTATCTTGATAATTCGAGATCCTATCGAAAAACACTTCAGACAAAACTTGTTCGTTATAAAACGAATAAAACAATTGATGTTTTTTTAAAAAAATGTGGGCAGACAAAAGTTTGTTTTTACTTCATAAAATACAAAAAAACGTTTTTTCAGCAAGTATACCACCTCGAATTATAAAATAAAAAAATTGTAAAAATTCTATAAGAAATCACAACATTTTTAAGACCAGATTGAGAATGGCAAGATCAAAATCCGCAAATCTACAGCCAATTGAAGTTTCGTCTTGACCTTATTTTTGAGCCAGATCATGCAAAACTATATGTTCTCGAAAAATTATACACAGAAATAAATATTCAAATGTATTTCTGTATATAACCCCCAAAAACACCAAAAATGGTGTACAAAACTTGGAGACAAGTACATTTCAAAAGGTATCTATGGTTTTACAAAAAGTTGGGAAATAAATAGATGATACTTGGAACACACATTGCCAAGAACAAGTAGGATAACACATATTTAAAAAATATATATAATCCTTCGTATCATAGACTTAAATAAAATTCAAAATATATATGACAAAAATATGTATTTAAAAATATAAAAAAATAATAATAAGTAATTGGCGAGTTTTCATTCATTCTACACGTTATGAAATTCTGTGTGAGCCCTGAGCTACATGTATACTAGAAATCGTTTGTACTTATTTTTTCTGTTGGAGATAAACTCGCCAAATTTATATATATGCATAAGTTATGCATATACGCCAAGTTTATATATTTTAAATTTTATTTAAATCTATGATACGAGGGATTATATATATTTTTTAAATATGTGTTATCCCACTTGTTCTTGGCAATATGTGTTCCAAGTATCATCTATTTATTTCCCAACTTTTTGTAAAACCATAGATACTTTTTGAAATGTACTTGTCTCCAAGTTTTGTACACCATTTTTGGTGTTTTTGGGGGTGATTTGTCCACTTTTTGCGAAGGGTTTCCATTCGGTTTTTTGATTTCACATAATTTATCATTCCATTTAATTATATAATTTAATATTATTTATAAATTCACGCAATTATATAATTCTTATACAATTTTTCAAAACTCCTTGTGTCCATTTTCTGGAATAAGCTAAAAGCACAGATCGGCAGTAATGATATTTTCAGGCGCATTTTCGGAAAATATCAATTTTTTGAAAATTAATAATTTTTAAATCTAAATTTTCAATTACCCAACAATGGTTAATGGAAAAAAATAAATTCCCAATCATCCAAATAATCGGTAATTGGGCAAAAAATAATATCAATTACTCAGAAAATGAGTAATTGGTCTGAAAATATTTTCAATTATTCGAATAATCGGTAATGGGTTAAGAAAAGTAATATCAATTAATCAGCAAAATGGGTAATTTGTTTAAATATATTTTCAAATTTTTAGAAAAAACTTAATAATTTATTGAAAATCGGAGTGATAAGAGATATGTAGAGATATATAGAGGCATATACAGGCATATACAGTCATATATCGGCATATCAACACTTAAAAAAGGCATAGTGTTAATAACAGAAGCGTAGTAAACCCAACTACGCCGTGATGTTGGATACGGCGAAACCAATGGCGTAGTTGAGCTAATCTCCGCGCGTAGTTGAAGGTATTACGTTGAGCTAACGACGTCCATATTTTGCATCGAGAAAAAGGTTCGGTAAAGTGAAAAACTTGGCTTGAATTAACTAAACCCGGCGGTTACGCGTGGCAAACAAAATGTGTAATTCATTCAACTCCAAATTTGTATCGAAATGGAAACAAAACTTGCATTCTCATAAATACATATATTCTTGACCCAACAGAGTAGAGAATCCGTTCAATTGAACATTACATTGTTTTGATTCTATATTCGGTAAAATATACTCAATAAGCGATTGTACAACCAAATGCTTTAGTTGAATGAACAGTTTATATTTTATGCAATTCAGATGTTGTTGACCGGACAAAAAATGCATTCAATATAAAGTTAGAAAATTTCAATTGATTTAACGAAATATTTGATGAGATACAATATTTTTGTACGCTAGAAGGACTTTTATTTAACTAATTAATGTTGAGATTAATCAGTTCAGCGAAAGCTTAACTTATTTATTCTCGCACCCATAGAGAGCACGAGCACCACCTGAAATTCAATGGTGATCTCATTGAGATATGTAGTCTTTAGTCCATAGGACTGCGTGACTAAAAGGCGCGGGTAATATTCCAACAATTCCTTGTGAATTGAGGACCCCGATGCTGGTAATACACCGGACTTTAGAAGTTCTCGGTGGCTCTCTCGCTGGCGCGAGAGCGCGCGCCGACCGACGCCACCTAACGGATCTCGGGCGAAGTACCAAAATCGATCGACAAAATGTGTTGTGGCCACAGTCAAATATTTAGTCAAATTAATTAAACAATTTGATCGATTTGAAAGCATTTACTATTCTTTTTAACTGGATGAATAGCTCAAATCAAAACTAGATATTTTTTTGATGAGACGAAACATATACTGTTAAAACAATTCTTGTTCTTTTATTAATTTAATTACATATTAGAATTGTATCACCCGTTTTACATTCAAATTTAAGATATAGCAAATTGGCAACAAAGTCGTCGCGTAGTTGGCTCAACGACATGACTTTCTGTGGATCAACCACCGGGTGGTTAACTAAACATAATATGACTATTGACGTAACGAGGACTGCTCAACCTCACCCGGTAGTTGGCAATACTTTAATTTTTTTCTCAGTGAAGGTATTTGCAGGCATATACAGACATATGAAGGTATATAGACATATACAGAGATATAGATCTATATATCTCTAATCACTCCTATGTTTTCAAAAACACTTTTTCAATAAATTATTAATTTTTTTCTGGAAAATTGAAAATTTCCCATTATTCTGAAAAATTGATATTATTTACCGACCAATTACCCATTTTTCTGAAAAATTGAAAACCATGTAACCCATAATCATTCTCACTTTTGCAGTCCCGATGATGAAAGGTCTGACTTTCTAAGCGTGCCGTAACGCGCTGCGTGAAAGATTACACCAAATCTGAGGGATCTTCAAAATAAATTTAATTTCAAGTAAATTATTAAGATCCTCTCAGGCGTGGATATCCACAAAACAGAATTTTGTACCACACCAACACTCACACACACAAGCGTACTCTCACGTAATCTCAGGGCGTTGAGGACCCAAACAAATATCTAACTCTCTCTCTCTCGCACGGCAAGGCCAAGCGAGAGAAATAAACACACGTGAAATGCGAGCTATCCGAAATCAAATAAATTTATTTCGAAAATTGCGAAGGCTCAGAATTCACGAAACGTTTCAATATATACTGGGGTCCGTGTGTAAAAATGGGTCATTGGTCTGAAAGTATTCTCAATTATCCGAATAATCGGTAATTGGTAGAAAAATCATATCAATTTTTCAAAAAAATGGGTAATTGGTTTAAATATATTTTGATTTTTTTAGAAAAAACTTAATAATTTATTGAAAATCGGAGTGATAAGAGATATGTAGAGATATATAGAGGCATATACAGGCATATACAGTCATATATCGGCATATCAATGTATTTGCAGGCATATACAGGCATATGAAGGTATATAGACATGTACAGAGATATATCTCTAATCACTCCTATTTTCTCAAAAACACTTTTTCAATAAATTATTAATTTTTTTCTGGGAAATTGAAAATTTCCCATTATTCTGAAAAATTGATATTATTTACCGACCAATTACCCATTTTTCTGAAAAATTGATATATATTTTGCTACCAATTGCCGATTATTCGGGTAATTGAGAATATTTTCAGACCAGTTATCAATTTTTTTGAAAACTTGATACTATTTTTAGACCAATTACCGATTATTTGAATAATTGAAAATATTTTCAGACTAATTACCCATTTTATGATTAATTGATATTATTTTTTTACCAATTACCGATTCTTCGGATAATTGGAAATATTTTCAAACCATTTTCTGAGTAATTGGTATATACTTTTCGAACAATTACTGATTATTTGGATAATTTAAAATACGATTTTGGATAATTTCATTTGTTCCATCAATTAGTATTCTATCTTTCAAAATTATCGATTTTCCATCAATTGAAAAATGGAAAATCGTAATTTTTTTTGCCGATCCCTGGCTAAAAGTCTCGAAAGGGGTAATTCTGCAAAGGTAAAAGTCACGAAGGATACAGATCCCGAAAAAGTATTACGTCACATTCGGTGTCCGAAATGCTTGCATGGGGGCCAAATTCAAATAAAATCGGGGCTATTTGGGCCTGATTTGAATTTAAAGTTACGAGGTTCAAGACGAATTTTAATTGAGTGTAAAAAATGTGATTGTATTAATTGCGATCGATTTTCCATAATCATTGCGCCACCCTTTATTACAGTGAATATTTTATCCCTTCATGAACACCAAAATTTTTATAATCATTTTTTTGTATAACCTGAAGCTTGTCGAAAGGTGCGAAAAATTCGGCAAAGGAGAAGGAAAAAAACTGTCATCTCAGCGATATCATAAACAGCTCGACCATAATAGAAAAACCGCAATATCTTCCGTATTTGGATAGCGAGAGGTTTCATTTCGGTGGCATTCTAAAGAGAAATAAAATCCCGATACAACGTATTCCCCGGAATTTTCCAAAGCCTCATAATTTGGTAATTATTAAGAAAATGGTTTTATGTATATTATAGATATACTTCTGTGTATAAGCGAGTTGGCAGGCGTATAAGAGTCTTGGAGCTCCTCTCGACATGTCGGGGTTCGGGAGGAAATGTACTTGTCTCGAGTCGCTACCGCGACTCTTGATTTTTCGAGAATATATAGTTCCGCATGATCGGGCTCGAAAATAAGTTCAAGACGAAACTTCGATTGGCTGTAGCTTTGCGGATTTTGATCATGCCATTCTCATTCTGATCTTAAAAATTTCATGATTTCCTATAGAATTTTTACAATTTTTTTATTTTATAATTCGAGGTGGCGCACTTGCTGAAAAAATGTTTTTTTGTGTTTTATGAATTGAAAACAAACTTTCTCGTGCCCACAATTTTTTAAAAAAATATCAACTGTTTTACTCGTTTTAAAACGAACAAGTTTTGCCTAAAGCGTTTTCCATTAGGATCTCGAATTATCAAGATACTACGTGTTTAGGGTAGAGAGATAGTGAAAATTTTTGATTTGTTACTAAAATCGTACGACGAAAAATATCGATTCTCGGCCTTAACAAAAAAATACGTGTCTTTTCTTTTTCAAAATACTTTTCGGAATTTTTTTTTATAATTATTCAAGAGGATCCAGGTTCAGATGTGAAAATTTCAGCGGGAATACCCCATATATAGCATTTCGTGCTTATATATCCGCGAGAATGGAAGTCTTCTCATTCTATCTTTCTTATTTTTCTATGCCGATTCGTAACGTGTTTTATTTGGTGAGGAGAGATTCTCTTCACAACGTACCATCAGGAGCCTTCATTTTGATGCTAAAAGCCCTTTATCTATCGCTGTATAATATTATAAAGTCTCTTAATATTAATGCTTTGATATACGAGAAGGGTGATCGATAATCCTAAATTCCGCAATGGTAAATGTATATTAGCGAGAGGTCAAAAATGTTATCTATCATATTTACTGCGTATAGTTACATACCGTTAACTCGTTTCGACCAGAGTTCCGATTTTAATATTCCCGTTTTAACTGACGGCACTATCATATCGATTTTTCAAACCGCATGATCGAAACTAAAATATTAAATTTTGTAGTCATGCTGTTAAAAAAAAGTAATGTCTACAGGTTATACGGTGAGTTTTCAGACTGGGAGTGCCCGATGTTTTATTTGCATAAATATATTTTTGTCTCGGACCTTTTATTCCAATTTCGGCATGAATGGCATTTCCACTTCAGATGGTTTCGTGTAATATTGAATTGAAAAATATTTCCGAAATTATTTTGTTTGAGGTTAGTAAAAAGATGATGATTCATTATTTTTCAACAATTTATTGAATTTATTTCAACTTTCTAATCGTATCTTGTTTACATACAACAAATGCTATAACCATAAGTGTGTATTTTAAAAAAAAGTTTATGATTATGTTAATCGTGAAAGTGTTTATGATAATTTAGTAGGTTGTTATCAGCTAAAAGCATTGTGTAACATATCGACTTAAAAATATGGAGAATTTGGATGTTGCAATTTTTTTTAACTATTCCATTTTTCAAACCGGATAATCAATAATTTCGAGATGTTCTAGTCACGGGCATCCAACACCTGATAAACAAAGAAAACAATCGGATCCCTATCTCGAGTTTACACAAATAATTGATCACTGTAAGTGGATTTTAAAAGCGGGTCGGAAGCAAGCATGCTTAAATCTCACATGGAGAGAAATAGATTTGTTACGCCAGCAAATCTATTTATCTCCGTCCATTGACATGGATATATATAACATTCGAATTAATACCAGCAAGTGTTCTACTACCAAAAATAATTCATTAATTTGGTACCGCCAAGGGAAAAAACAGACGCACAGTGCAAAAGAGGTGAAATTTTCACGTTGCGCTGTCCAATATGGCATCGAATGACTTGAGGCGGTATTCTTGTCTAGAATTTTGAAAAAAATAATTTTTGTTTTTTTTTATATTCTTGAAGTTTAGACCTTTAAGAATATATGAGGCATTCTCCATCAATTCCGCCATTTTTTTTTTCAACCCTCTCAGATCCGTCCCATAACTTATCACAGTTTAGTCCCACTTGAAAGTAGTTTCTGGGATTTTTTTCAGATTTTCTAAGCGGTGAATTAAGAAGTTGAATATATTTTTTCGAATCCATATAGCTTAAAACGAAGAGGATGTACAAAAAAAAATTCCTACAAAAAAATTATGTTTTTAAATCAACTATTGCATGAATGCAATATGTAGTGTTATATTTTTATTCGTGTTGCAAAGACTATTTTCTGCAAAAAAAAATTACATTCAATTTTTTTCGCACGGTCCGACACCTTTAATTCTGCTGTCAATTTTATATAATGTTTAATAGTATTAGTGGAACCTACAGAAAAATCCACAATACGGCTACTGATTTTTTTCGGGGTTAAAAAAATGTTATTCACATAACTTTATGCAATTTTTTTGTGAATAACATTTGTTTAATCCCGAAAAAAATCAGTAGCCGTATTGTGGATTTTTCTGTACGTTCCACTAATACCATTAGAGATTGTATAAAATTGACCGCACAATTGAAGGTGTTGGACCGTGCGAAAACAATTAATTTTCATTTTTTTTTTTGCAGAACATAGTCTTTGCAACATGAATAAAAATATAACGCATATTGCATTCAATAGTTGATGGAAAAACATAATTTTTTGTAGTGTTATGATCCGAGTTGATTATTAAATGATTATTTGGGGGATCGTTTTTCGATTAATGATTAAAATCAAATATTGTATTTTATTGATGACTTGACGTTGAGTGCTGGATACAATTTCTGACGTAATACGACAATTGATTAAACAAATTATTATTTTATGAATTGTTTCTCGGTTGAGAGTTCTTTTGAATAACTATGATTTTATTCTTAACACAACAAATTGTTGGAATTAATCTTCTTAGTATGTCGCCGTTTACGACAAGTCTAGACTTACGATTAATATAACTTACAAAACTACTTAGATATTGAGCTTTATTATTTTCTTTTAGTAGTTCATTGTTGCAAGTTTGGAGTAAGACTGATTTGAGAAAATGAGGCAATCGATTAGGTAGACGTGAGGCAGTGGCCGAAATGCTGACTGAAATTTAATATTGTCGTTCGGTCGATGGTCTTAGTATTTTCTTGGAATTATTTATGAATAAATGGAAGAAATTACTCAGCGGAAATTCGAGAATGATTTCCGTTTGGGCGTGTGAATATCTAAATAGTTATTGTCGTGAATATACCAAAGATGGTCGTGAAGTTATTTGATTTGCATGTGTAATTATTTGTAAGTTATCGCTAGCAATGAAGGCAAAAAGGGCCAGGACGTAACATTTTCTCGTATATCCTCTCCGTTTTAAGCTATATGGATTCGAGAAAATAATTTAATGCAATTTTTTGTGAATACAATTTTTTTAACCCCGAAAAAAAATCGGTAGCCGCATTGTGGATTTTTCCATACGTCCCACTAATACTATTAGAGATTATAGAAAATTGACAGTAGAATTGAAGGTGTCGGACCGTGCGAAAAAAAAGTAATTTTCATTTTTTTTTTTGCAGAAAATAGTCTTCGCAACACGAATAAAAATATAACACCTATTGCATTCAACAGTTGATGGAAAAACGTAATTTTTTTGTAAGAATATGTTTGTTGTACATCCTCTCCGTTTTAAGATATAAAGATATCTTAAGATGTAAGAGATTTAAGATATAAGATAAAATATAACACCTATTGCATTCAATAGTTGATGGAAAAACGTAATTTTTTCGTAGGAATATGTTTGTTGTACATCCTCACCGTTTTAAGATATATGGATTCGAAAAAATATATGCAACTCCACAATTCACCGCTTAAAAAGTCTGAAAAAAATTGCAGATACTACTTTCAAGTGGGACTAAACTGTGACAAGCTATGAGACGGATCTGAGAGGGTCGAAAAAAATTGACGGAAATGACGGAGAATGCCTCATATCCTTGAAAGGAAATTTTTTAATTTCAATAGTTTATGGAGTTGAAGCTATTCTAGTGACACAGCAACTACGCCCGTTACGTCGGAGCGTAACTTTAAGGGTCTAACTAGCGTAACTATTCTGGTCTAGAATTTTGAAAAAAGTCATTTTTCTTGCATATTCTTACAGTCTAGACCTTTAAGAATACATCCTCGAAAATAAATTTTGTAAATTCCAATAATTTACGGAGTTATAACGTCTTTAGTGAAGCAGCAGCTACGCTCGTCACGTCGGAGCAAATCGGACTATAGGGGAGACTAGGGCACAATGAGCCACGGGGCACTGTGAGCCACATGCGATTTCTTGGAGGTTTGTAGCTTGTAAAAATCGAACTTTTTTGTGTAGGACTGCAATTTATATTGAATTTCATCAAACCTAAAAAAACGTCAATAGCAGCTTATAAAAAATTATTTAAAAAAATTATTGATTTGTGCCCTGAATTTTTTTTTTTCGCTTGCCAGAAAAACGTAAAATATAACCTCACTCTCCGTGACAGCTCTTGTTTTAAGTTTTAATCTATAGTGTTATTATTCATGATTCACTTAGTCACTTGTATTTTTCTGTTCATCTCTTAATTAATAATGATTTTTATGAATAATCAAATTTTTTCATAGTGGGGTACAATGAGCCAACGAGTTGTGGGGTACAATGAGCCGATGTTTCCCATTGACCACGAACACCACGAAGTTGGCGCGAATTATATATGACTCCGATGTTTTGTCAAATTTTTTTGAGGTTCAACACATAGAAAATGTACCCCCCCCCCCCCCCCCCTCATTGTACCCCACTGAGTGGATCATTGTACCCCACCAGTGGGGTATAATGTGCCATTCTGCAAATCTTTTTGAATACAATTATTTTTGTATTTTTAATCTTTTTCTTAAAAAGATGATATTTTTATTATACGCTTAAACGTCTGGAAAACCCGATTATAATAGTTGTTTTTCTAATCAGACTACCATAGCCAGAGTAAAAATTCTTTACAAAAAAGTGGCTCCTTGTACCCCACTCTCCCCTAGACGTTTTTCTAAAAACTACTGTTCTCAACCCAGCTGACATGATATCTCAAGTTCTACTCGACTGATTTACGTGAATTTTTTTACCAATCTTCAATATATATCTCTTTATCGCCCGTACCAGGATTGTGTCAAAATTATTGTTGTTACCGTTGTAAAAAAAATTCAAAACTATGAATAGGCTTGTTGATAAACGATTTTTTTCTTCAAAAAACCGCCATTTTTTGTAACAATATCGAACATACTCGACATCTGTGATAAAGGTGCCCAGATTGTTACACACTTTTACCATTCGTATGCCATTCGTATAAATCAATAAGAAAATATATACAGGTGATGTGAAAACACCTGCAAATAAAAGAAATGATGAACCTCAAGCGGAACGCAAGTGTAGTAGCGATCCCAGTCAGGTAAACAAAAGCGAGAGAAAGAGAAAAAACGACGACGTCAAGAACTATAGATTACAAGTAATGACTCTCGTTTCATTTTACTGAGCTTTGGATTTTATTACTGTTCTATTTTGATAATAAATAGTCATATTATTTTAACAATAATAAATTCAAATGTGGTTAGAAATAAAATAATGATCTATGGGGAAAAAATTATTTTATAAAAAAAAATTATATAGAAATAATTATTCAGTGATAATCTATCAAAAAACAAATTTTCCAAAGCAAATACAGTCTGAAAAAACCATAGAATACTTAAATCTAAATACAGTAGGGTAGGTAGGGTAAGATAGGTGCGGGTTCTCTTTCACCCATTTTTATCGAGCTCGACCCTATATGAACCCAGGTCAGACGACCCTCCATGTTATTATATTTCTCCGATTTCTTATCAAATTGAATCGCTGTCACTTTGATCTTCGATTTTTCTCAAGCTAGGCCTTGTAATATTTTTCGTTTCTTTTTTTCAAATCCGAACTTGTAATAATAATTTAAAAAGTTTTGAAAAAAATATTTTCTGAATCGAATTGAATATTAGAACTTAGAACTGAGAATATTGAGTTGAAATTTTGGGAAATTTGTTCTTTTCCACTAATTCATCTCGGATTTTTTGCGGAAATTAATTGAAATTTGAACATATTTTGTTCGTTTTAACTTAAAAAAAATCAAGCATCATAATTTTTGATTTGACAGAATTTTGAAGTTACATTTTTATTCTTTGACTTGTTCACTGCTTCAAGAGTTTTGTAACTATGAAATCCGAACATTTTTATTCTCTAAACCTTTTTTGTAAACTCTTCGTCACATATTTTTACCGATTTATTTGAAATAAATATTGGAATACTAGAGAACAAAATCTTCAAAAATTCACCAATTATTATATTTTATCAATCCGTCCCATTTGTGACTATCAAAGAGTATTCCAAGAAGGGTTCGTTCGTTCCAACGGCGTGCAAATCATTACCGAGTTCCAGTGCTCATTTTCTAGATTTTTCAGCGTCACGGTAAGTGAAACTCAATAACTATAACCTCACCATAAAATTCAGAGTTGAAATCACCAATTTGGGGCCGATCCAACCACCCCTTCCCATTTTTTTCTAACACTTCTTTAATCCGAATTGAAACAGAATTTCCGTGCCCAATCTCAAATAATTTTCTGCAAGGCAGACTTTAAAACTGGACCGCGATATATGAGTGCGTGGCCAAGAGTAGTAAAAGGAGACCTTCTTTACCTGAGCCAGCGTGTCACAGACCAACTCATATGTCCTTTCGTCAGAAGACACATACGGTCATGTAAAACTGCACTTTCTGACGTAACACTACTAACGTGCTACATTGTATGTATCCGAGAAATTCTCGGATACATACAATGTAGCCTCTCCTATGTCAACTTGCCGCTACACCTGTGCGGGCTTGTTTCTTCCGTGTATAAAGTGCTTCGTCAGCACAGGCACTTGCGGTGTAGTTATAGTCATTACAACAAGGTACCGCAATTGATATTTGCTTCGAGATCAAAGACATCTTTGGGCGCTTATGAAAAATTGGAAAGACTTTGTAAATGCGAAATAGTATTTTTTCCTGATTTTTAACGTGTCAGGGGGCTTCACCCAAATTTCATAGACCCAAATTTGTTTTCCTCTATTAGCATACGCTATTGCGGATTTCAAGGGTAATAATAATTACTCTTGAAATCCGTCTTCTATCTCACTCTATCACATTTTCCGAAAGCATAGGAAAACTTTAAGAAAATTTTTTCCGATATGGTTCGTACCTACCTCAGGATCAGGTGATAATGCGAGTAAATTTAATGTAGTTCGATCAATTTGGGCTTCTCGTTGAACACCATGTTTTTTTGCATTTAAGGTACTAGTCTACTTCAGGCGAAGAGCAAAAAAAGCAAATTATTAAGATTTTCTTCTCAGTTCTTTTATCAGATATGACTATAAAACTATTATTACAGCAGTGTTTCATCCTTCGAAAGTACAAAACAAAAATTTATTTTTTATTTCGATTCATTGAATAATTTATAGAAGGCAACAAAGTCGAAAATGTCTTTTCCTTTTTTCAGGTGTTTAAAATACATATATGGTGTTTAAAATACATATACCGGGTGCCCCACAAATGAAGGTAACCCTCGTGAGGGTAGATTCGTGACGTGATATCGAGTAGAAAAGTCCTTTGCCATTTATTGATATTTTGAACCTCAAATTTGGTTTTTATTTAATTAATTATTAACGTAATATGGAGTGGAGAAAAGCCCTTTGCCATCTTTTGATATTTTAAACCTCTGAATTGTTATTAGTTTAATTAATTATTAACGTAATATTGAGTAAAAAAGTCCTCTGCCATTTTTTTATATTTTTAACCCCTAAATTGTGATTAATTCAATTAAATAATAACAATGCAGGGGTTCAATATATCGAAAAATGGCAAAGGACTTTTCTACTCAATATTACGTCATGAATTTACCCTCACGAGGATTACCTTCATTCGTGGGGCACCCAGTATATATATTTCAACGTTAATATGTATGTCAAATTTTAATATATATGTATGTACTGTTTTTATGTAAAAAGGTGTTGTTTATGATCTCGTCCCAAAAAACCCACGTTTCGATTATCCGAACTTTTCATTATCCGAACTAGTCTCGGTCCCAATTGGTTCGGATAATCGAGGTTCTACTGTAAATTATTCCAAATCGAAATAAAAAATAAATGTTTGTTTTGTACTTTCGAAGGATGAAACAATGTTGTAATAACAGTTTTATAGTCATATCTGTTGAAGGAGGAGAAAACAAATATTTACAATTTGCTTTTTTTGGCCTTTCAAAGTAGACGATTACTTTAATCGAAAGTGCAGACTTTGTTTTATATGTCTGCAAAATTTCAAATTAATTTACCATATAGTTTGGACATAATTAATAAATAATTTAACATTGACTCTTATAGCGTATAAGGCTCAGATGATCGAAATGTCAATATGTACACAGAAAATTAATCGTTAAAGGGCAAAAAAAACTTACCACTATAATCGTCGATATCTATGAGAAATATTTAGCAACGATTTTATGTGATTTATCGTAGGGTTTTCAAAAATTTTAAATTTTAACAATTAATGCGATCAGATTTTTTCAGATTTTTATTGTATCACGAACTACGGAAATTTCAATCGGATACAATTTTTCGCTGGGACGTCAACATCAGTTTCAAGCGAAAATAGTAAAAAAAAAAAATATTATAGGAAAATTCTGAAATAATTCCAGGTGAATTCGTGTATACGTATGCTACATTTTTCATTCTTGACATTTTCTTTTAATTCCATAGTTTTTGAGTTACGTTGCATCTTTCGAAATTTGTCTTTATTAGCCAAAAGTTAAATAACTTTGCGGGAAAAAATCGTACGAAATTTGTTTTAAAACAAAAATGGAGCGTCTACTAACCCTTTCAAATGTACCGTAGATAAAAAAGACAACAAAGCTTTTTTAAAGCGGTGCGCCCAATTCGCGATTTAAAAATCGATTATGTTTTTTTTTAGAGTTATGCAACTTCTAGTACGGCAAGAAATATCGATTGATGTATCGTATGATTTTAATATCGATTTTTTTAGTAGTGCACTGAAACCAGCGTAATGTGTATAAACAAATGTACTTTGCCTTATTTTTCGAGAAGTGTTCAACAATGAAAAAATTATTTACTTTTCTCTGATTATTTTAATATTTATTCCTCAGGTTTCTTTCACGAAAGAAAAAATTAAACTCACTTCTTGACCTGATGAAACAGCATAAATATATTGAATAAATATATTAATACATTAATTATTAATAATTATCACACAACGACAATTGTTACATTCACTTTACGGAAGTCAGCCAAGGATCTATCGAGACATGAAATAGAAATCTTCCCAAGTAAGGATTGAAAAGTTTCTTTTTTTCTCAAAAAAAAAAAGGTATTCTCCAGACCATATCATTAAGTAGTAAAAAAAACTGCGAAGTATGTGAACAGTTATTAATGAAACAAATTTCCAGAGAGTGAACGTCTCTCAAACTTTGACGTCCAAAATCAGTATGCTGTCAGTATTCTTACAAATATTTTTCACTTTTCTATGGTACTATTTATATATACAGGGTTATATATAAAGGGCAATACCTTGAGGGTAAATTCGTGACGGCGCTTGATTTAAAAAAAAATCGTATAAATTATTATCGACAATTTCGAGGTGAACCAGCTCATTTCAACATTGTCGCTTTTCTCTAGAATATCTTGAGATGCGCCAAATGCACTGTTTCTATTACAGTCTGTTTCCTTCTTCATCTCTTTTCCCTTCTCAACGTTGCTACATGGGCTGGTGCATTTTTCCAAGCTGTGTGCGAGTGAGAGAATGGAGCGAACGTATAGTATGGGAGTTGCTCACTTCCGTCTTTTTCTCCTGTAAGTAGAGCGAATATACCGAGCGAGACTGAATGACTGAATGAGAGCGTAGAAACGATTTTTTCACAAAATCATCATATTGCCTGAAAAATGTTGTGCAGAAGTTTGGCCTTGAATGTATTTTATCCAATAATATGTTACAGCAAACTCTCGACACCAGGGGCCTTTAAATGACGAAGTCAATTGTTATTTCCGATAGTTGTAAATATGTCCATATTAATAACTATACTAACCAAATGCCACTCTCATGTTTAAATGTCAATATCAAGAAACGCTGTAGCATCTCAACGCCACGTATTCAAGAAATCGAGAGAAAATACCAGGCGAACCCTGTCGCACGCTTATATACGGTTATAATATGCCTCGCGGCAAAGTCTATTAGAATTTCAATACAATAATACAAATAACCACAGCAACTTTTTTGACATCTACGAGCTCTGTTCATCGAATAATGAACTCAGCTTTCCATTAAAACCACTTTTACGTTAATCCGTTCACACAACGTTGGGATATAATGACATCGGGCGAAATATTCTAAATATTTATCATGGCAAAAATTCTTCTAACTATTGGCGTCACGCCATTGGCCAAACGTCTGTCACACTTATGTACATATGATATACGATATATATAACACAATTAAATAAAATACCTCATAACGTGTAAGTGAAAGAATTTTAAATAATGAACAAATTTAATCAAGATTAATTGATTCATTCGTTTGATTACTTTTTACAATTAAAAAAGTATTCTTACTTACGTACTTAATAACCATTAATCATTAGTTTGATTAAGTAAGTTAAATTCTAATTCGATAAGATCCGTTGAGAGAATTTTCTAGAAATCCATTGCAGTATACTAAAGTTATTGGATCATCAATGGAAGTTCAGCGTAGAGCACAAGGGCGTGGTTGTCTCATCGAAAACCGAATATTTCGAAAATCATGTAAAAATGATTTTATAATTGACTGAAAGCTATGAAGATGAAGATAACATTTTCTTCACGAAAAACGAACGAACGAATTGTGGAATGCAGATGTTTTCTCTGGATCTTTAGTTTTTAGTCTTCTAGTTTTTTCTCCCTTTCTCAATTTCAACACAAAACTCGTTTGCTGTTTATAGTATATGTCACGAGTTTGAGTGGGGATCTCGTCTGGATCGTGTCCGACTGGAAAGTTGCCTCACCTATTAGAGGTCGAGAATCTAAATTCCATGCTTATGCGTCATACACATGTACGCAAACAATAGGACAGGACTACATGCCCTCTCCTTAAGTATTTTTATTTCATTCTTTTTTCTATAAGCATCATCATCATTCAGCGTCGTTGCGCGAGTCGATGATAAAGAAGGAGGTATTTTTTTAGGGATTTCATTTGATAATGACGAACTTTTGATTTCCGAGACGTACATCAGTTACCTGACATTATCCCCGGCAATCGGCAGTTCTCTTATAGAATCATCATATTGGATCGAGAGCCAATATTGTAATAATGTTTGGTTTCAAGAAGTAGCACGAGTGGTCAAAGAGGAATCGAGGAATTCCCGAATGTTGTTACCCAATCGTTGCAAAATTCCTCATTGCTTTTCGAGAATGTTGACGTATAATTACACCATAATTCTTACGCATAGAAGAAAAATCGCGTATACAACATCATAAATTCGAATTCATGTTGTGGAATTTTTGTTAATACCGAGTCAAACCAAGTCACTTATCTACGAAGACTTCAAAAATTTTTAGTATACGTTTTGGAGGTGGCCTGAAAGGTTGCCAAATCCAAGTTAAGCTTTTGCTGCCCAAAAAAAATTAATTGTTTCGCAAGAGTCAAAAATCATTGACATTGTTTAAATTATTTAAACATGGATATGAACACTGAAACAGATTGTAGGATAGTATTTTGATTTTTAAATACACAATAATAAATTAGTCATCCTCACTTGAAAGTTCAATTTATCAGGCCATATTACAGTACCTCCTCTCTATAAGAGCGCTCTAGGGTGGTTAGCGGAAGAGAATTTCGAGAAATTCGTCGTCGAAGCATTCCCCCACTACTATACCTGCAGATTTCGAGCATCGCTTTATCGATTAATTAAGTGATAACTAGAACTCGATAAAAGAGCTCGCACGGCGTACATAAGTAGAGTGGAGGAAAAAATAAAGCTCGCTCAAGCAGAGTGGAGGGAAAACGCTCTTATATCGAGGACTTTTATATCGAGGAGGTACTGTATTTCAGACCCAACTCTTTCGGACAGATATTGACGTTTTTTGGCCCATACATATACTAAACGGTTAATGTTGTTTTATTCGGATCGCTACGGCTTCGGCATAACAGCTCAGTGAACTTCTGATCAACACTTGAGATTGTGAGATCAATTATGTGAAAAAGTTACACGATTGGAAAAACTTTTTTTACCTAACAAACCTTAGGGTTAAAGTTTTTGAAATTAGTGTATCGTTAATTCGTGGGAGTCGGTTTTTTGAGTATTTTTTGTTTAGGTGAAAGACTGTAACAAGTGAAAAATCATATTCATGTGGAATGCAAATAAAATGGTAAGTTGTAAATTGTAATCGTCAATTCTATATTCCCTTTAGACTTCGCACCAGAAATATGTACATGGGCTATATTGGACAGAGACAACATTTATTAACGATCGAAGTTCCACTTACAATGTACGAAAATGGCCAAATAATAAAACATGAAAAATATTCATATAGAATTCCTTATTTTCTCGCAAGCATTTAAAAAATAATTTCAGGACTCTTCATTCTTGGCGTGTATTAGCTGAATGGGGTACTGGACTGGACTGCGGACTGGACAGGACTAGCTGTTTACTGGAAGAATATTTTTGACAACGCGTTTGAAAGGTGAAAAATTCGAAAGACACGAGAAAATATAATATTTGAGAGTCGAAATCTCTCATACACTAATCGAATTCGCCCTGTATGTTCCATGTTTATGAGCACGAATAATTCAGAGAAGAGACGCCATAAAAAATGTGAATTGTAACAGAAAATTGCGGTAAAGTGTCTGAATATACCATTAAACGTTCCAATCTATACTATCATTACTGGATTTCGCTCCACCACGCTCGAACGACAAGCCCATATAGGCACTACGTTGTAAAAGTTGTGAATGGTTTTATTTTGGTCGATAAATGTCAAAATCACGTGCTTTCATTCAATGGATATAGCTGGTAGTTATGGGGTAGATGTACATAATGACAACATTGAGGAAAAAATTTCACAATTTCAAATGGAAAGTGCAAGAAAAAAACGTTTAGCGGAGAAACTGCATGATGGGTGATAAAAACGTTTCTGAATCACGAGTGAAATTCGATATGTCGAAGTTTTGCTTTAATGTCGCAACCGCATGGATTTAAAAAGAGGTTTGAATAGACATGTAACGTATTTTTGCATTAATGTGTATAGTGGTAAAATAGTGACTGTTCCGGGACTTGCATTCTCCCGAGAGGGAAAACACTTATCTGATAATAAAACCTATATACACCACCGGATAACTCGCTATTCGTATCAACATTTCTCATGAACGAGTAATTATGCATTTCGGCATGCATTACCTCCCGTATTTAAATTGAATCTATGGATCACCAACAACTGTTAGTGATCAGTACGCCGAAAAATAAATATGTATACAGATTTAACTTTGATAAATGCACTACCATGATGATGCTATGAATATTGGGCATTATCTTTTTTTTTTCATTGAAGTTTTTCTTAACCAATATGAATGAATATTCAAAATTCATTCTACTTTCACAACGCAGTTACAATGTTAGCGCATTTGCTATTTGTCCTACAGTTTAAATTGAATTGTTAAAGCTGGATTTATTTTAAATATTCAGATCTATATTTTTTGTTTTTTTTTAACGAGCTTCATGTAGTAGATTATTCATACAATTCTATTTAAAAATAAAAACATCATAACACCCAAATATTCACAGCTATTTCATAGCAGTGCACTAAATGAAATTAAACCCTTAATTTGATTTGCAGCATACTGAAAAAAGACTATTGGTATTCAGATGTAAGATTTTTTATCATCGATGAAGTTGACAAAAAAACCATAAATCTTAGTTTCGACGACATTTTTTTGTCTGTGGACTAAACAAAATTCTATCCATAGTGAGGTTTAATTTTTTTTTTCTCTTTGATGAGTGTTTTTGTATCGAAAATACTTTGAAAAAATTGACTTATTACTCATAAAAACAGCAAAAATAGTGTACAAAAAAAGGACACAGAAGAATATTTAAGGAAGTATCTCTAGGTTAGAATTCTTAAAGAAATTGTAAAATGAAGAGACATGAAACTCACAACACGCATTGCCAAGCACATGTAGTTTGTAGGCACTCATATCGTAATTCAAACTCTTTGATTCATTGTGAACTTCGATTAATTATTCTGATAAATTATATTAATCGTTATTAATAACAGATTTGAATATAATCAAAATATTATTCGATATAAAAGTACAGTGTACGCTCTCACAATTTAATCTCCCATGACTTGACCGCGGTCATAACTCAGCAACACGCTTCCATAACTTGACGATCCCTATCACGCTTTCTCCCCACTCCAAACTCAGCTGCCGCGCTGCGGAAATTTTACACAGAGCAACATAACCCCAACTGTCAAATTTTGTTTGTCCATTACGTACGACAATTAAGTGTTACTATAAGTCGTTTTCTCGATGAAACAGGAATTTTTATTTTCCAGAAAGAACAAAATTTCTATTTTTAGTAGAATATTCGTATGTATACATGTATATGAGTCATTCCATGTCAATTCAACGACGTTTTGGCGGTGACTCCCTTTGATTTTTTTATTATTTTTCAATATGTCATTACACATGCAAAAAGAAGTATCCATGTACATTTTTAGCTCTCTATCTTAAACCATACCGAACCTATTGATTTTTGAAAAAATATTCTTAAAATAATAATAACTTCCACAATAACCAAGATATTCTAATTTGCTAGGAAGTCATTTTTGTTTGTTTTTCAATGTACTCTTTGGAAAAATATCATAAATTAAGAAAACAAAATTCATGCGTCTTTGGGGCGGTTTTAAGTTTAAAAAAATTGGATTTTTTTTTAATGGGACCCCTTCAAATTTTTTCATAAAAAATCATAAAATTCTACGTAAAAAAAAGAAATTTTTGAGATTTTACCAAAGATGAGATTCAAATAACGTCTCATATTAAAAGAAATTTTGTTCGACTTTTTTCTCATACTTTTGATCTTTTTTCCTTCCACACTGTAAAAAATGTTATTAAATTTAATATAGAAAAGTATATGAAATTTCAAAAACGAGTGTACGAAATCGAAATTAATATACATGGTATTGGAAAATTAACAATTTCATCTTAAATTTAATATGTGTATATGAAAATTAACGAAATAGGCAAATTAACGAAATAGGCAAATGATAGCGTTATATACCGGACAGCCAGCGTGCTCAATACATATACTTATCTGGCGCAGAGGTTACCGTGATGATTAAGGCGGTTCCTCTAGGGCGAAGCTCTTCCATTGCACTTTCGGTCGAGCTGACCCTTGCGAATATCCCTAATGAGGATATCTCGAGCGTACAATTTTAGTTGCACTGTAACAAATGTTTGTATTCAATTTTATAAAAATATATGAAGTTATTATGCATCTACCGTATCCCCTACAGCACACCATATTGCAGCAATGTTGCTGAAATGTTGCACGACAACATTGCAATATTGCATGTAACATTGCAGAAACCTTGCTGCAATGTTGTTATGTCCGCCGATTGAATTATTGCTGCAATATTCCGCAATATTGCAGAAATATTGCATGCAATCAATATGCAATATTGCAGAAATATTGCATGCAATCAATATTCAATATTCCAGCAAT
Organism: Alloplasta piceator; assembly: GCA_946863875.1. Classification (NCBI taxonomy): domain Eukaryota; kingdom Metazoa; phylum Arthropoda; class Insecta; order Hymenoptera; family Ichneumonidae; genus Alloplasta; species Alloplasta piceator. The sequence continues at coordinate 18,677,248 of OX333078.1, forward strand.
ATCACTCGTATTGGATATGCAATATTGCAGGAATATTACGTGCAATGGAAACTTTATCACTTGAATTATTGCATAAAATAAAAATATGTAGTCTTCAGTCCATCGAACTGCGCTATCACAGGGTGCGGGTAAATGTTCCAACAATTGATTGTTAACTACGACCCCGAAACCGGACCTTTATCGGTGCTCGGTGGCGCTCTCGCCAGCGCGAGAGCGCGCACCGACCGCCGCCACCTAACGGATCTCAGGCGAAGTGCCGAGATCGTGGCAGGCCGCAGGTCATCCCGTTACATTACATAGTCATATTTTGCGAATAAGAATCATTCAGAAACATACAAAAATTTGGTTTTATAACTTTTTTGATATTCAACATTTTTTCAATACGAATATCACAATGTCTTCATTATATTATATCGCTGCAATATCACATGCCTTATATGTGTCAAAAGCACAACAAAATTTTAAAAAGAAATATGAAAAAAAAGAAAGTGACGTGAAATTAATCGTTATTGATGTTTTATGAGGAATAAATGAATAGATCTTTTTCAATAGATCTTTTTCATATTTTACGCTTGTGTAATTGTAAAATTTGAAGTTCCATCTCATTAATATCGCTACAATTTATTCGCAACGTTTCAACAAAATATTGCAGGAAACATTCCTACAATATTTTGTGCAGTATGTCATTGTACATGCAATATGACAACATTGCTGCAACATTGCAGCAACGTTTCAACAAAATATTGCAGAAATGTTGCTTAGGAACATTCCCGAAACATTGCTGAGAAGTTTTAGTGCAATGTTGCGTAGTAATGTTACCGCAACATATCTGCAATATATCATTGCACGTGCAATATGACAACATTGCTGCAACATTGCAGCAACGTTTCAACAAAATATTGTAGAAATGTTGTTTAGGAACATTCCTGAAACATTGCAGAGAAGTTTCAGTGCAATGTTGCGTACGCAATGTTGCCACAACATATCTGCAATATTTTATTGTACGTGCAATATGACAACATTGCTGCAACGTTGCAGCAATGTTATGTGCTGTAGGGGATACTAAATTTCATATACAATGTGTACAGTAATATTCCAATATAAGTATATGAAAAATCAAATAACTTCTTTTAATTTTAATACACCAAAGAATATTAATTTTCATAACTTTTTTCATGATTCTCCTTTAAAAATCATACCATGTATTGGAATTTTAATATACGAACTTATGTTAAAACTAAAAGAAGTTATTTGATTTTTCAGATACTTGTGTTGGAATATTACGATACAGATGCATATGAAAATTAATATATTGTATATGCATAAAAACTTCATCTTTTTTCATTCAATTTAATACAAAATTTGTTTACAGTCCATGACTAAAATAGTTGATTTCAATGATGTTAAAATAAATAATTTCACTTCTCTCACATATTTCCTTTGTAAATTATAATGATTAACAATTTGAATTACAATTCAAGTACGTTTTGCACTTTATTCAATTTCTTTACATAAAAAATGTAATTCTTAATGTTAATTAATATAATTTATGAAGGAAATATATGAGAGAAGCTAAATTATTTATCTTAACATCATTGAAATCAACTATTGCAGTCATAGAAGGAAAAAAGATCGAAATTACGAAGAAAAAAAATCGAATTTTTTTTAAATCGAAGGCGTCCCATAGAAAGAAAATCCATTTTTTTAGCTTAAAACACCCAAAAAACATTAACATTTTTTTTTCGATATATTTTTCGACAATTGTAATAGCGAGAATTTGAGTAGATTTGATCATGTGTGTCTGTCAATTTAATTCGAACACGAAAAATCAATATTCACTCTGAACGGAGAGGCGATGGAACTTGAGACAAGCCGGGTGTATCTTTTGCTTTGGCTGAGGTCGTGGCGAATGGCAGGGAGAGTGCAGTACAGTGGACGCTCCCACAAATTAATAACGCCTCGGGACCGGAAACGCTCCCATAACTTAACGGTCCCCTCATTCTCCCACTCTCGTGTTTCAACGCATGCGTACTGCCTATTTTTATTGAAGGATTCGTAGAACAAGCGCGCAACATATATTTCAAAATCTGACAACGATAGATTTTGCAATTTTTTTTAAAGATTGATAAGAATCTAATATTAATAACTCTAGATGAAAAGAATTGACCAGAAAATATATTTATCTGATTGTTGGAACGCGCGAGATACGTTTTCTAGAAAATGTTATACAAAGTTGTATATATATGGGTCATTGCACCAAATATTGACTAAAATTGTACCGGGGGTCTGAACTCTGCATAAAGAAAATTTTTATTGAAAAGTACATAACAAAGAGAGCTTTTATGATTTTTTTCAATCTGTTTCGTCCACCCTTTTCGAATGTACGGTAGATCGAAAATTGCAAGATTTGCAATTATTGACTTTGGATATTAAAAATATCAATCCCTTGTAAAATTTCTAAAAATTATATTAAATAATGGTCTTTGTGTAAAAAAATCTCAGCTTTCTAAAAAAAAATATTTTCAATTTCCTTCAATGTCGGGAAAACCCCGAAAAATGAGGTCAAAAAGTAAAATACGCTTTTTCTACCAATGTATCATTTTTGATATTTAAAAAAAATTTTTTTTTTTCAAAGTTCAGACTTTTTTACACGGGAAATGTATTTTTTTATTTTGGGGATATTTAAAAATAAATCATAGCAAAATAAAGTTGAAAGTTTTGTGATGAATCGCCGATCTGTATTGTGCTGCCGTCACGGTCGTCGCACAAACTATGGAATCAAGTTTGAAAATTTCTGAACAAAGGATTATATTCAGCGATTATGTAGTGAATATATATGGTCAAAGTGTGAAGTGGTTAAGAAATTGAAATTATTATACAAAAGAGTTATGACAAGGATCAAATCTTTATTATTTGAACTCTTCTTGTCACTGTTGACAAAGAAACATTTCTTATAGTAGCAGAACCATGATTCTCGGCATCAGGGATAATACAATGAATAGATTGCGTCTTTTTTACATCCACAGCATTAGCACATCTTGACTTTAGCTGTGCTGCGCGTACTTCGTATTTCTCATTTGAAATAAAAGCGAAATCAATGTTCTTAAATGACTCACGTGCTCAGTCGTACAATGCCAAAAATGATAAAATTTCGGTTATCGTGCCCATTTGAAGAGATGTCCTTGCAGCAAGACGTTTGATCGTGCCTGCTAACCCATCACATGGTCCTTTTCCATGGGACACTTTGAACATATTCACTACATAATCGCTGAATATAATGCTTTATACAGAAATTTTAAAACTTGATTCGATAGTTCGTGCGACGACCGTCACGGCAACACAATACAGATCAGCAATTCATCACAAAACTTTCAACTTTATTTTGCTATGGTTTATTCTTAAATATCCCCAAAATCAAAAAATACATTTCCTGTATAAAAAAGTCTGAACTTAAAAAAAAAAATATATTTTCAAAAATATCAAAAATTATACATTGGTAGAAAAAGCGTATTTTACTTTTTGCCTCATTTTTCGGGGTTTTCCCGACATTGGAGGAAATTGAAAATATTTTTTTCAGAAAGCTGAGATTTTTTTACACAAAAACCATTTATTAATATATTTTTAGAAGTTTTACAGGGGATTGATATTTTTAATATCTAAAGTCAATAATTGCAAATCTTGCAATTTTCGATCTACTGTATCTTCGGAAGGGTTTGACAGAAAAATTTGAATAAAATCATGAAAGCTCTCTTTATTACTATGTACCTTTCAATAAAAAATTTGTTATGCAGAGTTCAGACCCCCGGCACAACTTTAGTCAATAATTGGTGGAATGACCCATATATATATATATACATGCATATACCGGGTGCCCCATTTTAATCTTACAGTTGATTTATTTCGAAAAATATTGCTCTGATCAAAAATTGAGTGGGATGAAACTTTTAGGGTTCAGAGGGGGACGTTTAAAAATTTTTTTTGTTTTGGTCCAAAATTTAAAATGGCGGCGTTAAGATGGCTGACATGTTTTTTTTAAATGGAAACATGATTTTTTTTTCACCAAAATTTTTTTCAGATTAAATCTAACATCTTTTGTAGGAACATTTTTTTGATACAGCCCACAATAGAGGGTGTCCCATTTTAATCTTACAGCTGAATTATCTTGAAAAATACTGCTCCGATAAAAAATTGAGTGGAATGAAACTTTTAGGGTTCAGAGGGGGACGTTCAAAAAATTTTTTTGTTTTGGTCCAAAATTCAAAATAGCGCCGTTAAGATGGCTGACATGTTTTTTTTAAATGGAAACATGATTTTTTTTTGACTAAAAAATTTTTCAGATCAAATCTAACATCTTTTGTAAGAATATTTTTTTTATAGCCCGGATATTTTAGACAAGATCACCATTTTTGACTATTTTAGCGTTATGCAGCATAATGACGAAGCTGAGGAGGTCTTCTAAATCCTCCTCGTGAGTGTTTTCTGAAATCTTCTTAAAGGTGTTCAAAGATTCCACCATTCCACCATTCCACCATCATGGTTATCCCAGATAATACTAAAATAGTAAAAAATGGTGATCTCTTATGGACTGAATAAAAAAAATGTTCCAACAAAAGTTGTTGGTTTTGACTTGACACATTTTTTGGTGAAAAAAGATCATGTTTACATTGTTTGAAAAACCTTTTGGTCATCTTAACACCGCCCCTTTAAATTTTGGACCAAAACAAAAAATTTTTTTGAACGTCCCCTTCTGAACCCTAAAAGTTTCATTCGACTCCATTTTTTATCGGAGCAGTATTTTTCAAGATAATTCAGCTGTAAGATTAAAATGGTACACCCTCTATTATGGGCTGTATCAAAAAAATGTTCCTACAAAAGATGTTAGATTTAATTTAAAAAAGATTTTGGTGAAAAAAAATCATGTTTTCATTTTTAAAAAACATGTCAGCCATCTTAACGCCGCCATTTTAAATTTTGGACCAAAACAAAAAAATTTTCAAACGTCCCCTTCTGAACCCTAAAAGTTTCATCCCACTCAATTTTTGATCGGAGCAATATTTTTCGAAATAAATCAACTGTAAGATTAAAATGGGACACCCGGTATAACGAATATTCTACAGAAATTTCGTTCTTTCTGGAAAATAAAAATTCCTGTTTTTTCGAGAGAATGACTATTCTCGAACACGTAGTCCAATAAATAGGCGTATCTTGCCCCATCAATCAGTTATTTTTACCAAAATCGCTATCTGGTATCATTTATCCACTTCACGCACATTAATTACACTTAAACTAATAATAACGCTTAAAAAATCGTACGTAATTGAAGAAAAAAAATTGACAGTTGAGGTTACGTTGCTCTGTGTCAAATTTCCGCAGCGCGGCAGCTGAGGTTGCAGTGGGGAGAAAGCGCGATAGGCGTCGTTAAGTTATGGGAGCGTGTTGCCATGGTAACGCGTTAAGTTATGGGAGCTGTTAAGTTACGAGGGGGTTAATTTGTGGAAGCGTCCACTGTATAGCTAGCATAGGCTGCATTCGTCTTGAACGTTTTGAGCGCTGTGAGCATCATATCCAGTAGCATTTTATATGCCGATGTATACGTGCTGTAAGCGTGTAAAGCCGGAAACACAATGACAAAAATAAGAAATAAGGAATAAGAATCAGCCATCCGATTGGCGTAGTTTCTCTAAAGTACACGGCGATTGGCTGATTCTTATTCCTTATTTCTTATTCTGGTCATTGTGTCTCTGGCTTAAGCGTTCAAGATAATGCAGCCAAAATTTGCTTTTGTTTATCGATGATTTTTATCTGTCACCGTAATCACGGCCGTTGTATTGTTTTCTTAAATTATAATGTTGAAAAATATAACATGAGATTTTCTAAAGTGACATTTTGTGCAATTCGATCGAGTGTAGTGGCGTGTATTCTGTGGGCCTGTTTTTTTTCATTAAGAAAATTGTGTATTTCAGGAATATAAGGTTATGTTTCATATAATTTTTTTCTTTGCATAAGAGTAATAATAATATTTGAAAACAAAAAAATTTAAGTACATAGAAGTGTACTAATTATCAATCATTATATTTTAAAGAAAAATAACATTTTATCAAATGGTAAGTAATGTCTAAAATTTTTGTCCAATTAGTGTTTTTTTAGCGAAAACGTTAAAAAATTATAAATGAATAAAACAAAAATATTAAAAATTCTATGTTAAAATTGTTTAAATCATTTTAAACTTTTGAAATAGTTGAAATATATTAAAATGAAACTAGATGGTGAAAATAAAAAAAAATCGTTCACGCATCTTCGTGCAATGAGTGAAAAACTGAAAAAAAAGTCATTTTCGTTAAAACAAAATGGTTCAAAGAACTGTAAAGACTTCAAACTCTGCAGGATACTTCTTTGTGATCCTATAAAGAAAGTCTATAAGTTACAAAAACATTGGTTCACAGGTTGCGGAGATCTGACTCTGGACGCATACAAAAATGGTTTTTTTGGTCCAAAATTGCTGTTTTTTTGGAAAATTTCATATTCAACATTGTCTGAATGGATTGAGTCAAAAAAGGATTCGAGATTATAGTAAAACAAAACTGTGCTATGAATTTGAACCGAATTCATTTATGGATTGCTGAGTTATGAAGTACATACAGACATCCAAGGTGACGGAAAATCCAAAATTTTTTGTTTTGGTATAATATGGCGACATATGTTGGTATAAAGTTTGTATTGTTGTTTTCATAAGAAATACGTTTTTGGAAAGCAATACTAATAGGCACTTCTCATGTATGGTGAGTGCCTAGAAACGAATTGTAAAAATAATTAAAAATACAGGAAATGAAGCCGAATTTGTTCCCTTTAAAATGCCGCTTGTTGAATTAGATTTCGTTGACTTCCGACGAAATGGCATCAAAAAACGTTCGAGACCTTTTTTCAAATTTTGTCCGGAAACTTTCCGCCGGTGGTGTACATACATACATACATACATACATACATACATACATTCATACAGGTGAAACTAATAAAAGCGTGTTGAAAATGAGCCAAAAGAAGTAGACGGCGAGTTTTTTCAGTGCGCATGTAATGACATGATAGGGTGTACCTTTAGCTGCATACAAAAAAAATCGTTTTGACTTAACGTTTGTTGAAAAGCGAACTCGCCAAGTACTTTTTATTTAGTTGATTATTATTTTTTATTGATCTGATATCCATTGACTAGTGTGAAAGCACCAGTGGATGGACGACCCCCCAGTTAATAGACGAAATCACCTTTATATTATACTATTAACCACCGATAAAAACAAAAAGTACTATAATTAGGTAAAAAAATCACAGATGGTGTTAAAACCGATAGTTTAATTTAGTATCAATTTTTGACACCACACGGAATTTTTCTAGTTTGTGATACCGGTATACCGCGCCAAATGGCGTCGAATACGTACAGAACGGCGTTGTGCAATCGGTGATCAGTGTTCGAAAACAATCGTTTTATTGATTTCAAAAGGTCAGTGATGCTTTTAATAGATTAAGATAGGAATCATCTTCAATTTTTTTCCAAAGTTTGATAATACATTCTTGAAAATATATTAGGAATTATCGAGTTTATTCACTAGTATAGTATTCTAACCTCTTTTCCAGTGAATAAAAATACGTGCTCAGTTATTGTAATTGACAAAGCATTTGAAGATTATTTGTTGCCCAAAGTTGATGATAAAAATAAATAAATAAGGCCATAATTTTTTTTCTTTATTTGTGAACTGAAAATTTTTATTGTAAACGATCGATATTAATCCATTGCAGATGTCAGCGTGTAAAAAAAAAAGAACATTTTTCAACGATTTCAATATGACGAAGAGAATTTGGTAAAAGCCCTTGCAGCAGTGCATAGTGGCATATCAATCAGTAAGACAGCGACAGTCCAATAATATTCTTAAATCGAAATTGTATAATATGCCAAAAAGCTTGATATTTATGTTCTATTGTTCGTTAATAATATTTATATGAATAATTTCAATGCTGTGATCGTAGTATAATATTCAATAAACATTAATAATAAATTTTCCCTTGTTATAGCTTTCATTTACAATACACGTTCATTAACTGGAGCTCGAGGATCCATTCACTGCTAACTTCGTCCATTAACTGGTGTTTTTGTGATTTGACCATGTCTCAATTAATTTCTTGAATACTATTTGTTTTAATTACCCCGAATATTTTTTTCTCTCTTCAGTGTGATGTCTCCTTTCACCCAAAACAATTCAAATTTTTTTTTTTTATATTCTTATTTTTCGCTCAACTGGAGTATTTCCGTTTCCTTATTCGTCCATTCACCGGCGCTTTCACCCTAGATTGCTTCATTAGTGACCGGCCTTCAGACTCGACTGTCAGAGAAGCCTTGAAATATTGCAAAAATAAATGTATATGAGGTAAAACGTATTTCGACATTCGTACAGAATATATACACACTTATGTGAATAATTCCCAAATCAAAATTTCAAAAAATTATATTCCTAAAAGTATTGGTCGTTGCTGTAAAAAAAGGTACAGTAATCATACAGCACCTTTCTTTACTCCAACGTGCAAGGAAAAAAAGAAGTTATATGCTTCTAGTAACTAGTTGGTTAGGGCAACTATTTTCGTGGTTCCTGCAACCAATTTTTTATTGGTTGGGTGTTTGGCAACGAATAGTATAGTTGCGGAAGGTTATTTCAAGGTCAACTTTTGTTTTTTTAATGGAAACGTGTATTTGTGCGGCTTGAAATCAATAGAAGAAACAATTTTATATACATTAAAAGATTCGGAAAAGATCAATCTACTTTTTCGGAATAAGTTTAATTTCGGAACTCAAAAATACAAATTTCTATTTTTAAAAAGTTGACCTTGACATCACTTTGAAGATCATCGTCAAGGTCAAAATTAAGATCATCACATTAAATTCCTCGTCCAAAGTTAGTACAAGCATGACCTTGACCTTTTTGAAAAATATCTTAGCTGAGGAAATATTTAGCCGTTCCGTTACTTTTGTGCCACTCTGTATAAATGAACCGCTCATATATGGTTTATGCATAATTATGGTACAACAATGCAGTTTACATTATTTGTGAACCATTAATAAAATATATATATATAATTTTGCTCCCTCATAAAGGAAGCTTTGTTTTCGCGAAAAAAAATTTTGTTCGCAATTTTCATGTCAGTATATGTTCAAAATGTCCCAAAACGTCGAGAAATCACATTTGGAAAAAATTTGCACACAGCTTCCTCATTTTTTTCCATCGTTCGTCAACCCTCCATTATGAGGATCTCCTTGACCACCTTTATGACATGTATGTTTATTATCATGGCTTCCTCGTAAAGGAAGCTTCACGAACGACGGAAACAAATGAAGAAGCTATGTGCAAATTTCTAATTTGCATGATTTTTTAGCAATTCCGTTCAATTACATTATTAATTGTTTTTGTCGTCCAGTGTATTGGTGCTGGAGAAGTGAACTCGATAGCTGCTAAATTATTACATGTTCGGACGTGTGTGTGTGTATGTGTGTGTGTGCATGCGTGCGTGCGTGCGTGTGCGTGTGTGTGTGTGTGTGTGTGTGTGTGTGTGTGTGTGTGTGTGTGTGTGTACGCTTTGTGCTTTCCTTAAAATGAATATGTCTGGAGAACACTTAGAGCGATCGACTTGAAATTCGGTATACAAGTAGACTACGTATGTCCCTGTTCTAAGTGCCATTTTTTTTTGATATTGCAAAATAATTGTCTATTTGGCTGGATTTTGTATTTTCTTTAAATTGTTTGTTAGTCATCTAACTTTCGTAATTTTGCCGTTACCACCCTGAAATTTTATGTGCAGATACACTTTATAATAAGGACGGTTGGGATTGAATTTGGGAAAAAACGCCGAAGAGGTTCGGTTTGAAAAAAAAAATTAATTTCTCGCAAAAAATTTGTAAGTTCTCTAACTTTTGTAATTTTGCATCTATCGAGCTGAATTTGGTTGTGACGATACACTCAATGACAATGAAAAATAATACCGAATTTCATAAAAATCGCGTAAGAGGTTTGGTTAAAACAAAAATTTGAAAATTTCATAAAAATTTTGTTAACGCTCCAACACTCGCATTTTTAGAAGTATCGAGCTAAAATTATTTGCACAAATACACTATAGTATGATAAGAATAGTTAGGGTTAAATTTGATGAAAAACGCTCAAGATGTTCGTTCGCAATTTTTTTTTGAAATTTTCGAAAAATACTTGTTAACACTAAGTTTCCTAATTTAGCAGCTATCGAGTTCACTTCTCTAGTACCAATACACTGGACGATAAAAACAATTAATAATGTAATTGAACGGAATTGCTAAAAAACCATGCAAATTAGAAATTTTCACATACCTTCTTCATTTGTTTCCGTCGTTCGTGAAGCTTCCTTTATGAGGAAGCCATGATAATAAACATACATGTCATAAAGATGGTCAAAGAGATCCTCATAAAGGAGGGTTGACGAACATCGGAAAAAAATGAGGAAGCTATGTGCAAATTTCTAATTTGCATAGTTTTTTATGAGTTCACAATACATGTTCAGGAACTGTCCATATCCTGATCATGCAGCGTACTGATTAAGAAGCTATAATTTCAATGCAGTATGTTTAGGGGCGGGATGGTAGGGTCCATGTCAGAGCCCTATTAGGAAAATCGGATCATGCCGGGCGGATCAGGGGCTAGAATTACCTCATGGTTGCTCTACTACATTTCTACACGGGTGCTTGCGCACATTCGCTTGTCGTAGTTGGTCGACGTGGTTTTACATTCGGTTTATGTTACCATACTAATTTTTAACCATTTTCGCAACCATTTTCTAAAACGATTTTTGAACAATGTTACAACAATATTTTAACCAACCAACGATGTTTTCTCCCATTACTTAGGGTTCTCAAAACTTCTTTTCCTTATGGTTAAAGCAACCAATGGTTATTTTTCGGTTGCTTCTCTCGGTTATCGAACACGGGAATTTATCTCACGTTGATTGACTTAAAAGTGGATAAATATATAGTTACTTAATCGCGCTGTGGTGTGTAGATCTATATATGGGTCCAAACCACCCCATGCCCGTGCTCCTATGACGGACCGACGCAACACACGAATCCACATATCCCATGGTCTGATGCATCACACACTTGCACCTTCTCCGTGTGGAGTGCCCGAAATCGTATATGGGTCTCGCATCCTTTTGAGCCACTACCACTTTCATGCTCGTGTGCCTTGCCGCTTTGAGATTTCAGAAACGAGACCGCATGGCACAGGCGTTGCCACCCTCAACGTGAATGAGTCCGAGTGAGACAGACATATTTCGTCACCCGTTTTTTAAAGATAAGTTGACAATAACTTAGCATTTTCAACCTACGGAATTTGATTATTATTGTTGAAATAATAACGACCATATGGGAAAAAAATATCTAAAATTTCGTGAGAGTTGGGAATAGATACCGTTACCAAATTTCAAATGTAACGAAAAAATTTTGAAACATTGAACCAACATCCCAATGTTGATTCAATGAACTGTCAACGAATATTGAATGATCATGCCAACGTGGAATAAAAAGAGAATACAAATTGACACTTGTAGACATAATGTTTACCCACAATGCACCATTTAAGAAAATGAAAAAGTGATGAAGCTACTTTTTCATAGTGGATTAGTATTCAATACACAGAAAGTGTAAATAAGAAATATGCAGTTGCAAATAGAGCGTTTTATTAATTGGATAAAGTAAACAAATTATTTAAAGATATTTCGTATACAAATTTATTTCAAGCTTCTCATCATTGTTAATGGAGGTGTGTGTAAAAATTTTCATTCATAACTTTGCTTTCAACCATGGATTTGCTTTCAACCATCATCCCGAATCATCACCAGAATTTTTTTCTCTCAACCAACTCATTGTCTAATATACTGTATATGTGAGCTGCATCGACGGTTTTTCCACGTAACGCACTGTTTCATATTATGGGTCGCGGGAATCATTATACAATGGAAAGCTATGCATGTAGGAATGTGAGAATGAAATGGAGAAAGAGAAAAGAGAATAGACAATAACGAGGAAACCGCGAAGAGACGTTAATCGCAAAGTCCTTTGGTTGTGGCTCTGTAATTACTGGTTTCAAAAAAAAAAGTAAGAAGAAACAAAGAAAATAAAACCGAGACAATTCCAAGTTCTGTGAAGATGATGATTTGTCGAGGTCTCTATAGTTTTGTTTACTTTTGCAGTAGAATTATATATACTCGTGTGATCTAGGTATGGGTTATCTCATGTCAACTCAACCGCTGTCTGATCGTCGTCCGCTTGATTTTGGTTTATGTTTATTTTCAGTTGTTCCGAGGCTAATAAGCATTCTTGATTTTTTTCGATTTTTTAATCAGTACTTATTTTATTTTTTATTTTTAAAAGGGTTATAATTAATTTTTTTAAATAAAATTTTGAAAATTATCGATAATTTACCTGACCCCCTCTGAGATTTGGTTCATAATTTTATTTCTATGATTGCTACTGAGGGCTCCCGATTTTTCTCGATCTCTTTCATAATGCCATGTTTCTACAGAATTTTTTTTACACAAGGTGGTGCGTGAAAAAAAAATTTACCTTTGCGTTACAGGCAAGGGGGGAAGGGGGGGGGGTGGTGCCTGAAAATTTCCTTTTTTCGAAAATGTCTATTACATCGTTATTGTTGTCTCACCTATCTAAATATGACTGTACCAAATTTGAGTCACGTAGACCAAACAGTTTTCGAGTGAAGTTCCTGGTGACATATAGACGGACATGGCGAAACTATAAGGGTTTCTTGTTTTACTACGGAACCTTAAAAAAGAGTTGTTAAGAAAAATATTAAACCAATTCCTGGTCAGTGGCTTTTCGGAAAATAAGCAATTGAATGTCTTTCAAAACTAAACTCATGAAGTGATTTTATGAACGGCTTCATTAAAACGCTAAAATTATAGATTTAATCGAAAAATCCGTGTAAAGAACTTTTGCATTATTTTAGTGTTTCAAAATTTGTTTTCCTTTCGTGGGGGTTACAGCTAGATTATCACAGGTATAGTACCGGTACTACGACAATTTTCTCCATTATAAATTGCTTCGAGTTGTTTACCATGAACAGTTGAATATGTATGAAGAAGCCCGTGTGGATATGATAACATGATTATACAGTATTTGCCACTTATTAACGGACAAAGGGATTTACCGACTGGAAAATTGGACCCGTTGCTATATAGAAAACTGTGCCCAATGAAATTTCGTTCCATTCAGAGATGTCCTAAATCTAATTTCCCTATTTCGCTTGAAATCGAATACCTCAAGAATTTCAACTATAATTCGTTCGGCTCTTTCATAGTTTATTTGAGAAATACTAAGAATATTTTAATATTTACTAATTAAAATGTTTCCAAATAGGAACTAAAATATTATCTTGTATTCATATTTGACAAAATTTATTTGCAACAGGAAATAGTTTACAAATTTTTTACAAATTTTTTCAATATACTTGAGAGACTATCGGGGATATTGAAACTACATATCATATTAGGTAAAATATTAAAATAGTTTTCGAACATATAGTTACAAATTACGATTTTTCCATTTTATCGCTTTATTGCTTTTCATAAGTTGCGTAATATTTTGAATTAATTCTAACAAAAACTTGTTGATCTGCAGTAAAAACTATACTGTACTGCGATATTTTCCTGTTTCGTGATGTGAAAAATCGATATAAGTTCTCCCACCTGTGGTTTTTTAACCTTATTGATCACCCATTTTTAACCTCTCCCAATGTTCATGATTGAAATCTATTGCCGTGTCCTTTAATATTGATCGGCCAATGGAGAAATTCACTTCCTTTCGTTGATAATTATTATGGGCAGACCCGTGGCCTCTTCGATCACTCGATTCTTGCCTACCTGGTCTCAGTATATAGGGAACATTGGTTCCTGCAATTACGGTGATTCCATAGGCCATAGCCCTCCGTCGCTTCGCAGACGGAAGTGGAAAAAGTAGTGCCGGAAATGAGGCCTCCGCTCTTCATTCCAGTCCGAGTACGGATATTATATATGTATATGTAAACTTATTCTCTAGGTCGCATCGTCTTATTGAGGTTGTGGATTTTCCCATTTTGTAGAAGAAAATTGAAAAGATGTACATTACTGTTGCAGAATATTTCTAGACCGAGATAAAAAATCACTTCTTCCTGAAATAAATTGGCTCAAAGGTTTTTGTAAAGTTTTTCATTTGTTCCACCCTTAGTAACATGAACGAAAATGTTGCATGAATGTGGCATTAGTTATTTTTGAATCTATCGCCGCGACATGGCAGTTTTTTAAATCTTATTCACATATATTTCTAGAGACAGGGTGATTATTTGCCTTATAAAACTAAAACTTGTATACGAATCAGATGAACTCTTCAACAATACGATTTCATGGGTACGTTTTTACCGCTTACAAGTCTATCGAAAAATAAACCTTGAATCAAGCCCATCAATTAATTATTTATTTATTTATTTATATTTATTATAAATTTATTATAAATTTATTTATTTATATTTATTATAAATCAATTAATTATTTATTTCATTGATTGATTACTTATGGGGCATTCCACGTCAAATCGACCACTTTTGAACCCGACCCCTTTCGATTTGGCTGAACATTTTTGTCTTTTTTCTACCTCATTAAAAACATTTTCCCGGAAATATTCAAATTTTTTTACCCAACCCAAAAAAAAGTTATGAATTATTCAAAAAAAAGGCTTTTGTTTTTTCAAATAGCTATAACTTCTTGAAAAAATACAACAAAAAATGTAAGATATTAAAGTCTATGAAATTTTTCACTATTTCGAGGAAAATCTTCGTTTTCTCGGAAGCGCATTTTTTATTATTATTTTTTTTTTTTACTAGAAAAAACTTTGTTCAATTTCGGAAAGAATGCCGCCCAAACTGGAGTGGGTGGAATTTCCCTTCTTTTTTTTTTATCGATTGAAATTTTTTTTTTTTGCAACTGGGCTTGTTTCACAGAACATACCACTCTGTACATTTTTGAGGATTTATAAAGGACCTCAGAGTTCGAAAAATTGAGAAGAAAAAACGATCGAAAGTGGTAATCCGTGAAAAAATTTTGATTTTTTTCAAAAAGGTTAAAGAAGAAATAGAAGACACCTATTTATAATTTTTTTGTATTTTTTTCAAAAACTACATTCAAAAACAAAAAGAATGAAAAAAATTGCCATCTGGGCCCATTTTTGACCAAGCCACAGGCTTTTGAAAAAGACATCCAACGCATATCATTTTGAATCCGCCATTTTTTAATTTTGGCCCGTTTGTGTTGTTTTAACGGTGTTTACGACGAAACTTATAATCTAGCTTAATGATTTCTACTAAGGTTTTTCTGGTTATATAATACGATTAGTAAACATTTATTTAATACTAATTCGAAAACTATTTTATTTTCCTTTGGCGTTTAAAAATTGTACATGTTCTATATTCCTCAGAATTTAATTTAATACTTGAATTCTCTATATTTCAAAAGCCTGTGGCTTGGTCAAAAATGGGCCTATATGGCAATTTTTTTTATTCTTCTTGTTTTTGGATGTAGTTTTTGAAAAAAATACAAAAAAATTATATACAGGTGTCTTCTATTTCTTCTTTAACCTTTTTGAAAAAAATCAAATTTTTTTCGCGGATTAGCACTTTCGATTTTTTTTTCTTCTCAATTTTTCAAACTCTGAGGTCCTTTATAAATCCTCAAAAATTTACAGAGTGTTTTATGAAATAAGCCCAGTTGCGAAAAAAAAAATTCCAATAGATAAAAAAAAATAGAAGGAAAATCTCACCAACTCCAGTTTGGGCAGCATTCTTTCCGGAATTGAACAAAGTTTTTTTTAGTAAAAAAAAAAATAAAATAAAAAATGCGCTTCCGAGAAAACGAAGATTTTCCTCGAAAAAGTGAAAAATTTCATAGACTTTAATATCTTAAATTTATTTTGTATTTTTTTTCGAAAAGTACATTTAAAGACAAAAATTTTCAAAAAAAAACGTCCCGATTAGTGAATTTTTGAAGAAGTTATAGCTATTTGAAAAAACAAAAGCCTTTTTTTTAAATAATTCATAACTTTTTTTGGGTTGGGAAAAAAAATTTGAAAATTTCCTGAAAAATGTTTCCTGAAATGGTAGAAAAAAGAGAAAAGTTTTCAGCCAAATCGAAAGGGGTCGGGTTCAAAAGTGGTCGATTTGACGTGGAATGACCCTTATGTATTTGAGTAATATAATTTGAACGCAAACATGTTAGCGACAAAATGATAATTTACTACCAATGTGACAGTGATCCATTTTTTTCAATATGTTATGTCCAAATAAAATCGATGGTCAAAAATTCTGGTACTTTTCAAATCTAGTCAGATGTAATTGGACTATGTCGCATCACCATATTCTTCGGTTCCCAGACAGATAATTTGTGTAATTATGCGGACTATTTATAAAATATTAAATAACCTTATGTACATTTGAATAACTTTTTTAACATCATCGGTTTATAGAAAAGACCAATTTCTGTTCTGACGCAGCTCGGACAAAATTCTCGCCAAGTCTAACAGTATCAATAACATAAAGGAGGATTAGCAAAACCCGTTTTTGTAAGCACATCAATGAAATAAATTTAGTTTTTACGACGCCTATTTATCGAAGTTAGTTGATATTTTGAATGAAAATAAAACTTTACTATTAATTTCCAAATGGAGACAATAATATATATGGGGCATTCCACATCGATTAGACCTGGGTCTGACCCTTCACCTCTCCGATTTTGTCGGCGATTTTTTATGGTTCTGTAATATCCCTGAAAAGTACTCAGGATTTTATTCAGATGTTTTTTAGAGCGATTTGACTTAACTATCATTTTATTTTAAAAAAATGTTTAGCCGAAATTTAAAAAAGTGAAAAAAATCACAAAAATTCTTTTTTTATATGAAAAATTTTAAGCGTTGAGCCAAAGTGGGTAGGTGTTTGCTTAATAGGCGCGTGCTCCACGCTCTCAGACTCTTTCTGTCTCTCTCTATTTTTGACATGCGATCCTCTCAATAAGAACGCTCGAACGAGAGTCAATGTGCTTACGTTACCCATGTAAACAAATTCTCGATTGTGCATGTGAATACTGTTTTAGCAATACCTTTTATGCGTTTTGAATCGATCTGCATGTAAAATTTTCCCAGGCCATGGTACACACGCGTTCGATTAATAAAAATTTGTAATAATTAAAAACTTCAAAAAGTATTGATTCCGTATAGCAAAATTTCATTATATATATAAGAAGAATGATAAAATATATATAATAAGAAGAATGATTAAAAACGGTAATGTTCATTACATAGTTCATTTCATTGTACTCTTCTAAGCTCTCCTAGGCTGGGCGTTCTTATTCGAAGGTTCGGAGCTAGAGCGAGAAACTGGGAAAGCGTTTTTAATGCGGGCGTTCTTATTGGGAGGTCAGACTGTATCGTCCCATGCCAAATCAGACAATTTGAAAAACTTTTTTTTTTATTTCCTCAAATTTTTTACATTTTTTAGTACTCATTAAAAGACCCTTCCTGTAACATTTCGAGATTTTTTTGATTACCCGTTCACAAGATATTACATTTTTTTTAAACGCTCGTTTTTCGGTTTTTTGGTCATAACTTCTTTAATAATGGTCCAAATTGAGTGTTTCTTTTTTATTTAATTTTTGTTTTTTATGGCCTTTTCAGAAAAAAATACAAAAAAAATATTCGACGTATTTCTGGATAAGATTTGGAGTTTTTAACTTTGAATCGTGTTTTCAAATGTGAATGCATATATTGTTATTTTTGAAATTTTTTCATTTTAAACTTCTATCTATTCAACAACTTTCAAGACTAGTCCGGTCGTGGGCCCTCCATAATTACTATTTTTTTTCGATTTTTGAAACAAAAAAGTTATTTCTATAAATTATTATGAATACCCATTTTTTGTACTGTATAGTATTTTTTAGAAATGATTTTGAATTAATTTTGACACTTTTTTATTGTTAACAGATTTTTTTTATTAATAATTAATCGATAAGCAAATAACAACAGTTCAAGAATGGTACGACTAGGCATCGAATCCAAATAGTCTACCGAATATTGCTGTCAAAGTTTCATCTGAGAATAGTATTTTTTTCCACCCATGTAAGATTTTCGTGCTTTTCACCATATGCGTAGACAGCCGAAAAGTGACTCTTTTCTGACAGCTAAGGGCGAAAAAGAGCCCCTTTTTGGCTATCCACGCATATACTGAAAAGCACGAAAATCTTGCATGGGTGAAAAAAACACTATTTAGATGCAAAAGAACGATTGTATTTGCGATACAATACTGCTGAGTCTATCACATCGACACAAAAATTTCATTCAATTATTCCAATGAGCGTATTTTCAAAAGAGTACGTAAATCAATACAAACTGTTGTTATTATTGTTCATAAACAAACTTAACGATTAATTATTAATTTTGAGAACCTGTTAATAATAAAAAAATGTCAAAGTAAATTATAAATAATTAAAAAAAACTATACACTGTATACAGTAACAAAAATTGATATTCATAATGATTTATAATTTTTTTTTTTAATTTCCAAAAATCGAAAAAAATAGTATTTATGGAGGGTCTACGACTGGTCTTAAAAGTTGTTGAATAAATAGGAGTTTAAAATCAACAAATTTCAAAAAAATCAAAATATGCCCTCACTTTTGAAATACACGATTCAAAGTCTAATGCTCAAAAAACTTATTTAAAAATACGTCGAATATTTTTTTTTGTATTATTTTCTGAAAAGCCCATAAAAAACAAATACTTTGAAAAAAAGTCACTTAATTTGGACCATTATTAAAGAAGTTGCGACTAAAAAACCGAAAAAGAGCGGTTTTTTTCAATTTAATATCTTGTGAACGGGTAATTTAAAAAATCGAAAAATTTAACAGGACAGGTCTTTTGATGGGTACTAAAAAATATAAAAAATTTGAGGAAATAAAACAAAAACTTTTTCAAACTGTCCGATTTGAGATAGAACGCCCCATATATACAAATATATCAATTCTCAAAAAACTTCGAGAAAAGTGTTCTCGAAATTTTTCGAAATTCTAGTACCAATTCACGTCCTATTCGTTTTATTTGAGGAATTCAAATTCTTTTTCCAGTATATCGGAAATTTCAGATAAGTCTCTGTAAGATATATGTAGAATTATTTTACGCGTTTTTTAAACTTACGAACATATTAATCGCATTTCGTTTGATATCGATGTATTTTTTTACTTAACATAGAAACAAAGACGATTTGTTCGAAAATAATTTTTCATTTAACTACATTCGGTGACAAAATTTAATTGTCGGTCTATAACAAGTTCTCGGTCTCTGACTTCATGGTATTATTATACGTTAGCTTAGAATAAATCAAAGAATAATATCATAACTATAAAACCGTTTATTTGGTTCTCAAGTACCACCTGAAGTGTTTGCAGGTATTCGATTCTAAGCTTGCGTTTTATGCAGAATGTCGCATCCTGTTGATACTCGAATGTATTCGAACATTCCAATCGGTACAAATGATACAATAGACTCGAAAGCTCGTGACATAGAAATATTTTCTCTCACATTGACATTCGATTATTTAAACATTAGTCGTATACTGTGAGAATTAACTTGGAATTTTGTTTATTTGGGAAGTTACAATTTTTTCTCAATTATTTTATATTTTCTCAATTTCTTAGATTAGAGGAGCACTCACTGAAATACTTTCAAAAAATGCTATTGGATTCGATGTCGTTTGATTTCATACGATCAAAGTATCCGAGAGCCCAAAAAATTCAGTCTATTGGTGTAACGATGACCCATTAAAAAATCTTAATTTCTTAACCACCCGATCCACTATAACCTCCTAATACTTTTATTTATAATTAATAATTGGTGCAGAAATGGAAGAAAACGGTTAGAGGGGTTACATATTTCTCTGATAACTAAGCATACGAATTATTATAATGATTGAACGTACACACGGTCGAATTCAATAAATTCTCAAGGAATATACGATAGCTCAGTACTTAATACAGAATTACGCTATGTTATAGGATTATGAGTGCCAACGAAAATAATCACAATCTTTTTGTTTGTTTGGAGGCAATATTGCATTAGATGCATTAACATTATTATGCTGCATACCATGCATATATTATCATTTCAATTTGAAAAAGAGCTTTTAACATAGTAATTTATTCAAATGCTTTTTTCGGAAATTTATCGGAGTGAAATTTAACTGCATACACACACATTATTATCTACCTTATTTACAAACATAACAATCGATCTACAGTACAGTCTTTTTACTACCCTAAGAACAGTTCCCAGCCAACCAATCCAAATTGGATTATGACTCATTGTTCCGGAAGATTGTTTAGAGGCGAACAAAAGTGGCGGTATCAGTCTAAGGATAATTATGATTTTTGTGAGACATGATTAAAACACTCACAAAAATGGTTTTTTTAATACATATTAAAATCGCAAGGTCTGCCTGTCTCTTTGTTTTGACGGAACGTTTTTTTTTTATCAGAAAACTGACAAAAATGGCATATTTCAATAGGCAAATGGCAAATGGCAGATCACAAACGGTCGCAAACAACGATTGTACCAAAGGTTATAGCTGTACGAATGATTTCACTTCCTCTTTAGTAGCTGTTTTTCAAAATTTCAAAGTAGCTGTGTGTTATACCAAGATTAAGTTAGAAATATTCAATTTTTTGTACCGTAAGATATTCATTGTCAAAATACTCAGTTAAAATTTTAAACCGATTAGGAAGTTCGTTGTTAAAAAATCTTGATTTCAAAATTTCACAATAACATGTACTCTTGTCAAACCTAAAGTGATTTCGCCGATCAAATTTTTGACCGATTAAAGAAATCGTTTTAGGTCCTTCAAGACTACATGTTATTTTGAAATTATGAAATGAACATTTTTAAATAATGAGCTTTCTAATCGTCTTGAAATTTTTTACTCAGTATTTTTACTCAGTATCTCTCGGTATTTTCTATTTTCAACAGCATTTTGGTATAACGCCACAACTACTATACCAACTACCATCTTACAGGCATGTCGAAAATATTTTTCCAACAACTTTCTAAGAAGAAATTTTTATTCACATCTAAAAGCTGTTTACTCTCGATGGGTAACCGAATCCAAAATTACGGCACTATTCTAGACCGGTTTACTCTTGGACGAGTGTATGTACGTAAATTTATGTATGAATCTATATATGATTAAATTTCAGTACATGCGTATATTCGTGAATTATTCAATTAATTCTCTAGAATACCAGCGTTATCTTCGACTTTATAGTCACCATTTACCGGGCATCTCCAGAACATATTCACACATGACAAGGGGACATACGTTTTTATGTTAAAGATTTTCAAGAGAATTCGTTTGGAGATAGACAATAATTTATATTTTGCGTTATTTTTAATGAAATTTTCTCAATCTTTTATCAAACCGAATAACAATATTAAATCCAGTTAAGCGAATATATAATATTTATATGTGAATGAAATTCCAAAGATTGTCTTATGAAAATATTGTCAATTTGTTGAAAATTCGGAGAAAGCTCAAAATATTTGGAGATATTGAAGAAACCGTTTTCACAGCCATAAGCTGAAACCCATGGAACATTGAAATCGATGCTTTTGTTAGAATACTTTGGAGTTTTTAATCCGCTTAATTAACTGAAAATGGCAAATCAATAGAAAACAATTTTTGAATGCTCAAAGGCTGAAAAATTGTTTTTAAATGCCAAAAAGCTGAAAAAATGTTTTTAAATATATTTAATTATCTTACGGCGGGCCTTTCCAGGATCGCACGAAAAATTACTAGGAAATTTGAACCAATCAAGGAATTTTTACAGGTATTCCAGAAAATTAATCTTCGATTTGTTCAGCAAAAAGAAAAGGGCGGTGAAATTTTGCATCGTGGTGTTGTTCAAGGTCGGATTTTAGAGGTTACATACAGTGGAAACGATACTTAAAGATCCGTGGTTAGTGCGATCGTGTGTTTGTGTGTATATGTGAGTTCGTATAAGCTCGCGTATAATGGTGCATTAACCCTTGGATGGTATGAACGTCGAGAGTTTGCTTGTGCTCTTTGTACACTTATCCAGGAATGCTGCCCTGACGACCGGCGTGTCATCGCATACGAGACTGCGAAATACGTATATTTTCGCATCTCAAAAAAACGTCAGAAACTATCTTAATGGTTTGTCATCGTTCTCTTGATCACTAACAATGGCCGTGAATTTTAAGTATTTTTTGTATTTGAAAACTTCAAGGTGATTCAATAGATAATTTCGAAAATATACATCACGCTGAACAATCTAAACTATAACTATTTCGTATAAATTATTCTTCATCGTATGGGTTTTATGGTTATTTTTAACAAGGCCTCCTTTTGCTAAAACGATTTTACAAGGAAATTTTAAGTTTCTCATCTGTGTACTATTGTTTTTATTATTGTCATAAAACGTGAGAGTAAAAACGATTTGAAAAATTGTTTATTGACATTGATACCGTTTTGAATTCTTATTCTCGTATCATCATTGTTGAATCCAAATGTTTCTTTCATATCTGCATTATAATTGATTTTTTCCAAGTGATTATCCTTTTCCGATGTACAATATTGAATTTCACTTTTCAATGTTACTGCATAGACTAAAAATCTTTACATGTAAATATAAATAATCTACACGAAGATATTAATGTTCAAAAATAATTTTTTTTTAAAACTTACCCATTGTGAGTAGAGATATTTTTTCAGAGTCTCCAATAGCACATGATTTTTGAGATTTTGAAGTATATAGGGTTTATATGGCTTGTTGTTTTTTTATCTCGTATCGAGATTTTGCAACTCTGCCGTTATATTCGCACCGCACAAAATAATTACAACCGTATTTCCAATAATGCTTTAATAACAAGAAAAAAACACTGGTTTTTCGAAATAGATAGATATCGGAAAATCGTTGTTTCAAAAGAAAAATCAATGTCCGCGTTCGATCAGTGATGTATTATTTTAAGCGTGTGAAAAAATGCACGTCAGTTACAATTATAATTCCTCGAATGTATTTGCTTATTTTTTCGACTTGATCGATGATTACATAAAATCACTCTTCTTTTTATTTTTTTAAATTGAATATCATACAGTTGAACCGAAAGATTTATTACAATGACATCTGACTTGTTGTACCTGATGCACGTACGCGACTAGCCGAAAAATTGATCGCACGATCGATCGTGATACAGCGACGACGAGAGAGACCAAAAGAGTGACACGTAGGAGGAAACAAAATGAAGAGGAGGGACGGAAAAAACAACGTTGAAGAGAGGTTTCAAACTTCCCGTTAACTTCGACGTGATGCTGACATCGGCATCGCCGTCCTGGGCTCGACTGCAAGAAGTAGTCGAGGACTTAGTCTCGAACCGGCGTTGGAACGACGCTTCTCATGTCCCCGCACAGGTACTTTCGTATTGCTATACCTATATATGAAGCATTCCTTGGGATACATATGTATAAAGCATTCCTGGCCAAAGAGGATGAACCCTGGGCTCTTCGACATTATCGCATTGATCTTTCGCATTTTCGATTATCCGTTAACAGCATTCCATATTTTTCAAAGATTTTTTCGATGCAACAACAATTTTTTCTGTTTTTCTTGCTCTATATGAAAAATCTAGAAAAATTCCAAAAAATAGGGTGTCGGATGCCAAAATACTTGTGAATACAAAAAATGGACTGATATTTGTTCGATTTTTTCGAAGGTTTTAAAATCTTTTTAATGCCTGCTATAAATTTTGTAAAGTCAGAAAACTTTAATCAATCGAGCGTATATTTACTATATATCTGAAGTAACGTTGTAGGAAGTTGTTTAGTATTTAAAACGGAGCTTAACCGACAAGCAATTTAATTCATGTGCAAGCCACACCAATAATACTACTTGTTTTATTATCTTTTAATCAAAATTTGAGAATACTTAATTATTTGTATTCGTCAAGCGTGTAAACGTAGCCAGTCTGAGCTTAGCTACTCAACATGAGAACGGGACAAGCTAATTGTTTCATCTGGTTCGATGGAAAAATGATGGAAGGGTGACAAATCTATGTTTTCGATCAAAAAGTATACTGAAACTTGATACAAAATAGAGGAAGGCTAGATTACATATCCCAAGTGATGGCGATCGCGTCGATTTTTGACACGGATGATATGTGTATCCATTTTACCCAAATAGCCGCGCTAATAACGATGTTGTGCTTAAAGAACTTACATAGAACACATGTCGTATGATCCTTAGTGGCAGCTCGTCAGAAAATAATGTAAGCTTTGCATCACCATCCTGGTGGAATGTTCTTCAGGTTCTGCGTCCAATCCTGTTTTACCTACTAAGCAACTTTTTCAACGTTACTTCATTTATGTGGATAGTTTTTAGTTACTCGACATTTGTACATGTTAGTGTATTTACAAAAATTTGAAAATATGTCAAACTTTCGAGAAAGCAACATAAAATATATGTCCACTTTTTTGAATTTTTTTGGATTCTTTAATAACTGCCACAATATTGGGTAAAAAAACTTATGAGTTATAACTCATCAAAAGAAATTTTTAAAAATTAGTTATAACTCAACAAAAAAATGTTTAAAAAATCAGAGAATTTTTTTTATAGACGAAACATGCGTAATATCAGCGAATTAATCGGACGAGATCAGGGTTTTGGTAGGTTTGAATGGTTTTGGTAGGAATTCCTCATATACAACTATATATGCACACAGTCCGTTCATCGTCCTCCTGCTCTTGCTCTTACTTACCTGATAGCTGCGTTTCCCCCTGCCATTCCAGGTTGAGTTCCTAAGAGTAGGATTATACGTGTACGTCGTGTACCTATATACATTATGTTAGACAGTCTGTTATATATCAACTATGAGCGCGCGTCGTCAAGGTGGCGGTAGTACCTTTTGGTTGGTAGTGGTGAGGATTGAGGTAGCGAGACGCGACGCGCTCACGCGGCCGACAGTCCGACAGACGCGTCCTGGGAGCCTTTAAAGAATGATCGCTTATGGAGAACGTTGTTAGCAAATAAGCAAGTCCTATCCGTTGTTTCTAATGGAGTTATCTTTTTTTATAATTTTCAGTCCTCTATCGTTTGTGCAAAGCTAGGCTTCAGGTATTCTTCCCTTATCAACACGCAGAATATGAATTTAGTCGTTTTTCATTTCAACAACATATTTAGATGTTTTCATAACCTTTACTAGAATTCGCGAATTTCACCTTTGAAATATCAAAATGGAATATTTATGAAAAATATCCGTTTATGAAAGAAATAAATACTCTAGTTCAGCAGAAAATATACTGAAAACTTTTTAGGTAAAGGCAGAAAATGAAAAACTGTTTCATTCAAATAATTTATTGTTTCTTATACTTTAGATTAGAGAGTAAGTGAATTTATTGATTGGATCAATACTGTACAAATTATTTCTAAAAAAATAATACTGGCATGCACTGTGTCGCAAATTTTAATAATTCCATCGGTATTCTTACATTCGTTGTTATACATAGTTTTGTGTATTGAGAGCATGCCTTATAGTTGTCATGTAATCAACAACTATTTGTAAACACAATTCTAAAATTTCACTTTTTGAAAAGTAGAACAAGTTTGAAAAATATGTCTATTTTGTAAAGAATTTAAACCTATTTGAGATTTCAAAAAATAAAAAATAAATATTCAAATATCAAGACACTATACATGGCGAATTTATTAGCGCAATTCAACAAATAAATTCGCAATGTAAATGTCTCGCCATTATTAAAACTAAAAAACTCAAATTTTATACTCACTTGTTGTCATAACGTCCTTAAATATGTATAAAAGTTCATTTCGTTTCAGATTGTTGGGCACCATGATACTAAAAATTCTTTCTAAAGCGAGCCTTCGTACTTTTTTTGTAAACATTTCCATGGAGGTTTCGCTTTTAACCTCTCTGTTAAAGTCCTACCTTTGGAGATACCCACGGAAGTACACTGTACACGGGCGTAAATAAATTCGACCAACTTATGGGCACATTTCCATCTCTACTGGTTATAATGCACATATCTCTACCAAATAAGAGATCGATAAAATGTAGAGAACAATTTGTTTAAGAAACAAACCCCCGGAAACATCTCTATCGGAAAACTAGCCCGCCTTCAAACCCACCTTCCACTTGGCGAGCTTGTAATTTTATCGAATTACAAAGTCGCCAACATAAAACTCTGCGATGTCATGACAATAGCTCTGGAATATTCATTCTGGGAATAAGAAATTACCTTTCGCACCCATCGATATTGTCGAATTCTGAAAACATAACCATTCATGATCTTCAGTCGGTAATTTATCCTGAAGCCAGGCGAAAAAAGTTGACAATATAATTTTATTGTTTTTCAACAATAGAACTATATTGTTGACAAAAAACTGAGAGAATCCCAGTCGAGATCGCCACGCACTCTTATATACGCGAATATGCCTCGGCCCACGCCCCTTCTACATTTTAAACTTACAGTAAAGTTTAGAGGCAATTGAACTTTTTTTACATATTGTATTTATTTTTTTTTCAATTTTTAAATAAATGTTTTATCTACAAACATCACTGAGGAAAAAAAACATCACGAAGTTTAAGTTATCAACAGTTCATCAAAGTTTAAGTAACATCAAAGTTTAATTGGATCGAAAAACATATAACAGAATATTTTCTTTATCAATATTTTTCCATTTTCCGTAGATACTAAATCTAAATTGATGAAAGGAATTTCGGATAAAATTTAATAATTATTAAGGGGTTATACGCAGTTAGTAGGACGCAAAAAGCGATTTTCCAAGAATTATTTTTGGAAAGACATTTTAATACACTACTCGAAAAATTAAGGGAATAAGAAAAATTTCCACATTTTCCGGTGATTTTCAACAAGCTTTATTTGAGTGAAAAATGGTTGTATCGAGGTTATAAAAATAACATTTTGAAGCTCCAAGATTCTAGTTTTCAGATCTTTTGGTCAAAAATTTTTAGGAGCTACGGTTCTTACGAAATTTTAAGAAATTGCGCGGAAGAAAATTTGGCAACATTTTTGACCTCTTTATTTTTGGTCCACGGGCTTGGGAAATTTTTTTCCAGCTACACCAATATATGGACCAGGTAACCTGTTTATCCAGCTTCAATTTAATTTTTTTGTTTTTTCTTTACGTTGATTTCTCGCGGAGATATCCGACTTTGAATGAAAAAAGATCTTTTTAACCACTGATATGTCAGCAACCAGTGGTCATACAGAAATTATTCGGGCAGATTCGTAAACTAGAATAAATTTTCTATAAGATCCTTTCAAGAGTATTGGGAATTTTTTTATTTCTACCCTCAATATTCAGTTGAAAAAAGTACAAAAAAGTTACTTTTTCCCTTCATTTGGTAAATCGACTGCAGCTTTGCTAATATTGATGGGAAGGCTAATGTTTTAAGGAACTTTTAGAGTTAAATGTACCCCCAATAACCCTGCAAATTTCCAGATTGATCCATCGAACGTTCTTCCGGACCGATTGATCAAAATTTCAAAAAAAATAAAGGAGCAAGGTTTTTATTTCTGACCAACCGGTAATCTTCTAAAAAATGAAAACATTGATTTCTTTTCGACTTTTTGTACGATTCTGCATCGGTTACCAGTTAAATTTAAAAAAAAAATAACAAAAAAATTTTTTTTCAATTTTGAATTTTTGAATTTTTTTTTTTTGCAAATTAATCGATTGAATGGTTTTTCTAGACCGATTGATCAAAATTTAAAAAAAATAAAAGGAGCAAGGTTTTTGTTTCGAAACATCGGGTAATCTTCTTAAACATGGGAAAATTGATTTTTCTTCGACTTTTTTTTACAATTCTACACTGTTATCGGTTGATTTAAAAAAAAACATTTCAAAATTTTTAAACAAAAATTTTCAATTTTCGCAAGATCGCTTCAGTCTTTTTTTTTTATTTTATAAAAAACAAAAAATCATGCAAATTTGAAATTTGCACATAGCTTCCTCATCTTCTTCTGTCGTTCCTCAACCCTCCTTTATGAGGATCTCTTTGACCATTTTGATGACATGTATGTTTATTATGATGGCTCCCTCATAAAGGAAGCTTCACGAACGGCGAAAACACATGAAGAATTTCAAATTTGAATGATTTTTTAGCAATTCCATTCAATTACATTATTCATTGTTTTCTCCGTCCAGGGTATTGGTGCTAAAGAAGTGAACTGGATAGATGCTACATTAGGAAACTTAGTGTTAACAATTATTTTTCGAAAATTTCAAAAAAATTTTGCGAACGAACATCTTGAGCCTTTTTCACCAAATTCAACCCTAACTATTCTTATCATACTATAGTGTATTTGTGCAAAAAATTTTCGCTCGATACTTCTAAAAATGCGAGTGTTGGAGCGTTAACAAAATTTTTATGAAATTCTCAAATTTTTGTTTTAACCAAACCTCTTACGCGATTTTTATGAAATTCAGTATTATTTATAATTGTCATTGAATGTATCGTCACAACAAAATTCAGCTCGATAGATACAAAATTACAAAAGTTAGAGAGCTTACACATTTTTCGCGAAAAATTAAATTTTTTTTTTAAACCGAACCTTTTAAACAATTTTTCCCAAATTCACTCCCAACCGTGCTTATTATAAAGTGTATCTGCACATAAAATTTCAGGGTGGTAACTGCAAAATTACGAAAGCTAGACGATTAACAAACACCTTACAAAAAATACAAAATCCAGCCAAATAGACAATTATTTTGCAATTTGAAAAAAATTTGCACTGAGAACAGGGACATACGTAGTCTACTTGTATACCAAATTTCTAGTCGATCGCCCGAAGCGTTCTCCAGATATATTCATTTTAAGGAAAGCACAAAGCGTACACACACACACGTCCGGACATTTTTTCTAAATGTGATTTCTCGACGTTTTGGGACATTTTGAACATACTGACATGAAAATTGCAAAAAAAAAAATTTCGCGAAACGAAAGCTTCCTTTATGAGGAAGCAAAATCAAAGAGATTTCGTTAATACAATGTATAATCTAGTATTTAATCGAAGGAATAAGCAAAATATTTATTTTTTACAAAATGTGGGCTACCCAAAAAAATAATTCGATTTTTGATGAAAATTTTGCCTTAAATTGGTTATAAAATAGAAAATATTTATCAGTAAAAAAAACTTCAAGTAATTACTGAAAAGTTTATTTATAAAGCTTGTGTAAACATTTGGAACTGATCGGTTATACCGAGAAAAACGCGTTCAAAGTTTCAAAAACACTTTACACATATAAGTGATTACCGGTTTATAAATATGCCTTGTAACTTCGAATTTTTTTCATTTGCTTCGTTATTTTT
Source organism: Alloplasta piceator (assembly GCA_946863875.1). Lineage (NCBI taxonomy): Eukaryota > Metazoa > Arthropoda > Insecta > Hymenoptera > Ichneumonidae > Alloplasta > Alloplasta piceator. The sequence continues at coordinate 18,706,748 of OX333078.1, forward strand.
TATGTTGTTGTCCTTGCTCTGAAACATTTTTCTGAATTTTTTTAGATTTTTCGGAACAACCGTTTCTGAGTTACAATTTTTTTTAATTTCAAAAATTCACAAACATAGTATGACTAACGTAGAACAGTCTCCTGCTCGCGAGAATGTGGTAAAAAAAATTCTAATATTTTTTTCACCCAATCAAAACACTAAACCCACGACTTTTATCCATCCATAGATATGCCAATACTATTTTTGAACTGTAAGAATGGAACAAATTTGAATTCAACTGATCGGTTACAAAAAATATTAATTTAATCAAGAGTCGCGGTAGCGACTCGAGACGAGTACATTTCCTCCTTAACCCCGACATGTCGCGAGGAGCTCATAGACTCTTATACGCCTGCCAACTCACTTATACACGGAAGTATATATATATATATATATAACTATTTTCTTAATAATTACCAAATTATAAGGCTTTGGAGAATTTCGGGGAATACGGTCAGTCCGGATTTTATTCCTCTTTCGAATGCCACCAAAATGAACGCTCTAGCTATCCAAATACGGAAGATATCGCGGTTTTTCTATTATGATTGAGCCGTTTACGATATCGTTAAAATGACAGATTTTTTTCCTTCTCCTTCGCCGAATTTTTCGCACCTTTCGACAAGCTTCAGGTTGTATAAAAAAAAATGACTATAAAAGTTTTGGTATTCATGAAGGGATAAAATATTTACTGTAATAAAGAGTGGCGCGATGATTATAGAAAATCGATTGCAATTAATATAATCACATTTTTTACACTTAATTGAAATTCGCCCTGAACCTCGTAACTTGAAAAATTTCCTTTTCCTTTCGAGACTTATTAACCAGCAACCGCGTTCATTTTTTCCATTAATGATATCCGCTAAGACGATCTTTCTACGGAGGTGATAGTGTAACCCATTGAAGTGATGAAATAGTTTACAAAAAGTTGACAAATCCCCACAAAAACACCAAAAATGGTGTACAAAAATTGGAGACAAGTACATTTCAAAAAGTATCTATGGTTTTACAAAAAGTTGGGAAATAAATAGATATTACTTGGAACACATATTGCCAAGAACCAGTAGTATAACATATATTTTAAAATTATATATATAATCCCTCACATAATAAATTTAAATAAAATGATAAACATGTATGAAATAATGTATATATTACAATATAAGAAAATAATAATAAGTACTTGGCAACTTCATCTCCAACAGGCGGAATACACACGATTTTAAGTATACATTCAGATCAGGGCTCACACAGAATTTTATAACGTGTGAAATAATAAATGAACTGCCAAGTACTTATTATTATTTTTTTATATTGTAATATATAAATTATATCATACATATTTATCATTTTATTTAAATGTATTATGTGAGGGATTATATATATAATTTTAAAATATATGTTATACTACTGGTTCTTGGCAATATGTGTTCCAAGTAATATCTATTTATTTCCCAACTTTTTGTAAAACCATAGATACTTTTTGAAATGTACTTGTCTCCAATTTTTGTACACCATTTTTGGTGTTTTTGTGGGGTTCAAATATTCACTGCGTTCCAAGAATAAGATGTGTAAAAAATTATTTGTTTTAAGTGTTTACAACCCAGAAAGAATTAATCACTCACTGAAACAATCAATTTTTACACCATCTATACGGTGACTATAGCTCAATTACTAATCGTACATACGTTCAGTATATCGAAAAGCACGCTCTAGTGTGCTCACATGTATTTCAGTTATTTGATTAATCCTTTCTGGGATATAACCACTGAAACAAACAATTTTTTACACATCTTATTCTTGGCACGCAGTGAATATTTAATTAAATTAATATTTCTTGTGACCGACCAGTGGCATTCAAATTTTTTCCATTCTTACAGTTCAAAAATTGTATTGGTACATCTATTGATGGATGAAAGTCGTGGGTTTAGTGTTTTGATTAGGTTAATAAAAAATATAAGAAAATATTTTACCACATTTTTGCGAGCTGTTCTACGTTAGTCTTACTATTTTTGTGAATTTTTTAAGATTTTTAAAAATGGTCGTTTTTTTCGGTTGAAAAAAATCGTAACTCAGAAACGGTTGTTCCGAAAAATAAAAATAAAAATAAAAAAAACATTTCAGAGTAAGGACAACGACATAAACAATTACGAACCAAATAAAAAATTTTGTGGTCTCGAGGCTAGGTGAATTGACGTAGACAGCCCCATATGTACATTATGAAAATAAAATTTAAAAAATCGATTTTTTTTAATCCTGACTGCAAATAACCCCTTAAACATAACCTCATTGCAATGTTTGAGATTTTTATTTGAAACCAAGAATATTAATAAAAACATATCACTCATATTAATTACACTAAATAATATTTGTATTAAAATAGAACATTATTCTTACATTTATAAAATGTTCCTTGACTTTTTATTTTCAAAAAATCTTTTTGGGATCTCATTCAAACGTCATAACAAAAAAGCGATAGAAGCGATCACGGTCTGAACTAATAATTATGAACCTTTTTCAATATCTCGACAGATGGCAGTAATGGTACGCCTTTCGCCTTTGATAAAGGCCGGAAGTGGTATTACGCGGTAACACCACTCTAGGATTGTAAAACAATTGATTTTTTTTATTAAACAATATTTTAGGGTCATAAAAACAATATCCAATTGGTCCTATGGTGAAAAAAAAATCTAAGAAGTTTAATTTTCAATTTTGTGGCAGCGCGTCGGAGCACACGTTCGGCCCTTATGCGGTAACGGTCTGATTTTTTGCTTTTACCCGTCGAAATAATCAGTGTCTCTCTTCGAGGGTCTGGAAATCGCTCGAGTCGCATGATTCCTGATTTTCTCATGATTTCTCAAAATACATAGAAAATCGTAGGGAATCATAAAGAAATTACGTGATTTCGGGAATCGCCACTCCAAGCGAGCAAGCAAGCAATTTTTATTGCATGTCTTCAGTCTAGAAACCAGTGATTTTTGAAATTTAGAAATCACTTGTAATCGTTGGAATCAGAAGAAATCACATGAAATCGCAGGTAATCTCATTGGTTCAGAAATCACGGAAATCACAGTCAAAACCACAAGAAATCGATACCTTTTTGGAATTCGCGAGCCACGGAATTAGCGAGTGGCCAGCCCCTCGCCTCTCTTACTTACAGCGTAGAATATAGGTTATAGGGTTATAGGTGCTGATGCTATAATATACACTATAATATACGTGTATGTGTGAGTCAGTATACAGCTGTGAAGTGACGCCGAGTTAGATTCTCCGATTCGCTTTTTTCGGTGAACTTTATTTTTTTTAAATAAATATTCATTAAAAATTGAGTTTTTTATAGTGAATAATAAACAATAAGTGTATATTGAACAAAATGGGTGACAGAAACCGCAATATCCCGTGTAGAAATTTTGGTAGGGAAAAACTTCTGCCCCTGACTTGCCTTCCCTAACTAAAGTAGGGAAATGATCCGCTCATCCTAACAGGCCCTGTTATGCCATGTAACACCTGGTTGGCCATTTTCGGATCCGGCGGTCATGATCAGCCCCCTATGACGATATGATCCGGCCCTAGCAGATCCTGATCAGGCCCCTAAGATTTTTAGAATCATGCCCTTAAAGGCCCTGATCACGGTCACGATCATACACCGAAGCGCTTTTTGAACAATTCGTTTTTACGAGGTACTCCTTTTTCAATGTATGCATCTTATTATTTATTTCGAGGCAACCCTTTCTTAGGGTACACTTTTCTTTTGGCAATCCTCGAAGAGAATATTAGATTCCAAGTGAACGGAAATTCTCTACGAGAATTAAATAAATAAGTACAATTACATAAGACGGCAGGAACTCCTTGTATGGATTCTTCCGACACCGACTTCTGCTGACATCCGTGCTCGCACCCGTCTATATAAGCATACTGAACACATTATCCGTATGGGAGTTCAACGGTTGCTGTCCTGCGACATCTCGCGCCAAGTCTCGGAACTAACGCGATGCGGTTCGTGGTGATAATATTAATAATCCTCTGTCTACGTAACGAACTTGTAACAGGCGCACAATTGCTTGTTATTCTCGCGGGATAAGAGTGATAATGTAAATAATAATTAAATAATAATAATAATAATAATAATAATATTAATAATAAACGAGGCAATGATTGTTAATTTATTATTATTGTTATTACTATTATTGTTATTTATTATTATTATTATTATTATTATTATTATTATGATTATTATACTACTGAAAGCCCATATACAAATAATTTTATTTTAATAAATACTCAGGGCAATCCAATGGTTTTCACATCAGAGCCCTGCCAGGGTGATGAAACAAAAATATGTTTTGCTTAAAAGTGTAAAAATAACATCGTCGGAAACTGTTCATATTCTGATCATGCAGGGCACTGGTAATAAGTGATTATTTCAATGTAATAACTAGGGACCAGGTCGCTAAGTTCCATGTCAGGGCCCTGCCAGGAAAATCGGATCAGGCAGGGCGGATCAGGGGCAAGAATCAACTAATGGTTGCCCTATCACATTTCTACACGAGATATTCGAAAGAAATCCGGACGTGGAAGTAACTCCAATTCGAGATCACGGAGCATTTCAAAGCATCCTCACCATTAAACCATTACTCGTTAGAAAAACCAAACATCGAAAAGGCTGAGATATCGACAAAAAAATTATTACCTGTTGATCCCGATGAATATCAAGTTGATGATGGTTTTAGCTATAGAATCTTAAACTTTCTAACAGTGTTTTCCCCGTTATCGCAAGTCATAATGAGTAAAAAGTGCAAACAGGTTCATAATGAATGAAAAGTGCAAAATTGTGGTTTTGTGCGAAAATTGTGACAGTGTATCTATTCCTAGCACGCGATTTATTGAAGAAGGATACGATATTAAGAGTAGAATTTTTCTTACTATGCGATTCTTGGGTATATGATTGAATAGTATAATGAAGTTTTGGGCATACATGAATTTGCCTCGGCCAATTTTTCAATCGTTTTACGATAAAGTTGTAAAGGGAATCGCTAGTAGAGCAGAAAGGTTTTGCCAAACCAAGCTGTCATGGAGAGGGAGATTATATTTTACGTTTTTCCAGCAAGCGAAATTTTTTTTTTCAGGGCCCAAATTGATTTTTTTTTTTTTAATAATTTTTTATGAGTTGCCATTGACATTCCTTTAGGTCTACTGAAATTCAATATAAACTGTGGCCAGACACACAGAAATTTCCATTTTTACAAACTACAAACCTCCGCTTGCTTGGTCCGTTAAGATGGCGGCGTTAAGATGGCCGACATGTTTTTAAAAAAATGGAAACATGATTTTTTACCAAAAACATTGTCAGGTAAAAACTAACAACTTTTGTAGGAACATTTTTTCGATACAGATCACCATAATTAGATCACCATTTTTTATTATTTTAGCGTTATCCAGGATAACGACGAGTCGTTTGGTGTCGAAGAATACTGCGGAAGTGACAAGCCGTAGAGACCTAATCCTTGTGAGTGTTCCACACGCATGGATGCCCGCACGCACGCCCACTTACACTTGGAATTTTAAAGACTTACCTTCTCCTCGTCGTTACCCTGGATAACGCTGAAATAGTCAAAAATGGTGATCTAATTATGGACTCTATCAACAAAATTTACTACAAAAGTGGTTAGTTTCGACCTGACAAATTTGTTGGTAAAAAAAATCATGTTTGTATTTTTAAAAAAATATATTGGCCATCTTAACGCCGCCATTTGAATTTTGGACCAAAAAAATTTTTTTTTTTTAAATGTCCCCCTTTGAACCCTCAAGGTTTCATTGTACTCAATTGTTGATCAGAGCAGTATTTTTCGAGATAAATCAGGTGTAAGATTAAAATGGGATACTCTTTAGATAGCCCAATGTATGGTGCAGACATCGCGGATTAGAGGTAAAACGAAATTTTCGAAGGTTTATGTATCGATTTATGGGCACCCTGCGCATCTAATAAATGCTACCTCTTTACAGGCGCACGGATTTTTCAGCAGCGATACCAGAAAACACTGGTCGTTCAAATTTAAAACAAAATTGGTCTTCCATCAATTAATTTTAAAAAATAACATGGCGCAATAAATAAAATAATGAGCGAATACTGTGTTATAGTTTATTATTTCCTGACCATTTATTCTAGTGTTAAGATTGATTTTTTAGTTTAAAACAGCAAAAAAGACATGAACAAATTTTTTTCTTAATTATTGATATTTTTTCAAAGAGTACATTGAAAAACAAACAAAATACCTACAAACAAAAGACCTAGCAAATTAGAATATCTTGGTTATTGTGGATGTTATGATTATTTTAAGCCTATTTTTTCAAAAATCAATAACTTCCGTATGGTTTGAGATAGAGAGCTAAAAATGTACATGGATACTTCTCTTTGCATGTGTAATAAACATATTAAAAAAACTTGCAAATCGGAAATTTACACATCGCTTCCTCAGTATTTTTTCGTATTTACAAATCCTCTATGAGGAAATGTCAGCAAATTTTAGTAAATGTTAGCTATCACAGTTTTGGCTTCTTCATAGAGGAAGATTTGTAAATACAGAAAAATACTCTGGAAACGATGTGCAAATTTCCGATTTGCAAGTTTTTTTTACTACCTCTGGTTATCGGAATAATAAAACAGCAGCTTTGTATCATACAATTTTCGATCAAGCTTTTTTATGAAAATTTTAAAATTGCATCAAATTTGCACGGTTCAAGCGATTTTTGCAAAATTGAATCGCAAGTAACTTTTTCCGTTAATTACCATTATAGAAATTTTGAGCCTGATATAACGAAATATGTGCAAGCTAAAGCGATCATGCGCTTTCCCAAAAAATAATAATTTTTATAAATCACGAACCCCTTGAGCAATTTTCGCGAAATTCAATAGCAATAATCTTTAACACTCAAACTATCTGTTTAATATTTTCTAATCCGATATCGCAAAATTTGCGAACGCTGGACCAACCACGCCTTTTTTTTGAAAATTTAAAAGTCGCATAAAATTCGCACACGTCAATGAATTTTTGCAAAATTCATAACAAACTAAGGGGCTGTAGAGCTCAGCTTATGTGCAAAATTTTTGCTCGCTACTCCAATGTGGTCTTGAGATATAGATGTTCGAATTTTTCAAGGCAGCGACACACATACACACACACACACACACAAATACATACATACATACATACATACATACATCCGGACATTTTTTTAAAATATTATTTCTCGATGTTTAAGGACATTTTGAATATACTGACATGAAAATCTCGAAAAAAAAATTTTACGAAAACAAAGCTTCCTCTATGAAGAAGCAAAATAATAAAAAAATCGAAGGGGGTCACCGACAAAACGTCGTTGAAATGACATGGAATGACTCATATACATGTATATAGATCAAGAGTCGCGGCAGCGACTCGACGCTAAGTATTAAAGAAACTGAGAATCTCAGTCGAGATTGCCGCGCACTCTTATATACGTGAATATGCTTCCCGCTGAACCCGATTTGAATTTCAATCCGATATTACTAAAAAACACGAACATCTTTTTAAGATCTATGAGCTCTAGTGATCTAGAAATAATTTTATCTTTCATTTGATACCATTGTCATTTTTTTTCCACCCACGCGATACTGAGATATCATGATATTGGGCGAATTAATCCGAATATTCAGCATCGGAAAAGTTGGTCAACCTTTCGCCGGTCACGTCGCTATAGATATACTAGCCCATGTATAAGCGGTGTAATACGACTTTTACAGAGAGGCAATAGTGAAGGAAGAATCGGCTGCGATTCGACCAGTGGGTCCAAATGACAGTGGACAGTGGACAAGAATGGCTGATCAATCTATCAAACATAGACATTCCAACGCATATATCAACCTTTTTATCATTGGGTGAAACATTCAGCTTTCCATATCTGAAACCAACAGATATCAAAACATACATCTATAAAACCATCTCAGAGTTTGAATCCAAAATAGATTATTTACTGGAAAAACCAATGCAAGAAGAAATTAGAAAGAAATTCACCAAATTAATTGATAAAGTAAAAACTCCAAACTCATTCTTTAACACGAACAAAATCATCAAAGATATACAACCACTTTTCTTAAAAACAATCCTCAATTAATAATTACAAGAGCAGATAAAGGAAACTCAACTGTTATATTGGACAAACTAGACTACATCACCAAAACTGATAATCTACTTGCAGATGAAACGACATATAAAATCACAAATAAAAATCCACTTAGCAGACTACAAAAAGGCGTAAACCAAATTCTTACAAGATGGAAAAATCTCAGAATAATAGATGAAACCACACAGAAACATTTAAAAGCAGAAAACTGTAATTTAGCACGATTATACTGCCTTCCAAAAATTGACAAACACAATTATCCGCTACGTCCAATCGTATCGTCTATTAATAGCCCTACACATAAATTGGCCGAATTCATTCAAACGAAACTTTCAAAATTAATAGACACCTAATTTCCTTTGATGTCATCTTACTTTACACCAATGTACAGTGCTCGCCATTAATGCCTGCAAATCTTTAAAAGATTCTTTCCAAGATTCTAAGACTCTTTCCAAGATTCTAAGATTCTTTCAAAGATTCTAAGAATCTTTTCAAGATTCTTTCAAAGATTCTTTCAAAGATTTTTTCAAAGATTCTTCGGAAGAATCTTGAAAAGAATCTTGGAGAAAATCTTAAAAAGATTCTTGGAATCTTGGGAAGATTCTTAGAATCTTAGAAAGATTCTTTTCAAGATTCTTTCAAAGATTTGTAGGCATTAATGGCCAGCACTGTACCTTTGGAATTAGTCATACAAAGCCTCCAAAAAAAATAAAATCTCTTCCCTGAAAAATTTCCACTAAATGAAGTAATAAAAACAATAGAATTCATAATTTTCTCCACCTACTGTATCTTTAACGACAAAATATATCAACAAATATTCGGCTTACCAATGGGTTCACCGTTAGCCCCGATATTATCAAACATTGTAATGATTGACTTAGAAACCAACTGCTTAGAAAAACTGAAATTCACGATACCAATCTACAAAAGATACGTAGACGATATTATCATAGCTCTGCCTACGGACAAAATAGATTCAACACTTAACATCTTTAACACATACCACACTAAACTACAGTTCACAGTTGAAGTAGAAACAAACTACAGATTACCATTTCTAGACATCTTGCTAATCTGCAAAAACAACTCAATAATCACAGACTGGTACAGAAAACCGACTTGGTCAGGTCGATTCATAAACTTCTTCTCTCACGACCCTCTTAGCAAAAAAAAAGGAATTATCATGATGTTGGTAGACGGAGCGATAAAACTATCACACGCATCCTTCCACCAAAAAAACATTGAACTAATCAAAAACACAATGACACGAAACTGTTACCCAATTTCCTTCACAGAAAAAGTAATAAAACAAAGGCTAAGATTAATTCATTCACAATCAAATAATAATAACGCATTCGACTCCTCCAGATTAATAAATTTACCCAATACTGAAAATATTCACCATCAACTAGTCCGCCTTTTTCGGCAATTCAATATAACACTAGTCACTAACAACCAACACAATATTCACTCTATCACCGGTTCTACAAAAGATAAATTAGACAACATGGATAAATCCAACGTAGTTTACCAAATCGATTGTAATGATTGTTATGCATTGTACATAGGACAAACAAAAAGATATCTAAAAACGAGAATCAACGAACACAAAAATAGTCCAAAACACACTAACACAGTAAACACAGCGTTAGCAAAACACGGAATAGAACTAAAACACGATTTTAAATTTGTCGACGTTAAAATTTTAAATAATGGAAAATGGCTCAAAAAGCGATTAATTCTGGAAATGATACAGATTAAAGCACACTCAAAAGCGATCAATTTTAGAACCGACATCGACAAACTAAGCAGCATATATAATTCAATTATTTAATAAAACTCTGAATAACAACTGAAAAACCTTAAATTACCGTCCATCAATTTAAAATTCATTACCAAATCTAACAGTTAACAATTTAAAACCGGTCCAAAACCGGTTAACACATCTAGTCCGGCAATAAAAATAACTAACGGCAAACGGCAATACTCAGTCGCTACTCAGCTCTCGAAACACCATGTAATGAAAAGTGTTAATTTTGATCAAAAATGAATCTTGGAAAATATCAAACATAAAATTCATAGGTAAATAACACGTACACAAAGGTCTCACAAAAAACATTAAGTAAGCATTAAAATATCAAAATCCTCCCTTTCGTAGACACCAAGGATCACAAAAAAACGACCCGTCTTGATACAATAAATTCATAATCAATATTATCCAAGATTCACCAAATTATCAAAAATGACCCATACAAATTCAGGCCAGTCATGACACATAACACTTAAGCTTATGATGTAAAACATATTATACAAAATAAGACAATAATGAATGTAATTTTAGAAATAATAAATCTGAAGAGGATCCGAATAAGGATCGAAACGTTATACCAAAGAAAAAATGTCCACTGTCATTTGGACCCACTGGCCGAATCGCAGCCGATTCTTCCTTCAGTATTGTCTCTATACGGTCGCATATCCAAATCAACACTTTTACAGAGAGGCCTTGAATTAGTGTGGGAAAATATGAGTGTGTGCGAGAACACGGCGTCCCCCACCCCGCCAATTGTAGGCCCGGGCTTATACACAAGCTTGCATGTATATTCTATCTCTCTATATAAAAAAGAGTATATGTGTGGATGTGCGAGTGTGTCGAGTATTTTTTTATATATACGATGTATATTAGGGTGGTCATTATTTCAGCTATCAACTTATATTTGGGTGGTCATTCGCGATTTGATGCTTTAAATATATATTCTATCCCTATATATAAAAGAGTGTATGTGTGTGTGTGTGTGTGTGCGAGTATTTTTTTATATATATACGATGTATATTAGGGTGGTCGTTATTTCAGGTATCAACTCACATTTGGGTGGTCATTCGAGATTTGATGCTTTAAATATTTATATACATATTTATTGAGATATACATTAGGGTGGTCGTTAATTCAGGCCTGAATTTATATTAGAGTGGTCATTCTAGATTCGCATTTTCTTAATTATTTTAATATATGTATTTATAAGATGTATATTAGAGTGGTCGTTATTTCAGGTCTCAATAAATATTAGGGAGATCCTTCGAGATTTAATTTCTTTAAATATAGCATTATATATAGGATTTTCTATATATATCGATTATGTATGTACATATATACATCCTTATCTATATGTATAACATATCTATGAATATATAGCATTATACATAGCTTATAAGTCAAAATGAAACTTAAATTTTAGGTTAAACCTAAACCCCCCATTTAATTTGACGCTAAACCAAAATCTAACTTGAATTTTAGGCTAAACCGAAATCCAACTTTAATTTGACGCTAAACCAAAACCTTACTTAAATTTTAGGCTAGACCAAAATCTAACTTAAATTTTAAGCTAAACCAAAATCTAACTTAAATTTTAGGCTAAATCAAAATCTTACTTAAATTTTAAGCTAAATCAAAATCAAACTTAAATTTTAGGCTAAATCAAAATCGAACTCAAATTTTAAGCTAAATCAAAATCTAACTTAAATTTTAGGTTAAACCAAAATCCAACTTCAATTTGACGCTAAACCAAAATCTAACTTAAATTTTAGGCTAAACCAAAATCTAACTTAAATTTTAAGCTAAACCAAAATCTAACTTAAATTTTAGGCTAAATCAAAATCTTACTTAAATTTTAAGCTAAATCAAAATCTAACTTAAATTTTAGGCTAAATCAAAATCGAACTCAAATTTTAAGCTAAACCAAAATCTACCTTGAATTTTAGCTTAAACCAAAATCCAACTTCCATTTGACGCTAAACCAAAATCTAACTTAAATTTTAGGCTTAACCAAAATCTAACTTAAATTTTAGGCTAAACCAAAATCTAACTTAAATTTTAAGCTAAATCAAAATCTAACTTAAATTTTAGGCTAAATCAAAATCGAACTTAAATTTTAAGCTAAACCAAAATCTAAGTTAAATTTTAGGCTAAATCAAAATCGAACTCAAATTTTAAGCTAAACCAAAATCTAAGTTAAATTTTAGGTTAAACCGAGATCCAACTTTAATTTGACGCTAAGCCAAAATCTAACTTAAATTTTAGGCTAAACCGAAATCTAACTTAAATTTTAAGCTAAACCAAAATCTAACTTCAATTTTAAGCTAAATCAAAATCTAACTTAAATTTTAGGTTGAACCGAAATCCAACTTGAATTTGACGCTAAACCAAAATCTAACTTAAATCTTAGGCTAAATCAAAATCGAACTCAAATTTTAAGCTAAACCAAAATACAACTTTAATTTTAGGTTAAACCCGAATCCAACTTTAATTTGACGCTAAATCAAAATCTGACTTTAGTTTTAGTACAAATCAAAATCTAACTTAAATTGTATGCTTTATATTTATAAATAAGTATTAGACTGGTCGTTAAAAATTAAATTTTTTGCGACGTCCCCCAAAAAGCTTCCGCATAATGAAAAAACGCGAGGTACTTTTTTTAAAAATTAAAAATAACACGTGCTGCAAGACTATCTAAGTTGTTTTTCATCGAAGAACAATTTTTTTTACAAACGGCTAGACTGATTTGAATGAAATTTGGACACGTTACAAAGGTATAAGAAGGCTGTTCACAGAAAAAATAACAGCTCATAATCCTCATAATAACTAATGAAAACTGTTAATTTTTTCAGTAATTATTTTTTGTTCTCCAGGATAACGTTCTGGCACAATTATGAAAATAATTTTTTTTTTATTTTTTCAAATATGAAGTACCTCTCCGATCAATTTGTTTGGAGACATTATATGGGATAGTAAAACACAATAAAAAAAATGTTTTCATAATTGTGCCAAAAAACACGACAAAAAATCTATATTATCTATATCTATCTAAATCTTCTGTCTATCTTCTATTTATATCTTCTCTATCTATCTATATCTACTTATCTATATCTATATAAAATCTTTTTTTACGACAAAAAATCTGGTTTGATCTAGTTCTGACCAATAGATTTTATAAATGGGTTTCATGCACATGGGTATATAATGGGTGTATACACAACAAGCCATGCATTTTCATTTTTTGTTCTTCTGTATATTGGACGATTTCAACACCAATTTATATACAATGAATGTAAATAAGTTAAATCAGGAAAGATACTTCGAAAGAACGTTCAAAAAGAAGTGAAATCAATCACAAAATACTTCTGAGAAGTAAAAAAAAGACGCCAAGTATTAAATCCCAAAAATTCGAATTAAAAAAATATCCCAAAAATTCAAAATCTAGAGGAAATCCTAAAAATTTGAAATCTGAAATAAAAAAAAAACACAAATCATACAAGCCAAGCCAAAAATTTGGCGTACGTAAATTATTAAAAACCAAGCCAAACTAGAAAACTTGGCGTGCAGGGTTAAGAACCAATACGCTCGGCAAGGGAAAACGGAGTCCAGTCGCCCTTACCGTTTAACAAAAGAGTGAATGAACGAGAAAATAAAAAAGAAAACAATTCATCAAGTGCACTAGTGAGCAACCATGAGAAAAAACAAGAGAGGTTACGGCCGAGTAAGCTAGTGAGTAACTATGAGAGAAGTTCACTGAGAAAAATCTTGTACAAGTTTTATATTTAACCGAACGGACAATTATATGATCATTATTTCGGGAATAGTTGATAATCTTTTATTGACCTTTTGTTATGTCCGAATTTGATAAATCATGGTAGCAAAAACAAGAGAGGTTACGGCCGAGTAAGCTAGTGAGTAACTATGAGAGAAGTTCACTGAGAAAAATCTTGTACAAGTTTTATATTTAACCGAACGGACAATTATATGATCATTATTTCTGGAATAGTTGATAATCTTTTATTGACCTTTTGTTATGTCCGAATTTGATAAATCATGGTAGCATCACTGCACATAATGGTTGCAATAATCATAAATATCGTTGCTACTTCTTTGTCATAAATTTTCTTAGTGTAATATATGTAACGTTATTATATTTTCATAACGCTCTATTTTTTATTTTCCTCTCTTAACGGCCAATCGTTTAAATATCGAATACTCATCTTAAGAGGAGGCGAAATACCTACACTAACACCTCGGAATTGCCATCCAAACTTGCTTTTATACAAATGGATGGAATTGAATGAAATTTTAACAACATCATCGGAACAATGGCAGGGATGGAGCCTCACTAAAATTTTTTCGAAAAACAAAAAAAAATGTACAGATTCACTTACCACCAAGAAACTGTAATTGAAAAACTTAAATTATTAAACTTTTACTGCATTTTGGGTAAAACCAAGAGTGGGGCTCCATGAAGAATGCCACGATACAAATATCGAGACGTTTTCGACATTATTTTATCAAAATGACAAGCCGTAAGTTTTGATGGCGCATCAAGAGATAAATATCGATAAATTGTAGTTTTATTGAAAAACGAAATGGCGGAATGTAGTTCACAGACGTGCGAGTGAGGGCAGCACCATGGGTTCTGACGAGTAACCTATAATATTTAGGGGGCTCGAATGAGTTCGTTGGCATTAGTTGTAACGCATTTTAGCCTCTCAATTGATAATTAATTAATTAATTAATTTATCCCCTCTTAATTGTCAAAATGTAATTAATTTTCATCCACGGTTATCGGAGAAAGACTGGACGACGATGATACGTCGATAATGTAGGGATTGAATAAAAATGGTATTTAGTCTCCTTTTAACTATTGAACGTCGATGACATCCGCGACGTACGCGAAAATGCGACCAGGTCTGGATTTGCGATGATTTTCGTGGATGCACGTGACGATTGAGTGAGTGTATTAGAATATTTAAGATTCTAATTGACCATATAATGAGCGATGCTCTAATTACAGTTAAATTCAAAAATCGCATAACGATCATTGTACAGGGTGTATAAAAATGATGTTTCACCACTTCGCCCAGTAAATTTCCAGCTCGAGATCGGTGGAGATCTATCAAAATTTGTAGCCGCAAAATTGACCTTGACCCTGAAATTCAAGGTCAAAATTTTTTATTGCCTTAAAAAAATCTACTTATTAAGAGGAACAAGAGTCAGGAAGGAACCATAGGCTGGAGATGCGTCCTTCAACCCGAAACGACAACGTCAATTCGAAAAAAAATCGAAAAAGTGCGTTCTTACAAAATATTATTCACAGGAACACAGAATAAGAATTTTAATAATTATAAAAAAAGCCTTTCACCGCAGACGATTCGATTTTTATTAATTGGAATCAAGAAATGTCGGGATTGCATGACGCTGACCACGCGGGGGTGGATGAATCGGCATGAGATGGGTGACACAGATCTTTGCGATTTCTGTTTGTCGCGTTACCACTACGAGCATCCAATTCCCTAGCTCATGTTTGCCGAAAATCAATTAAAACATAGTCCTGCTGAATTAACCTTGACCCTAAAACTCAAAGTCAGTTTCATAGTCAATTCATCTCGTTAAGAGGCATAACTAGAAAGACTTGATGTCTGGCACACAGCACGCCTGCTGTTTTGTGAAAACAAGCCTTTAGATGGCCAGGTTTGCGATAAACGATTTTGAGCTTAACAGTAGTTGATATCACCTACACATTTCAGAGTCATATCGTGCTTGTGTGACTGTGCACGAGTTGCTCAAACATATTCATTAGCGGCAGACCATTAGCTTTATCCGGAATACACCACGTCGAGGTTATAAAAAAAATCAACAAAACAAATCTGTGTTTTGTCGTCGCAGTCCCGTTGATCTCTGTCATCCTCGAGTTCTTTATAACCGCAGTCGCGGTCATCTCTAGCATCATTGAAATTTTTGTCGTCGCAGTTTCGGTCAGCTCTATCATCGTCGAAGTTTTTGTCGTCGAAATCCCGGTCATCTCTATCATAGTCAAAGTCTTTGTCGTCGCATTTTGGGTCAACTTATCGTCGAAGTCTCTCGTCGCAGTTTCGGTCAATCCTATCATCGTCGCAGTCATCGCAATTTCGATCAACTTTATCGTTGTCAGTCTATCGTCACAGTCTTGGTCAATTCTTTCGTTGTCGAAGTCTATCGTCGTAGTCTCGGTCAACTCTATCATAATCGAAGTCTTTATCGTTGCAGTTCAGGTCATTTCTATCATAGACAGTCTTTGTCGTGGCGGTCTTGGTCATCTCTAGCATTGCCAAAGTCGTTGTGGTCGCTCCATCAGTGATCGTCCTCACTACCTGAATCTTTGTTGGCCCTGTCACTGTCGTCACTGTCGTAATAACATGAATCGTGGTCGTGGACGAGATGGACGAGATCAACGTCTTATGTTGCGCGCTATTGATCAAGCTTTCGGAAACTTTGGAAGAGCTCGCGAAATTTATCGTCAGTTACTTCTTGATCGGGCAAACGATCATCCTCTACTGCCGGGGGTAATTCCAGATCGTCGTGAGTTTCAATGACTCGAAGAGCGGTTCAACGATCAGGAGAGGTTTGAGGTGCGGAACGCTGGATATCGAAAAGCTGGTCGTCCTCGTGTTCATTGGCGCATTGAAGGCCATGTCATTGCTCTTACACGAGCTTTCCCCGTCATGGGCTCACGTCGAATAGCCACTCGCGTTGGTATAGCGCACATGACGGTGCGTCGCATAATTCGTGAAGAGGATCTACAACCGTACCGCGTTCAATCTGTTCAGGCACTATATCCTGGAGATTACCGCGCTCGTCGTAATTTTTGTCGATGGATGCTACAAAAACTGGAGGTAGATCCTCATTTTTTTGAACGCATTCTATTTACCGATGAGGCGAGCTTCTCCAGCACCGCAATCGTGAACCGGCAGAACTTACGCATCTGGGCTGAGAGGAATCCTCGTGCGATGATGCAACGAGTTCACCAGGGACGTTTTTCAGTAAACGTTTGGGCAGGTATCGTTGGGAATACCCTGATAGGTCCAGTCTACCTTCCACTGAGATTGCGCAGTCGCAATTATTTGCACTTTCTGCAACGCGATTTAATGCCACGCCTTGAGGACATGATTCCACGTCATGCTCACCATCGCATTTTTTTATGCACGACGAAGCACCACCTCATTTTAATCTTGAAGTCCGTGCTTTCTTAAACGAAATGTTTGGATCGCGTTGGCTCGGTCGTCGGCCTGCTCCGCATCTCTGGCCACCACGTTCTCCAGACCTAAATCCCTTGGACTTTTTTTTCTGGGGGGCACTGCAGGCTATCGTCTACAGAGAAGATCGAGCGATTAGGACGCCGGTAGATCTGAGACGCCGAATCGATGAGGGAGTTGCCAGGTTGATGCGAAATCGAGAAATTCTTACCAGGGTTAGGATAAACTTGGAGGCACGGTTGCGAGCGTGCTTGCGTATGGTGGCCGGCATGTGGAAGCTGGGGAACAAGCTAGAATGCTTCGAGCAATTGGCCATGATGGTTCGATTCTCTGGGTTCCTCGACGCCGCCGCCATCAACGACCGCGTCATAATGAAGCAGGAGACGACTAACCATAACAAAATGACTAAGCACAACGAAAACACAACGGTCCTTTTCAGGGCCAAGGGATATCAGGCAGACAACCTCCACGTGGTGTATTCCGGGTAACACTAATGGTCTGCCCCTAATGAATATGTTTAAGCAACTCGTGCACACTCACACAAGCACGATATGACTCTGAAATGTGTAGGTGACAACAACTATTGTTAAGATCAAAATCGTTTATCACAAACCTCGTCATCTTAAGCCTTGTTTTCACAGAACAGCAGGCGTGCTGTTTGCCACACTTCAATTATGCTTTAGTTCCAAATTTTATCCCTCCAAACTAAACGAAAATTGCACATTTTTCATATATGTTTTGACGGCTTGATATTGAAAGGTTCATTCCTAACTCGTCGTTTCTACGAGAATTAGATGCCTCTTAACGAGGTAAAGTTTTCCGTCAACAAAAAATTGACTTTGAGTTTTAGGGTCAAGGTTAATTCAGCGGGACTATGTTTTAATTGATTTTCGGCAAACATGAGCTAGGGAATTGGATGCTCCTAGTGGTAACGCGACAAAGGGAAATCGCAAAGATCTGTGTCACCCATCTCATGGCGATTCGTCCACCTCCGCGTGGTCAACGTCATGCAATCCCGACATTTCTTGATTCCAATTAATAAAAATTGAAGTGTCTGCGTTGAAAGGCTTTTTTTAATCATTATTAAAATTCTTATTCCGTGTTCTTGTGAACAATATTTTGTAAGAACGCACTTTTTCAATTTTTTTTCGAATTGACGTTGTCGTTTCGGGTTGAAGGACGCATCTCCGACCTATGGTTCCTTTCTGACTTTTGTTCCTCTTAATGAGTAGATTTTTTTACCCAAAAAAAAAATTAACCTTGAATTTCAAGGTCAAGGTCAATTTTGCGGCTACAAATTTTGATAGATCTCTACCGATCTCGAGCTGGAGATTTACTGGGCGAAGTGGTGACACATCATTTTTATACACCCTGTACATAATGCGTCAGTAATCGTGAGCAAACTACAGTAGACGATCAGATAACTTAACTCGACGGGACCGGAAACTTTCGCTAACTTAACTTTCTCCTCATTCTCCCACTCACGTGTCTAAGCGCATGCGCACTGCGCATGTTGACAATACTCATGCTCATAGATGTTTCGCGGTCGGTCGAAGGTTTGAATGGGGGAGAAACGGTCATAGGGGGAGTTGAGATATGCAAATGTGTTCCCATGGTAATAAGTTAAGTTATGTGAGCGGTCAAGTTGTCTGATCGTATACTGTACTTGACAGTAAAATATACAAGTGATAATAATCTGTGTTAACACTATATGAGTAGGTATAATAATTTTCTACCTTATCTCGTGGAAATCCTACGGCACCTCCCGGGCTTATTTTTCTCAACCCTGCAAGCCAAGTTTTCTAGTTTGGCTTGGTCTTTAATAATTTACGTACGCCAAATTTTTGGCTTGGCTTATATGATTTGTGTTTTTTTTAATTTTCAGATTTCAAATTTTTAGGATTTCCTCTGAATTTTGAATTTTTGGGATTTTATTTTAAATTCGAATTTTTGGGATTTAATACTTGGCGTTTTTTTTCCTTATATATACGTATATATTCGTGGAAAGTAGCTTTTTATATAAACATATGTATATACATTTATGTTTAAATAAAATAATAGATTCTCTATTTATCTTTCGCTACATATATGCTCACTCGCGATCGTATATTTTATGCGACTAAATTACTATTTTTTAAGTATTTGTTTGAAAAAGTTTATAAAAGAACCCTGTCAATTTATATGTAAGATCGTTTGAAAACATTGTTTTTTAAATTGATAATAAGAAACGTGTATGAATTTAAAAGCGGTCAGATGACGGCTATTTACCAACATTGGATCAACGTTGGCGATAAGCTACTGAAAATATATTGGCTACATTTATCAGAGCTAAACAATGGCCAAGAGTTAGTGATCTTTCTTATGCCGATCATAGAATATAGGATTGGTTGCCAATCGGTAAATATAATCAGCCAACCGTAGGCCCGGGCTTGGAAATCGAACATCGGCGAGGTAACGGGTATACCTCGTGAGGTTTGATTGGCTAAACATCGGGCCAACATTAGGTGCTAACCATCGGCTCAGAGGGAACTTGTTATTACAAGGTATAAGTTGGCTGTAAGCTGGACCAGCATTGAGTGTCGACTCTCGAATGCCAATGTTCAGCCAAGCGTTGGCCTGATTGTCAGCACCGGCGATACTTTCCTGGGATCATATATAATTATACATGCCTTAACATGACATCATGAATGGTCTTAAATGCCCACGTATGATCATGTATCCCGGGGAAAAATGGTCAGATATAATTATATATGAACATATATAATGATATATAATTATATACTATGCCTTAACATGACATCATGAATGATCGTATGTGTCCATGTATGATCATGTATCCCGAGAAAAAATGGTCATATATAATCATATATGAACATATATAATAACTAGCTTTTCCCCGTGACTTCGTCCGCGTGAACTACGGGTTTGGATTTTAGTTTTCGGGATCAAGAGACGTGGTAGCGTCTCGAGACGACTACATTTACCGGCAAAGTTCACGCATCTCGAGACGCGCCAAGTCTCTTATACGCCAAGCAACGTGAATTAGCCACATATTTAAGTTTTCATTCATCATATCTTATGAATTATCTAGGATTAGAGACGTTAATCATTAGAAAGATTTTTTTTTCTCTTTCGAATGGGACTAGTACAAAGTCTGTAGCTATAGGCATAACGATGATATCAGCTTTTATTTTTTTGTTTGAGGCCACATCTGCTTTGAGGTGTTCTCCGTCGACGATTTTTTTCGCACCATTTCGTCTGCTACGCCACGTCACGCCAACGAATTTAGACGTACATAGAAGCACAGTTCCTATACCTTCGGACGAACTGGGGTACACTATGCTATTGGGGTATACTTTGTACCCCATTAACATAGTGTACCCCAGTTCGTCCGAAGGTATAGGAACTATGCTTCTATGTACGTCTGAATTCGTTGGTCACGCTTAGCGTAGCAGAATCGCACAATTTGTCTACTACCCTGCTTAGAAAATCCTACTGAAACTGATTTTTAAAAAAATCGGACTGAATGAGTTTTTTGTCCAGGAAATAACCCATTAAACGGTGCTAATCCTATAGACCATATCCAATAGGAATGAAAGGGTGATAATACTGTAAATTTATACTAAATCAATAGGAAGTAATTCATAATGAGTATTAATCGGAATATTCCACAAACCTGGGAACAGTACCTGCTGCATGACGGTGGTATTTAATGGGTTTCTGTCAATTGGTGGCTATATAATTCAATAGGAATTAATCGTAACGAACAACACACTTTTAGTTAGTTTCTATAGAAATATTACACGATTTGGTTCATGGGATCTTATCGGAGTGTCCCATTCATGTTGTTGATTGCGAATAGGAACGTACAAGATTGGGCTAACGAACAATGACATCCGTTAAAGGAACAGTTCCTGCTGCATTTTAATGGGATTTGAATGGGTTTCTACCCTCTGGCTACTCTGGGCCGTATATTAAAATGGTTTCTATGTGCTTTTCCGCAATTTTCACACTGTAAAAAACTTTTGTATTAAATTTAATACAAAAATATGAATTTTTTATGCATATACGGTATATTAAATTTCATTTGTATTAAATCTTAATACAAACATTTTTATAGTTTCTTCCGGAATAGCGCTCACGCAATCCCAACTAACAAATTTGTACCCCCGAGATATCCACATTGGGAATATTCGCAAGGGTCAGCTCGACCGAAAGTGCAATAGAAGAGCTTCGCCCTGGAGGAACCGCCTTATAACGGTAACCTCTGCACCAGGTAAGAGTACTCGGCACGCTGGCTGTCCGGTATATAACACCGTCATATGTCTATTTCGTTTGGGCACAGAGGTTTGAGCGCATGCGACGCATAGCGGTGGATGCGTCAACTAGTTTCTGCTGCATTACTATGGGATTTGAAAGGGTTTCTACCCTTTGGCGACTCTGTGATTCAATAGGAATTAATCATCAACTAGCACTAGTTGACGGATCCACCACTATGCGTCGCATGCGCTCGAAACTCTATGCCCAAACGAAATAGGCATATGACGGTGTTATATACCGGACAGCCAGCATGCCAAGTAGTTACCTGGCGCAGAGGTTACCGTTATGATTAAGGCGGTTCCTCCAGGGCGAAGCTCTTCCATTGCACTTTCGGTCGAGCTGACCCTTGCGAATATCCCTAATGGGGATATCTCGGGCGTACAATTTTGTTAGTTGGGATTGCGTGAGGGCTATTCCGGAATAAACTATAAAAATTGTTGTATTAAGATTAATTTATTTGGAATTTTTTTGCAAAATAAACAGAACTATATGGGTCATTCCATATCAAACCAACCACGTTTGAACCTGACCCCTTTTGATTTGGTTGAAAATTTTTGTTCCTTTCCTACTCAATTAAAGACATTTTTCAGGAAATTTTCAAATTTTGTTACCCAACCCTAAAAAAGTTATGAATGGTTCAAAAAAAGGCCTTTGTTTTTTCAAATAGCTATAACTTTTTCAAACATTCACTGATCGGGACATTTTTTTTTAAATTTCTGTCTTTAAACGTACTTTCTGAAAAAAATACAAACAAATTTTAAGATATTAAAATCTAAGAACTTTTTAACTTTTCGGAGAAAAATCATCGTTTTTTCGAAGATGCCATTTTTTTATGTTTTGTTTACTCAAAAAATACTATGATCAATTCCAGAAAGAATGCCACCCTAACTGGAGTGTTGAATTTTCCTTATATTTTTTTTTTATCGATTAGAAAAAAAAATTTCTCAGCTGGGCTTATTTCACAAAACAACACTCTGGAATTTTTTGAGGATTTATAAAGGACCTCAGAGTTTGAAAAATTGAGAAGAAAATACAATCGAAAGTGGTAATCTTCGAAAAAATTTCGATTTTTTTCAAAAAAGTGAAAGAAAAAATAAAAGGCGCCTATAAATGATTTTTTTGTATTTTTTTCAATCAAAGAAGAAATATGAAAAGCTAAGGGGAGCTAAAATTGAAAAATCTTGGATTCAAGATGATATGCAATGGATGTCTTTTTCAAAAGCCAGTGGCTTGGCCAAAAATAGGCCCAAATGGCAATCTTGTTCATTCTTTTTGTTTTTTGATGTAGCTTTTGAAAAAAATACAAAAAAAAATATTTATAGGTGTCTTCTATTTTTTCTTTCACTTTTTTGAAAAAAATCACAATTTTTTCGAGGATTACCACTTTCAATTTTATTTTATTTTCAATTGTTCAAACTCTAAGGTCCTTTATAAATCCTCAAAAATTCCAGAGTGTTGTTTTGTGAAATACGCCCAGCTGGGACTTTTTTTCTAATCAATAAAAAAAATAGAAAGAAAATTCGGCCCACTCCAGCTAGGGCGGCATTCTTTCTGGAATTGATCAAAGTATTTTTTGAGAAAAAAAAATCAAAAATGGCATTTCTGAGAAAACGATGATTTTTCTCGAAAAAGTAAAAAAAAGTCATAGATTTTAATATATTAAAATTAGTTTGTATTTTTTTCGGAAAGTCCATCTAAAGACAAGAATTTTCAAAAAAAAAACGTCCCTATTCGTCAATTTTTAAAGAAGTTATAGCTATTTGAAAAAACAAAAGCTTTTTTTTTTAATTCATAACTTTTTTAGAGTTGGGTAAAAAAAATTGAAAATTTCCTGAAAAATGTCTACAGCTGGGTAGAAAAGGAACAAAAATTTTCAACCAAATCGAAAGGGGTCGGGTTCAAAAGTGGTTGATAGAATGCCCCATATATACGTATGTAAATGTACTTGTCTCCAATTTTTGTACACTATTTTTGGTGTTTTTGTAATTTTTTATTATACAGCTCCCTGTCGATAGGAATCCATTCAAATCCCACCTTCATTCAGTAGGAACTTTTCCTTTCTCGAACGTCATGGTTCGTTGGTGTATTCCTACATTCCTACAACGGTACATTCCTATTTGTAATGAAAGACACGATTGGGATATTTTGATAAGATACCATAAACCAAGTCGTATAATATTCCTATGGAAACTGAATAAAAGTGTGCCATTCGTTACGTTAATTCCTATTGAATTACAGAGCCGCCAGAGAAAAGGAACTCATTCAAATCCCATAATAATGCAGCAGGAACTGTTCCTTGAATGAACGTCATCGTTCATTGGTCTACTCTTATACGTTCTATTCGCCATCAACGACAGAAACAAAGCTTTCGATAGGATCCCACTGTTCAAATTCGGTTAATATTCCTATTGAAGTGGACTGAACTGGTGTTTGTTCGTTTTCATTACCCATTAAACAAGCCGCTATCTGTACAGAAAAATCTATATGGATCCTATTCTAACGGCAAACATAAAATATAAAGTACTTATCTTCTGATTTGCCGTTTCTTATTAATTCCTAAAGATATCCTATTGCAAACTCCCGAAACCTTCGCCAATTCATGCGGATTGGTTCCGGCTTACGAATAATATTTTGGTTCTCATATATTCCCATTAATCTGGTTCTACGTTGGATTATTCATACTAATACCATTCCATACCATTCCATATCCGTTCCATACCAATCCATATCAATACTATTTGGTATTAAATTGACAAAAACTTATTGAAACTGATTAATATCGAGAAAATATAAATGAATTCGGGATTCTTCACAAGCCGAATCGCGCTCTGGTTATCTACGAAAATCACAGTCGCCTCCTCGCACGGACACTCGATCGCCGAGAGAAGTCTCCGTAGCCAAATCGCTTCTCGCGACGTGATGGATGCGACCACGTACTCTGCCTCTGGTGTGCTCAGCGTCACGATCGGCTGCCGCTGACCTCCTCGTCTTGACGTCTCCCGCGAAGTCTGCATCCGAGTAGCCGACGAGCGTCGTTTCACTCGAGTTGGTTCGATATTCAATGCCATATTCGGTTGTCCCCGACACGTATGCTATAATTCTCTTTACAGCACGCCAATGACTTTCGCTGTGGCGACTCAAGAATTTGCTCGCTTGCGCAACCGCGTACGATATGTCAGGTCTTGACACTACTGACAGAAACATCAATGAGCCTACCGCTTCTCGATACGGCACTCTCGACGTCTCTTCTTCTTCTACCACTGGAAAGAAGAAGCGTCCGATTCTCTCGTTCCGCCTTGCCGTTTTGCTGCGGGGTATACAGAGCCGTGTACTCACGCTGAATTCCAGTCGAATCCATATATTCGTTCATTCTTTGGTTCTTAAATTCGCGGCCATTGTCTGAACGCAACACTCGCATTACACGCCCGAATTTATTTTCAACGAGTTTGTCGAATTTCCTGAATTTGTCGAACACATCGCTCTTGTGTTTCAAAAAATAGACAAATCGAAAGCTCGTTGCATCGTCCTTGAAGAGGAGTAGAAATCGCGCACCCCCAATCGACTCGACTGGCATCGGCCCGCACACATCCGAGTGTATTACCTCGCCCGGAACTGTCTCTGCGCGCACACGCGTTTTCTCGAAAGTTTTTCTGTGAGATTTTCCTATATGACACGAGTCACAAAAATCTTCACCCTCGTTCACGAGATTCACACCGTTTACGAGATTGTTTTTCACCATGTTTCGCATCGCCGTTACGTTTACGTGCCCGAGACGCTCGTGCCAAACGCGAAAATTTATTTTTACCGCATTTGCTTCATTATCGACACTCGCGTTTATCGTCTTGAAAAGCATTCGATATATCTGATTCTCTTGCAAGACACCGTGTCCAACTGTCAGTCCCCGATTACTGAAGCTCACGGTATTTCCACAGAAATACACACCGATCCTTTTTCTCGGGCACACACCGACCGAAAAAAGATTTTTTGTCATTTGTGGCACGTAAAGTACATCCTCGATGCTCGACGTTATCCACGTTTCGCGCACAAACTTTCGAATCTCGACAGTTCCTTCGCCAGCGATCGCGCACTCTTTGTCGTCACCGCGTGTCACTGTACCTCCATGAGGTAACTCGCGATAGTCTTTCAGCCACTGCCGACGGAAGGTAATATGCCGAGATGACCCGCTGTCGGTAAGCCAGATGTCTCGTCTATCGGCTCGCAACATCTCTTTGACTATACGGGTGGGTACCTCGCTCTTTCCGTTTTTACCGGCGGTCGCACTTCGTGCACTGACCGCACTCTCTACCAAAAATGCACAATCGCGATTATCACTCCCGCCACGATCGTTATCTTTTCCTTTCTTCTTACAATCACGAGCGTAATGTACGAGCCCCTAACACCGCACTTTTTCTTTATTTTGTATTTTTTTATTGTCTTTCACTTCACGGGTTTTTTCGCTTCGCGTGAAGTTTTTCTTTTTCCCGGATTCGCGTGTCACTGTGAATGCACCAGACTTCTCGTCCATCGCGGCCAACCGAGCTTCTTCCCGAATTAATCTCTCCTCGAGATCCCACACAGTCTGAAAATTCGTATATTTTGTCGACAGACTCCCGAGAATTTTCGCCATGATGGACGTATCATCGAGCACACCACCGACATCCAAATATCGTGCAACATGATTGCGCACCGCGGCCACATGTTGCACAATCGACGCGTTTGGCTCCATTTCGTAGTCATGGAATCTTCTCGATAACGCCAATTTATTCGATGCCGTTTTCTGCTCGTGCATCCTCTCTAAACTTGTGCACATCTTGTAGGCTGTCGTGCACGTTAGCAACGCTTTCCGCTGCTCCGATTCCAATGCCGATGATAGCAGAAACATCGCTCTTGCGTTGTCCGCTTCCTACGTTTCGACAACGAATTCAGACGTACATAGAAGCACAGTTCCTATGCCTTCGGACGAACTGGGGTACAGGCATTAGTTCTGTACCCCAGTGGCTAGAGGTGCTAGCAGCGTATGCGTGTATTGTACACCAACGGCTCACTGATGTAACACATACATGTTTTTCCGATCACAGCGCCTCCAGCGACAGTTCCTGTCCAAGAATACTTGTCTCGGATCGAAGCATAGGAACTGTGCTTCTATGTACGTCTGAATTCGTTAATTTCGATCAGCGCCGGTCCATTCCATGGCCTCGTACTCGTCCCGTCGACTATTTTCCATATTCGCTGTTCCATAAATAATGCACGCATCTCGAATTTCCACCCGTGGAAATCCGTGCCGTCGAATTTCGTTAAATGTTTCATTGAGATCGCTTCAGCCATCTCGGATTGCGATCTCGCGGCACCGCGCGCAATTCACTCAAGCGAACACGATATTCAATATGGCCGTTCTCATTTTGCCGCGTGCTTCGCGCACCACGTTTCTCGCGTACCGGCACTTCTCGCGCCACGAGGCTTCTCACGTTTCTCTCTCACTCGCGATCGACACCACACTGACTCGAACACGATTTTCCTCTTTTCACTCCGTTCGCGTGACTGGGCCCATAACCTATTGAATATTTCTTTTTCAAAAGTCAGTCAGGAGCGAAAATGTTCGAGGTTATGGAGCAATATACAAAAAAAATTACGCGAGTGAGGAGAAAAGAATAAAACTCGGGAAAACGAAAACGTAGAAAATAACACTTTTATACTTTATTGTAAATTTCTCTTAGTAGCAAAAAACTTCTATCATGAATCTTTGATGCGAAATTCAGTCTTCTTGACTATGAAAATTATTGCCCGCCGAGCACTCGAGATCACACCGCTCAGTTCGCGTTCTCAACGAAGAAGAAGGAAAAACCAGTGAGATTTTTATTCTCTCGTACGCCTCGCTGGTTGGCTGGCATTGCTCGACCAATCTGCGCGCTTCTTTCTCTTGTCGCCGATCTTCTCGCTTATCGTGACTCGACGACTCTAAAGGCGAATCCGCCTCAAACTATCTTAATAACAGTATTACATAATATATTTACGAGTCTTATCTAGACGTGTCACCCATTCAAAAAACATGTGCTCTCTATACAATATTCTCTCTCTCTATACAATATACTCAAACAAACCCAAACATAGCCCAAACAATCACTGTGTTATTTTGGCTAAATATTAGGTCCACTGGAAAATTCGGTCCGTTTTTAGAATAAAATAAAATATCTATATTATGACGGGAGAGCAGTGGCCAAGTGGCTAGAGCGCGGGTCTCGTAATCCGCGGGACCCGGGTTCGAACTCCGGCGACACCGCTGAAAAATATTCCAATTTTTCAAGTGTTTATCAGCTGCAATCCCGGTGGGTTGGGACCCCACCTTAAAATAATGGAATCCCAAAGACCTCATTGCGATGAGTGGGCGGTTAATTGTACGGTTTCGGTGAGGCCTGCCGACGCGGTTCTTATCGCTCGGATGATGGTTCACCTAACTGTGCAAGCGACTGGCTCACTGGATCGCAATGGAGGAGGTAACTACCTAACCGACCGACGATAGTCGTGCTAGAGCGTGCTCGCATTGCTACCGACGGGCGCTTAGGTAGAGTTTACCGTCTGTATCAGTGAAGGTTTTTCTGCAGTTTTCCCTTCACTCTCGGCAGAATTGCGATACAGAATGGAAAAGGTGTAGGGCGCGGGCTGCAGCCCCGGCCTTACTAGGAAAGGGGGGGATTAGTAAAAAGCAATGCTGTACACTGGTAATAAACAAATATAATAATATCTATATTATGACCACCACCCCTGAGAGGGTGGGAGGATTTATAGAAAAAGCCTCCCTGAATGATATGGCAATTGAGATTCATATCTTCTATATTCCATTCCATTACAAGAAACTCTGCAAGTCAGACTTCAAACATCACCAAAACCACATAAATTCTGCAACAGGGATATCTATTCCAGCAGAAAATGTCGACTTAAAACCCCATAACTTTTTACGGGGGATCGACCGCCGCAATTTCTTTTCGGCAATGAATTCAGGGAGCTTTTTCTAGAAATACCCTGCTTGATGCTGTTATTTCAGCAGAATTTACTTTGACGCTATGTTATTTTTGCATCTGTCATTTTGACACTATGATATTATGTGTTCATTAGACTGGTCGTTAAAAAATAAATTTTTTCGGGCGCCCCCTAAAAAGCTTCCATTTGATGAAAAAACACGGGATTGATTTTTTTTTTTTTTTAATTGAAAATAACACGAGCCGCAAGACGATCTAAGTTCATTTTCATCGAAAAATAATTTTTTTTCACAATCGGCTGGACCGATTGGAATGAAATTTAGACACGTTATAAAGGTATATAAAGGCTATTAAAAAAAAAAATAACAGCTCATAATCATTATAATAACTAATGGAAACAGATATTTTTTTCGGAAATTATTTTTTTTCTTCAGGACAACGTTTTGGCACAATTATGAAAATAACTTTATTTTTTGTTTTTTACTATCCCATATAATATCTCAAAATTTCGAATTGATCGAAGAGGTACTTCATATTCAAATAAAATAAAAACCCATTTTTTAATGTAAAAATCAATTTTTTCGATGTGTATACCTTTAAAATATCTAAAACAACATTTGTTTGATAAATTAGTAATTATTAGATTGATCATTAGGAATTAGATTTTTTCGCCGCTCCCTAAAAAGCTTCCTTTTAATGAAAAAAACGCGAGATAATTTTTTTTTTTTAATAAAAATAACACGAGCCGCAGACGATCATTTTTTGGTAGAATCATGTTTTCTCTTAAATGTCTTATATGACCTGCGGTTTTTTTCCTGATATATAAATTATTTCGGAACTCCAATGATTAAAATTTGAAATTTTTTTTCATTTAATGTTGTCTAGTTAATAAAAAATGAAGGATATTTAAATTAATAATTTTATTTAAAAACCTAATTAGAAAAAAAATTACATCAGTTAAACATTTACATTAGTACAAACTTATTTTTTATAAGCAGATTTATTAATTCCAAGGCTGAAGTAAACTTTCTTTAGTATTTTTTATACTTTTACTTCTGTAATCGTCCAATATTTGGATAATGAACTGCTTTTGTTCTTCATCTTTTGTGAATGATTCATTGTACTCTTGCATTAATTTCACACCTCGTTCTGCAATATCGTTCACAACTGACAAGTTAGTTACAACTTCCAAACATTTCTGATAAGTAGTGTTTTTTGACCAGTTTTCATAATTTTCTTTCAACCAGCTCGTATTCAATCCAAGCTTATGAAAAAAATGAATCGAATAAGGATTAACAAACTGTTCCAGTCCTTGTTCGAGTAATTTTGGAACATCAAATCGAGATATTTTCACTTTTTTAGGAACTCGGATTTGAATGACGTTCGCTGAATCAAGTTCATCTGCATCGTCTGAACTTTCGAACAATTTTTGAACCATTCTTCTTTTCGTTTCTGCATCGACATTTTCATCGAATAAAGCCAATAAACAGTTTTCAGGACTCAGATACCACAAATGGTTCAAAATTTTACCCATAGCAGCTTCGTAGATTTCTTTATCGATATATCGAAAGCTGTGAATCGATTTTATTAATTGAAAATCACCATACGGGGCCTCGATAGATGATGTTGCAGTAAACCATAGTCGTATGTAAATTTTTACTGTAAACACGCAAATCATAGCAAGGCTCTTTTTTTCTGTTGATGTCAATTTAAAAGCAGCTCGTAAGAGAAACATTTTCAAAGAATATATTGCCTTGGACATCCACCTTGCGTGATGCATCGCTCCAGGAACGCGAAACGTGACATTATCTGGTGTTATTCCAATAAACATCAAGCTCAACTTCAACAGTTCCAAATAATCCTTTCTATCGTGATTCAAAGCTAGTTGTTTCTTAATAAGCTCGTAGATATCAAGAATATCATTTTTTAATATTTCATTGATCATAGGATCTGCCATTCCACTCGCGAATTTAGTTAGGTCTAGCGCGTCCCACTCCTTTTTAAATCTAACAAATGAAGGAACGTTTGGTCCAGAAAAATTGGAAATTTTACTGTCAAATACAGCTCTCAATATAACTTCAGATATATGATGCCGACATGGAAACAGGAGAAGATCTCTCTCTAATGATTGTTCAATTAAAACTGCTGCACCATTATATTCCCCTGTGTTCGACGCAGTAGTATCGCAACATAAACCAACTACTACATCACTGATTCCATATTCTTGAAGAGCATCAAAAACTGCATTTGCCATTGCACGACCAGTAGAATTTTCAAGTTGTGGTATTGATAATATTTTTGTGTCTTTTTCCGATGAAACAATTATAGGAAGACGTTCTACGAAATGTCTACCAGTAATATCAAGTAGATGTTTACCGTCCCAATGAACAATTAATCTTTGAAGCTCTGTATTTTTAAATCTCTCTCGAATTTCCGCAGCTCTTTTTTCCCGAAATTTTTCACGTTTTTGTTTGATTGACGTTCTATTAACGATGTATTGACTGGCATCAAGACCTGCAGCTTGAAGGAAAGTGATTAGTAAGCTCGTCGCATTACGATCACTAATTTTACATTTATCCAACATTGTGCACAGTTTAAGTGTGAGAATATCCAAGGTTCCACGAGATTTTTTTGGTGGCGGCGATTCTTCCAAATCCATGACAAAACTAGGATCCTTTTTCAGACTTTCTTGACTAAACGAAGCCGTTTGTGATGACTCAAATTGCGAAGAAGTTTCAGATCTTCCTAAATTGATAAAAAAAAAGAATATGAAAAATCAAAAAATATATCAAAAAATACCAAATTTTTACTTATAGTTACTGGATATTATTTCTTCAATATCATCAATAAATCCAACACGATTCGGTTTACGTTGATTTATTAAAAAATTCTTCGTCTTGTCATCAACCATTGTCAAAACATCATTATGAGCAATGTCAAACAAATCATTCAAATGTGACAAAAATGCCTCGTTCTTATTTTTTTGCGCATCACTTCGTCTCGATGAACTTTTTTGCAAACTCCTCCATTCATTATATAAATTGTCAATTTTTGCAATACATCGACGTTTATCTTGAGTTGGTATTTTTACTTTATACCAAAAAATACTTAATTCATCATACACTAAACTTTCACTGTCATATAAATTGTGCTTCAATATTCGGATGTTATAGAATAAAAATTGCAAAACTTGTAACTTGGATGGCAGTTCATTTCCGGCAATTTCATGATGTGTATCACCGATTAAAAATATATATTCTTTTATGTCTTCCATTATAGAGGAAAAATATATATTTAATTAATCAACTTTGACGGAATATTATATTATATTATTTAGATAATTAGTTTATATCAATCATATTGTCATCGAGATTGTCCAACGTATAACCTCAAATAGGCAAATCGCGGAACTCTACAATTATGTTGTATATTACTCAGCAAATTTTTACGAGATATACAATTTAGCACACAAATAAATATAATAAAAGATTATTAACAGAACTTGAAAAATATAAAGGATGGTAACAACACTTTATAGTCAATGATTTGTACAGAAAAATCACAGTTCCTATGTCTTTGAACGTGCGTCGGACGAACTGAGGTGTACGGTTAGTTCCGCATCGCAGTAGCTACAGGCGCTGGTGGCGCTGTATGCGTGTATCGTACATCAACGGCTCACCAATACAGCACATACATATGTTTCACCATAGCAGTACCGCCAAGCGACAATTTCGGTCCGAGAAAACTTGTCTCGAATCAAAGCATAGGAACTGTGCTTATGTACGTTATTAAATATACGTTTTTTATAGAAAATATAGACGTATGGAACGTCGGTAATTTAGTGAGAGCAAGATTTATCAGCGACTAAAACTTCAAAAAATTTTTTATGTTTATTATTGATTTTTAATTTTTTTATTTTATAATAATGAGAAAAAGTTGGTCTCGTTACTTTGCGATTATTAACTGTTTTGCATATTTCAAAGGTATACACATTGAAAAAAATCGATTTTTGCATTAAAAAAGGGTTTTTATATTTTTTAAAGATGAAGTATGTTTTTGATCAAATCAAAATTTGGGGACATCGTATGGGATAGTAAAAAACAAAAAATAAAGTTATTTTCATAATTGTGCCAAAACGTTGTCCTGAAGAAAAAAAATAATTTCCGAAAAAAATATCTGTTTTCATTAGTTATTATAATGATTATGAGCTGTTATTTTTTTTTTAAATAGCCTTTATATACCTTTATAACGTGTCTAAATTTCATTCCAATCGGTCCAGCCGATTGTGAAAAAAAATTATTTTTCGATGAAAATGAACTTAGATCGTCTTGCGGCTCGTGTTATTTTCAATTAAAAAAAAAAAAAAAAATCAGTCCCGTGTTTTTTCATCAAATGGAAGCTTTTTAGGGGGCGCCCGAAAAAAATTATTTTTTAACGACCCGTCTAATACACATCGAAAAAATTGATTTTTACATTAAAAAATGGGTTTTTATTTTATTTGAATATGAAGTACCTCTTCGATCAATTCGAAATTTTGAGATATTATATGGGATAGTAAAAAACAAAAAATAAAGTTATTTTCATAATTGTGCCAAAACGTTGTCCTGAAGAAAAAAAATAATTTCCGAAAAAAATATCTGTTTCCATTAGTTATTATAATGATTATGAGCTGTTATTTTTTTTTTAATAGCCTTTATATACCTTTATAACGTGTCTAAATTTCATTCCAATCGGTCCAGCCGATTGTGAAAAAAAATTATTTTTCGATGAAAATGAACTTAGATCGTCTTGCGGCTCGTGTTATTTTCAATTTAAAAAAAAAAAAAAATCAATCCCGTGTTTTTTCATCAAATGGAAGCTTTTTAGGGGGCGCCCGAAAAAAATTATTTTTTAACGACCAGTCTAATATGCATGTATGATGTATATGGGGCATTCCACGTCAAATCACGCGGTCATCGGCCTGACCCCCTCGGATTTTGATGTCCAACGAATTTTGGGTTTCGATTGGCCCAAAATATGACCTCAAATTTTTAGAAATTTTTATTTCATTTTTTAGGGGTCGCTCGAGCGAAAAATCATTAAATTGAGGGAAAACACAAAGAGGGGCCTTTTTTAAATTATTGAATTTTTTTTCAAAGAAACTAGGGCCCAAAACAGAAATTTTCGTCATAGTTCGATAATGGGACAAAAATAATTACTATTTTTTTATAAATTATAATTACTATTTTTAAAATTTTTAAAAAATTTATCTGGTTTTTTCGAGGTCGTCGAGGCTAATAAATTTTCGAAAAAAGTTGTCGTTTCACTCTTAAACCAAGAAAAAAAATGAAGAAAATATTTTTCTCGTTGTTATTTTCACTACAAGAAACAATTGAAATAAAAAATTATAAAAATAAATTAATTAAAATAGAAAAAAAAAATAGTCATTATTTTTGTCCCATCATCGAACTATGACGAAAATTCCTGTTTCGGATCCTAGTTTCTGTGAAAAAATCTCAATAATTTAAAAAAGGCCCCTCTTTGTGTTATCCCTCAATTTCATGATTTTTGCTGGGGCAACCCCTAAAAAATGAAATAAAAATTTCTAAAAATTTGAGGTCACATTTTGGGCCAAGCGAAATCTACAATTCATTGGACATAAAAATCCGAGGGGGTCAGGCCGATGACCGCGTGATTTGACGTGGAATGCCCCATATATATGCAACTTTGTATAACATTTTCTAGAAAATGTATCTCGCGCGATCCAACAATCGGATAAATATATTTTCTGTTCAATTCTTTTCATCTAGAGTTATTGACATTAAATTCTTATCAATCTTCAAAATATTTGCAAAATATATCGCTGTCAGATTTTGAAATGTATGTCGATAACGCGTAGGTACGAATTTCAGGTTGAATTTCGCGCGCTTGTTCTACGCATGTCTCAATAAAAAAAGGCAGTGAGCTTGCGTTGAAACACGAAAGTGGGAGAATGAGGGGAACGTTAAGTTATGGGAGCGTTTCCGGTCCCGAAGCGTTAAGTTGTGGGAGCGTCCACTGTACAGTAAAATACTTGGCGCCGCGTCTCTTGATTATATACTTGTGTGCAGTGATGTTCCAATATAAATTTTAATTTTCAACGTTTGCTCCTTCAATTTCAATATACAAACATTGGATTTTAATTTAAATTGTTAATTTTCCAATTGATGTCTTAATTTTAATTTCCCAAACTTGTTATTCAAATTTATGATATAAAAAATATGAAATTTCAGTATCAGATATATTAAATTCAATCGATTTTGTACAGGTAGATAAATTATAAAAATTGCTGCAGACTTCTTTAAGTCGCGACTAGTCGCTCTGTGAAACGCATATGAATATAAGGGGTGTGAATGCGCTACAGGTGTGAGTGAATGGAAGCCAATGGAAGCGAGAGAGAGAATATAGCTGTCTCACTTCCACCAAGATGTACCCGAAATACACGAAGACCCGAGTGGACCCGAGAGCGATGTAGCCGGCGTTCACCCGCCGGCGCCATTACGCTTTAGTTCGTTTCCCCCACGGTCGTACATACAGGTCTGGAAACTCTATTGTTTTTTCGGTGGTGGGGGTGACCCGCTTAGTGTGGCTGTTTCGCAGGTTCGCCATCTGACCGTGCGCGGCACTGCGCTGCAAGGATTTTTCAAATAAGCTAACAATTCTGCATAAACGCCACAAGGGCAATATATACTTTCAATTTTTTAAAGTTACGTTACAGCCGCTGCATAAACCGAGCATTACTCTCGTTGTTGACGTATGAATTTCTTAGTTAGGAATTATTTATTCGCTTTTTTGAAAAATCTCTAACGTGCAGCTCTGCAGGTGGGAATAATCTCAACTATAAGATGGTCACACTAAGTGGGTCACCCCTCACCACTAGAGTTTCCAGACCTGTATGTACCAGGGACTGTACACTCCCATGTTAAACGTGCGGTCGCTAATCTCAATTACCGTGGATCAAGATAGTTGGCGCTAATGTCAAGAGAGAGACAGGTGACTACCGTCTCTCTCTAATGGCACATGCGCAGAACACCGATACAGCCGAGAAGCACGCGAGGGGAAACAAACCGAAGCGTAATGGCGCCGGCCGGTGAACGCCGGCTACATCGCTCTCGGGTCCACACGGGTGTTCGTGCATTTCGGGTACATCTTGGTGGAAGTGAGACAGCTATATTCGCTCTCTCGCTTCCATTCACTCACACCTGTAGCGCATTCATACCCCTTATTTTCATATGCGTTTCACAGAGCGACTAGTCGCGATTTTGAAAAGCATTTCTCATAATTTATCTACCTATAAAAAATGCCTTTAAATTTAATATACTTGTTACTGAAATTTCATATTCTTTTGTATAATTAATTTGAATAACAAGTTTAGGAAATTAAAATTAATAGACATTGATTGGAAAAATAACAATTTCAACAGAAATCCAATGTTTATATATATTGAAATTAAAGGAGCAAACGTTGAAAATTAAAATTTATATTGGAACATCATTGCACACAAGTATATAAATATAATCAAGAGACGCGGCGCCAAGTATTTTACTGTACTTATATTAATAACAATTTCATAATTTGTAAGGCATTTTTTTATTTCTTATGACATTATACAAAGTATACACAAGTATTATACAAAGTATGATGTGTTTGCTCGATGTAAAAAAAAAATCTGCAGTTTTTATCAAGAGATGCGTCGTCATATCCGGTGAGAATGGAACGAACTCCCATAAGAGCAATGTTAAAATATACATTTTTGAATTAACTCCTTTGCAATATTTGCTCGGCAATAGACCCTGAAATTGCGAACAGTTATTTGTTACATCTTAAATACCACTCTCACCAAGTTTCATTCATTTATACAGTTTTATAATCCACCCCCGAGCCACCTTAACTTCATACTTTTCCTTACATAAGCTTGTTTCAACGTTTCATATTTTTTGCGCAACTGCTTTAGCGCCTTAGACAATTGAGTAAATCTGTTCAGTGGTTTTCAAGATAATTTAGTTGCAGTTTGGAAAACGTTGTTTCGAAAAAAAACGCGTTACGGTGGTCATCTTCACGTGCATATACGCAATGAACGCATGTACTCTTTGGGCTATAACTTTGTCATTTTTTGGGATTTTTACTTAAAATTTAACATATGAAACTTCAAGAAAACGTGAAAATTGAAAAGTCGACTTTTCGGACCCTCCTATGTGTTTATTCTCTTTAAGGTAGGATCTCCAAAATATAACTATATTCATAACAGAATATAGGTACAGTATATAATATTATATACTTGTGTGCAGTGATGTTCCAATATAAATTTTAATTTTCAACGTTTGCTCCTTTAATTTCAATATACAAACATTGAATTTCTGTTGAAATTGTTAATTTTCCAATCGGTGTCTATTCATTTTAATTTCCTAAACTCGTTATTCAAATTTATTATACAAAAGAATATGACATTTCGGTTCCATGACGTTTGATCACATGCCAAAATATCACACGACAAAATATCACGCGACAAAATATCACCGTGACAAAATATCACCCTAAAAAAATATCACACGACAAATCATCATCGCGACAATATATCACAATCCCAGTCAGAGAACAATCACAAACGCGAACAAATGGTGCATCAAAAAAACTTCTCCTTTTAAGGATGTATGAGCACTACGCGGCAGTCAATACACATGATCTCATTGAAATTTCGCAGAAAGGGAACAGTAGGTAGTAACATTTAGCAAAATATTAGTGAAAAGTACATAGATGATGTTCCGAGAGCATATAATATCAAATTGATATCGTTTTAAGAATTATTTCGTTCCGAGTAACTGACTGACTCCGTTGGTGTATCGTATGCTCCCCAGCTTTAACCTCCAAATAAAAGTGAAGAAGGCTGTGTTTAGCTTGATATATCTAATCCGAATATTGGGTAACCCCTGTTTTTCAATATATCATCATAATCCCTGACATTCAATGGATATACTCGATGTTTTTTATCTACGGTATCTTATATACAAACGATCGAACCATAGAAAACAATGAGTTGCAAATTTTTGGAGTACTAAATATTGAACCTCAACAATATCATATAAAAAAATCAGCGTTTAATCTAATACTAAGCCTAGCGCTTATACATCCTTAATGTAACGGTGAATGGCTCCAGAATAATCATTTCTCTGCCCGAATTCAAAGTCGGAAAACGTGGATTTGTGGGGTGGGTTAGAAGCATCGGGTGTGGTGCGTGCGTCCATGGGGTGCGTGCGTCCTTGGGGTGCGTGCGTCCATAGACTAGATGTAAATCTGTACAAAGCTAGTAGCCAAATTCAATTTCTTTTTTTTTATCAAACCCAAAAAACCGACAGAAGCTCTGCAACCGGCAGTTAAAAAGAAAAAAAATAGTACATAGTGTGATATTTTTGTATTCATAATGTTTTGGTCGTTGACTAGGATTGTGATATATTGTCGCGGTGATATTTTGTCGTGTGATATTTTGTCACGGTGATATTTTGTCGCGTAATATTTTGTCGCGTGATATTTTGTTGTGATATTTTGTCATGTGATATTTTGGCATGTGATCAAATGTCGTGTCACCGAAATTTCAGTAACACGTATATTAAATTTAAAGGCATTTTTTACAGGTAGATAAATTATGGGAAGTGCTTTTCAAAGTCGTGATTAGTCGCTCTGTGAAACGCATATGAAAATAAGGGGTGTGAATGCGCTACAGGTGTGAGTGAATTGAAGCGAGAGAGCGAATATAGCTGTCTCACTTCCACCAAGATGTACCCGAAATGCACGAACACCCGAGTGGACCCGAGAGTTATGTAGCCGGCGTTCACCAGGGGAAACGAACCAAAGCGTAATGGCGCTGGCGGGTGAACACCAGTTTCCCCTTGCGTGCTTCTTGGCTGAATCGATGTCGTGCGCATGCGCCACCAGTGGAAGGGGCGATCATCTATCTCTCTCGCGACAGCAGCGCTAACTATATCAATCCACGTTAATTGACATTAGAGCTTCAAAAAAAGGCGAGAGTATACAGCCCCTGGTATGTACAACCGTGGTTTCCCCTCACGTACTTCTCGGCTGTATCGGTGTTGTGTGCATGCGCCATTAGAGAGAGACGGTAGTCACCTGTCTCTCTCGTGATATCAGCGCCAACTATATTGATCCACGGTAACTGAGATACGAGACCGCACGTTTAACATGGAAGTGTACAGGCACTGGCTGGTATTGAATCGCGGCCCAGCGCTGGCATTAAATCATGGTCTAGCGGTAGCACATAATATCGGCCCTATGCTGGCATCCAATAGTGGCCCAACGCTTAAACGTCAAGATAACCTTAAAAAATATTCAATACATTTTTCTCGGAGGTAGCTTGAGGAAATATAAAAAGAAGAGTGGGGTCGTCTGCGTAATTAATGTTTATAGGTAGCCCCATTATTTTTTCTTTTATTTCATCAAAATTTTTTCATTTCATTTCGGGAAATATGTGTTAAAATTCTTTGAGGCTTATGTTGACCTTTAGACTCTCCTTATTAAGGAATATGAATCTCAAACTCGAACCAGGTTATGAAAAAAACAATGATAGAAACATTTATTTATTCTTTAACAGCCTCTTCGTAGAGTTTCCGAAGGCCTCGGACAGCCTCTCTGTTGAGTTTCAGCCTCTACATAGAGTGTCCTTAGACAGCCTCTTCGTAGGGTTTCTGAAGGCCTCGGATAGCCTCTCCGTAGAGTTTCTAAAGGCCTCAGACAGTCTCTCCGTTAAGTTCCAGTCTCTACGAAGAGTTTGTAAAGGCCTCGAACAGCCTCTCCGTAGAGTTTCTGAAGGCCCTGGACAGCCTCTTTGTTGAATCTCAGCCTCTCCTCAGAGTTTCTAAAGACCTCGAACAGCCTATTTGTAGAGTTTTTGAAGGCCTCGGACAGCCTTTCTGTTGAGTTTCAGCCTCTACGTAGATTATTTTGAGACTTATGCTGATCTTTAGACTCTCCTTATTAAGGAATAAATCTCAAACTCGGACCAGGTTATTAAAAAAAAAAACGATAATAGAAACATTTATTTATTCTTTAACATATATATTTCTAAAATAAATTCAAATAATGAAGCTATTTCATCCTCGATATCACAGTTGTCATCTTCGACAATGATTTGAGAATTTTCAGGGTTAGAAAATTCGCACTTTAGAACAGAATCTACCAAACCGTGGTCATTTTTTTCTTGCTTGTTTCATAATTTCCTCGATAGTTATTTCCTACTCACGATTCTTTAAGAGACGGTGTTTTTCACTCGTAAATTACTTGAACGCGGTCTAAATATTTTGCACGATGTCAATTAATTGGCATCTACGTACGAACACAACCTCTCAAACGTATCGAGTGTATCGTATGGGATAAGACCAGGGGGGTGACATCGCTATCTATCCCTGTACTGCAAAAGTGGCCCACTTTTTGCAACGGATTTTTAGTTTCTCTCGTTCCTCTACGTGGCGCTAGTTGTCACCCGGGAGGCCTTGGTGGGAGACCCAGGAGCCCGGGAGACCGGGAGGGTGGCCCGGGAGCGACAGTACAGAGGAGAACGAGGGGAGCACTGACCCCCCACCCTGGCACTGACAGCGGCAGCGGGTGACCACTAGCGCCACGAGTGACGAAATTTGGCGTAAAATAAGCGTTGCGATATATGTGTCGATTCTAGCGGTCTGATGTCACCCCCCTGGATAGGACTATTAATCGGGCCTGGCACACCATTGGGCCAGCATTATTATACGATTATTGGCCCGACGCTCAGTTTTAGCATTGGCCCGAGGTTGGCTTCGAAGGTTGGCCAGATCTGGTCCGAGGTTACAAACCAGCATCGGCACACTTCATTGGGCCAATGCTGTGCCATATGTCAAGCTCTGCCCTACTGACTTGTCTAACCGCCATTCTAACGGTTAGAATTGCTTGCTGTTTGAATTTGTGAAAATTCTACTGTCTTACTAACCGCTACACGTAATTTTACCGAAGTTAGGATAGTGGTTGGAAAGGCGGTTAGAATTTCAAATTCCATCTGCTACCAAAATTCAACCATGCCCAACCCATTTTCTAACCACTTTTTCTAACTACGCATTATTCACTCAAGTTAGAAAAGGGGTTAGAAATTGAAATTGCAACATCTGTGAAAACCTACCCCCCTCTAACTGGCTTTATAACCACCACAACCATCACGGTTAGAAGTGCGAAATAGAACTTCAGCGGTAATTTACGTACCTGGAACAATGGTGACTGATCACCTATGACGGCACAGTAACGCAATTCTGATGGCATAGCATGTCACAATTAAATAGCTTTCTACGTCCGAATTAAGCAGCATATTGACGCCATGCGCCTTCAGATTTGCGTCATAACTATATTAATATCTAACGTTAGAATGCAGCAAAGTAACAGCACGCTGTGATGCGTATTTGCGTCTTAATTGCAGCACGTCGTGGCTGCGTATTTGCGTCTTAATTGCAGCACGTCGTGCTGTTTACGATGTAGTTCAGCTAGCCGTCACAACGTGTCGCATACCCCTCGCTATTGTTCTCACATGCGATGAAGCCACGCCAAGGGCATTTAAGTAAATTCCGATTAATATAAAACAAAATTCAGCTTGATGCAATATAACACGGCACATTTGGGCCACGACGTGCTGCGAAAACGCTGCTAATACGCAGCACAACGTGACGCCAATATAACGTTAAAACAAGGTTTGAATCACAGTGAACTATGTGAATATGCTGCAAATGTGCAGCACACCATGCTGCAAATACGCTGCAAATGTGCAGCATGCCGTGCAGCATTACTGCAACATTATTACGTAATCTCGCGTCGTTAGAATGGAACTTAATGCGCACGTAGAAAGCTGTTTACTGACGCCACGACTTGCTCTCGAGTGACATGTTGTTGCCGACAATATGACGCAAAATATCTATCTGGGTAAAGATGTATGTACCTGAAATTAGTATTTTGATGTGGATACTACAGTCGTTGGAGCGATACACAGTATCGCAAAATGGTAGATTTATGCATTACAATTTTTTTCTTACGCAGCATTCGCGCAATACCAATGTTCACGCAATACCTTTTTATTTATTTTTTACCACAATATATGACATATCATCAAATGTAACGAACATGGTTTTTATGGAAATAAATTTTATTTAATTGTCATTTTTCTCTTATAATTGGTTTCTTGCATTGTATTATAATTATAATGAGCGAATATAATACCGAAAATCAAATCTCGTTCAGAAATATTTTTCCTCGGCTTATTCGTTTGCGAAACACGATTTGAAATATTCTTCACACGGTTCACTCTCACGAAAGTAGTTTATTTTGTCGTCCAATAACTTCGCCGAGACATTCCACAACGACGCATAAAAGATACTTATTTGCTAATAATGTACATCTGTTAACAGATGTACATTAGAGTACATTATACATTAGACTCCCGTCCCCGGGAGTCTAGCCCATTTCCATCCATACATGAAAATACGGAAACGCTGCTACGGGAGACTAGCCAAACCCACAGCGCCCTGAAGAACGAAAGCAAGATGGCGAATCGCGAATATCCCTTATTAAGAAAGCCCGTTTCTGTTAACAGATATATATTATTAACAAATAAATATCTTTTATGCGTCGTTGTAGAATGTCTTCGCGAAGTTATTGGACGACAAAATAAATTACTTTCGTGGCGCTCAAACGATCGTGGTGCACGTCAGTACGCGTTCAGCTCATCTTAAAATGTTTATTTGCCAGTGTACCCGGTATCTTGCCAGCTTAAGATTATAAAAGCAACGCTCATCA
The DNA here is from genome assembly GCA_946863875.1 of Alloplasta piceator. Lineage (NCBI taxonomy): Eukaryota > Metazoa > Arthropoda > Insecta > Hymenoptera > Ichneumonidae > Alloplasta > Alloplasta piceator. The sequence goes on from OX333078.1 coordinate 18,749,116, forward strand.
CAGTGGTGTCATGTATCTTAATTTTAATATTGTATTAATCTTAATATAACTTTTAAAAAACATGAAAAATATTTATAATCGTAGACCGTATATGAAGAAACCGCGGAAAAATAATCATACCAAGATTCGATTTTCAGTATTATATTCACTACATTTGATGATAAAACATATTGTGGTAGAAAAAATTAAAAAAAGAATATTGTATTGCGTGAACATTGGTATTGCGCGAATGTTACGCAAAAAAAAATGTAATACATAAAATTACGATTTTACGGTATTGTGTATCGTATAATCGACTCTGTAATATCCACATCAAAATGCTTATTACAGGTACACGCATCTTTAATTGGCGACCACCGTTCTAGGTACGTAAAATCACTGCTGAGATTCTATTTCGAACTTCTAACCACCTGGTGATTAGAAAGCCGGTAAGAGGGGGTTAGGTTTTGACAGCTTGATGCAATTTGAATTTCTAACCTCTTTTCTAAACCCTATTCTAACTTGAGTAAGGAATGCGTAGTAGTTAGAGGGAGCGGTTGGAAAGTGGGTTAGGCATGGTTGGATTTAGGTAGCAGATGGAATTTGAAATTCTACCCGCGATTCTAACCACCATTCTAACTTGGGTAAAATTACGCGTAGCGGTTAAAAGTCCGGTTAGAAAGACGGTAGAATTTTCACAAATTCAAACTGGTTAGATTCCCGGTTAGATAACCGGTTGGAATCAGTGGTTGGACAAGTTACTAGGGTGGCCAATCCCACCTGGGCATATGCATATAAAATCTCATGGTATAATGTTATTATATAAATAGTATATGATGCATCATATTAAATTGAATTACCGTGTACATTCTATACGCCTTTTACTTCCGGTCTCTCTACTGCTACTGTTTGCTCCAGAAAAGTTATAGCTATGTATTCATTGCTTTCATTTCGTTTAAGTTAACACACATGTTTTCACTGGATTTCTCTGTCTGTCTATTCCCACTCATCCCGACCTAACTCGTCTTATACTTGCACGGGTTGGGTTATATCAGTTTGATTCGAAGTAAGTAAAATTGAGTCGAGTGACGTTAAGTTTCGTGCAGGCGTCAAGTAGTTGGTTTGAGTTGGGTTTGGTCGTGTAGTCATATTTTTTTGGTTTCCACGAAAAAGACAAATTAATTTCAAGATTCTCAGACTAGTCTGTTCTGAACCCCCTAAAGTGCTCTGACTTCCGTAATTTTGCAACTATTACTCACAAATATTGTGCAAAAATAAACTGATAGGTATTGAGTTTGTATCGAATTTGAAAAGAATAACTCCGGCCCTACCAAACCGTGCGACCAGTCAGAGCGTCACGTCTCCGACCGGTCGGAAATAGCGGCATGAACACGGTCGGACCGACGTCGGAAGACGGCATCAACACGGTCGGATTAACGTCGGAAGGCGGTATGGACACGGTCGGATTACCGTCTGACGGATTAGTAGGGCGAGGTTCAGAGTAATGGAAGCATTGCGCAACCGAGGAAATTGCACATTCTCCAAGGTTTCGTTTGTGAAAACTCAATATACTTATTGTTACATTCAAAATCTGTTTTTTTAAATATCTATCAATTTAATTTTTGGCGCTGGGTGTGCTGATTATGATTGCAACGCTTTAGACAGGAAACAAAATTTAGCCTTTCGTACTTCTGGCTAGCAAATTCAAAACACATCTGCCTTTTTTTGAAGTCTAACCTTGCGGAAAATTACTTGGGATTGGATGCGAAATATTAATCGTATTTAAACGGATTAGGACTATTCTTTATAAGGAGACAGTCTAGGTCGGGGAAGGGGGCTTGGGCTTGAAATTTGGGAATTGGATTCAAACGAATTTAATTGATTAATTTGTTTAAAAAATCTTTATCGCTAATAATAATTAAACACTCAAGTCAATAAACACTGTTAATATTCGAATTGGGGTGAAAAATTGACCACTTAAAAGAAATTAGATTCCTCACCTTGACTGTTGTAAATCCAGGAGTCGACGAAGATTCTTTGAATGAATTTTTCCAAGATTTAACGCCGTGTTAAAACGGACTTTGGCGATAAGGGTCATCTTTATTTTTTATTTACTATTTTATTCCTAAGTGAAGTTTTTCAATTTTCTCAAATTTCTTCTTTTTCGAAAATTGACTCGAATTGGTAACTTTTTAGTTTTTCTCGAGATTTTGAAGCAACCGAACGTTTTTTGGAAATTTTGGTTCCTAAGGATTTTGTGAAAAAAAAATTGTGAAAGACCTTTTTGCAGCCAGTTTCGATCCAAGACATTATACCGTTTTGGATCCGCTATTGGATTTTTTAGATTTTTTTACTTCATTTTTAAAGAAAATGTCTTCAAAAACGCATTCGATTCAAGTGTTAGTCTGTATTTGGGGGTTTTTGGGGTCGCTGATCACGAATCCAAAGTAAAAAATCTAAAAAAACGAAATAGCGGATGCAAAACGGTATAACGTCCTGGGTCGAAACTGGCTGCAAAAACGACTTTCACAATTTTTTTGTCACAAAATCCTTAAAAACCAAAATTTTTAAAAATCGTTCGGTTTCTTCAAAATCTCGAGAAAAACTAAAAAGTTACTAATTCGAGTCAATTTTCGAAAAAGAAGAAATTTGAGAAAATTGAAATTGAAATTGGAGAAAATTGAAAAAATTCATTTAGGAAAAAGATAGCAAATCAAAAATAAAGATGACCCTCATTGCCAAAGTCCGTTTTAACACGGCTTTTTCAATCTTGGAAAGATTTAATGGACAAATCGTGGAAAGATTAATTGGAAAAATCTTGGAAAGATGATGTAAAAGATTCTTTAAATGAATTTTTCCAAGGTTCTTTAAATGAATCTTTCCGAGATTCTTCAAATAAATCTTTTCAAGATTTTTCCTTTGAGAGAATCTTAAAAAGAATCTTAGAGGAAGAATCTTTAAAAGAATTTTGCTCCGGGTCATATCCGTGATTCTTTTAAAGATTCTTTCTAAGATTCTTCCGAATATTCTTTTAAAGATTCTTTTTTTATTCGCCGTTTGTAAGTGTTAATAAAAATAAAATGACAAGTACAAAATCTGGATGCGACGCCTCTTGGTACAATCGTACAGATTATCCCTTCTGCTTAGTTTAATATTCCAATATAGACGACGATTCGGTGAAGTTGGAGATCGATAAAAAAACGACGATAAAAGTACGACGTTGAAATACGATAACAAATTCTTTCTACAAATTAAGATTCACAGGAAGCTCTGCTGTGGTGGCCAGCTTCAAACATATCCGATGGCCCTAGGATTTCGTTCTCTCACCTGATCTGATCCATGAATTTCGAATAGATTCTTGAGAAATAATGTAATGAATCTGAAATATCAATGTTTCTGGCTTTTTAATTAATATATTAATTGAAAATTTATAATAATAGTACATTATGACCCGAGGACAAAAAAACTTTTTCTGACGAGTGTGAGTTTGCAGCATGAGCCGAAGGCGAATGCTGCAATCACACCAGTCAGAAAAAGTTTTTTTTGTACGAGGGTCATACAATATTTTATCGCCCGACAGCGTAAAAAGGCACTTTTACGTCCGGAGGGCAATAAATATATTAATTGAAAAAAAGTCGGTCGAACCGTTTTCTACACTTTTGAAAGACTTTTTCGAAAAGTACATTTCGAGATAATCGTGTTTAAAGTTCGCGATACTCCACTCAGTCACTTGTCTGCGTCTCGGTAAATCGTCCATAACTTTCACAGTTTTTCGTATATCATAATACGATTCGGGCATAATATTCTCGTTATTGCAGAAATCGCATGATAATTCCTGCTGGCAGACAAAAGGCTCCGGGCTAGCGGTATATATCCAGCTACCGACCGCTCCGTCCCGAATCATAACTTCCGCAATTCTTGTTACATTCTTAATACTTTAAACTGTGAAACAAGTAAAAAAACAGACGAAACAAACTGTTTCTCTTAAGATATTCCTTTTTTATAATTGGAGATATTAATACAATTCAAACAATAACAAGATTTTGAGAAGGAATAAACTTATCCATTCGTGTAAAGAGCTCTGCCATCTCTTTTGCCGTCCTATTATTTCGAAAATTACTTAACCGTGATATCCAAAAATATCCATCCAAAAATACGTGATAAGCAAGTAAGCGACGCATAAGAAGTTTTACTTTTCAGTATGTCAATGAAAAAATGAACAATACGATTATAAATGATACTGGATAAAATAAACAAAAATATAAAAAAACATCATTTCAACAAAACGTCTATTCAATCGCAGTATATCACTTGATTGGGATCAAAATCTTATTGGTTTTCTACGATGTAAGAAAATTGTGACTGAGATTGTAAAGTTTTGAGGAATCTTTTTTTTTTGTTACAGAGTCGGTACTGGATTTCCAGATTCTGTTCGTACTTGCATTCTTCATCAGAAACTCCAAATGATGAACTGTTGCGTTGACAGGAAAAAAAATCGCGAAGACAGCGCTCACAGGCCTCAAAGCATGGATATGGACTTTGACACGGGTAATTTATTATTTTAATCCCGTAAAGGCTTTTCATTATATAAGTTGCCCAGTCGACCGCTAAACAAAATATCAGATCTGCCGGAAATTTTCGTAAGGAAACTTTCGAAATTTGTAATCAAACTTCTTGCACTTTAAGACATATTGGTGAGAATCTTTTATATTTTTGCCATTTACAAAAATGTGTAAATTTCTTAAATATAATGGTGTTTTTGGAGCTTGCTTCGACTGGCGCACTTTAAGGTCGCTACTATTGCCCGCTAACGGATTGGCTAAATAAAAAAAAATCGAACGGATTTCTTTTCTAGTATCAAATGAATGAAAATAAAATCTAGAAAAGATTGGTTTTTCGGAATGTTGATTTAGAAAAAATAAGGGTAATCAAATGATAGATTTTTAATAAAAAATGCCCCGTTTTTGTGAACCAAAAGAGACTACACATACATCCACATCCACATTAGGCTGTCCGTTATTTACCAAGTTGGCGTTTTTTTAATCCCCCCCTCCTTGGATCATTTGTACATAACCTAAAACGAATTACAAAAAAACCGTTTTGGAAGTGATTTGACCGTGCCTTTTAGACCGTTTTTTCTCATTTAAAATACATGGGATTTTTGCGTTTTTTGCATTGTATTTTTTTTCTGCCACCGAAAAATTATTAAAAATAAAACAATCATTGGTTCAGCTTCAAATAAGGTTACTTTAAAAGAAAACATTTTTTAATTGGCGAAAAATAATATAGTGATAATTTGCACAAGCTTTAAAAAACTACAACATTTTTTTATTTTCTATTTTCGGCAAATCATTAATACCTAATGAATCTTAAGCTTATATAATCATAGTAAACTTTGTCATTTGAATAACGAAGAACAAATAAGATGTTTTTCAAATTAGTCAAGTGAAATTTACTTTTTTTTTAAATTTTAATTTATTTATGAGTTATTCCAGCCCGAGTATGTAAACCCGAGACCCTCACCCTCTCGTATTTACAGTCTGTCAAGTAAGAGCGTGGTCGACTTTACCGACAGTTAATGAAAGATTTCGCTCTAATTCCTTCGCGAGCCGATAGAGGGAAGCTTTGTCCTTGATGCATTGTCAACAAAGGTTCAGTTGTCGTTGATCTTTTGAAAGAGAATCACGTTAAACGCCATGAGTGCTAAGTACGCGTCGCGCTACGAGGCTGTGTTCCTTTGCATCCACCCGAAAGGTCCCAAAATGTCGCAATCAGCGGCTGCTAAATATATGAGAAAGTCGAAGGCATTTGTACAGAAGTGGATACAGCGATATAAAGTGGCTAAAAATGTCGATGATTTACCAGAACGTGGTTCGATAGGAAAAGTGAACAAAAAAGATGAAAAAAGAATAGTGAATCTGTTTTCGCGGAATCCTGCTTTAACACTGCGGCAAGGACAAGCAAAATTAATGGCAAAAGGTTTAGATATATCCTACGAAACTATCCGAACCCTTCTTCGTACTCATGATCTGAAATGGCGCAACACAATGAAGAAGCCTCTGTTGACTGAAAAACATGTGACAAAGCGACTCGCTTGGGCGCATGAGAATATTGATAGAGATTTTGAAAATGTCATTTTTACTGATGAATGTTCTATATGGGCACGTTCTGTTCTCACGCGAGCCTGGTCAACTTCCACCAATAGGTTTGTTCAGCGGACCGTAAAACATGGAATAAAGGTGCATCTTTGGGGCTGCTTCTCAAAGCAGGGATTCGGCACTTTGTATCTCTTTACTGACAACCTAAATGCCGAGAAAATGATAAAAATCTACAAAAAGGCTTTACTGCCATCTGCCAAACGATGGTTCATCACAAAAAATGAAGATTGGATTCTGCAGGAGGAAAACGATCCTAAACACCGCAGCAAGCTCTGTACTCAGTGGAAGACTCAATCTGGCATCGTTACATTGGATTGGCCGTCGCAGTCGCCCGATGCAAACCCTATTGAAAATGTGTGGGCATATATTAAACAGAAGCTTCGTGGAAGACGCACATACACTTTGAAGCAGTTGTCTTACCAAATTCGTCGGATCTGGAGATCCTTGCCACTAGAATACGCCGTCAAATTAGTAGAAAGCATGCCTCGGAGATGCCAGGCAATTATCGACGCCGGTGGTGACTGGACACATTATTGACCAAATTGCATCACTGTTTGTAATATGTACAATGTATATATAAATATGAAAGTTTCATAAAATATTTTTTTTTATAAATTAACACGACCATGCTCTTACTTGACAGACTGTATTTGATTTTTTTCATATGATCGCATTGAGTCTAAAATACACCCTCATAACTTTTTTACATTTTTCCAAACATCCTTTATTTAAAAAAAATGTATTGGAAAAAACCGCCATTATTTAAAAATCTAACAAAACTCTGAAAAAACCGTGCTTATGTATAAAAATTTTCAAACTATCACCCGTAGTGGGCAGACTTTTTCTGTGTTTTAAGGTAGATACTGAATGATTTTAGTACTCAAATTAATGTTGCTTATTATTTTCGAATAATCCTAACTAATATTATAAATGTGAAAGTTTGTATGTTGGATGTTTGGGGGTTTGGGTTTGGGTTTGGATGTTTGGGTGTTTGGGTTTGTGCGGCTCGGGCGTCTCGGGCGGCGAGGGCGCTATGCGCCCTCGCGTCGCGGAACTCAGGAAGATTGAGCAAGCTATGCGTCATGCAACTGAAACGCTCGAGCAAGCGGATCATTGATTTACTTTTCTTTTGTTTCTTTTCACTGATTTTTTTTTTAGAGACAAGTTTAGAAGTAGCACAAAGAATTAGGTTTACTTTCTCGATTTAATTAAATTAATCAAATTAATTTGGAATCTTGGCAATCTTGGAACGGATTATCGACGTCAACAACGCGAACATTAGATAGCATCCCGGCGAGCTGCTGAGATGATCTTGGAACTATCGGGATTTATTAAGATAAATAAATAAATAAATTTTCACTTCTCTTTTGTTGATTCGACCTCAATTATAATTCACATTTTCTTAATTTTAAACCGGCAATTTACATTTTCTTAATTTTAAACAGTTGGGTCGTGCCCCATTCTCCGCTTCTTACCAAAATCTTCGATGCCCATATTAATGTAGAATTCTGTAGTTCAGTGCAGGCCATAAAATATATATGCAAGTACATAAACAAAGGGAGTGATCAAGCAGTTTTCAATGTAAGGCAAGATGGCGGTGTGAATATGGACCCCAGAGATGAAGTGCAAACATTCAGAGCGGGCCGATACGTGAGCAGCAATGAAGCAGCGTGGCGAATCTTTGGCTTACCACTTCACGAAAAACACTCCACTGTCACCCACCTCGCCGTGCACCTGCCCAACAGCCCAATGGCCAACGCGTTTATTTCACGCAGCACAATTTCCGCGATAGATCGACAACGCCACCGAGACAACATTGACTGCATTTTTCCAACTCTGCGAAAGGGACAACTTCGCAAAAACTCTATTATACGCTGAAGTGCCGAGGTATTACACGTGGAATATACCGAGGAAAGAATGGAAGCGCCGTGTTCAGGGGACATCTGTAGAAGGCTGGCCAGGCGTGAATGCTGGGGATGCACTGGGTCGAATGTATACCGTGCACGTTAGCAACTTCGAATGTTACTGTTTACATTTGTTGCTTAATCAAGTGCGAGGTCCAACGAACTTCCAGGCACTGAAAAAAGGGATGGTTTAGAGCGAGCGACATTCAGGGAAGCATGTGAAGCACGTGGACTATTGGAAGATGACAATCATAGGGACTGAGGGGATTGAGTCGGTTAAGAAATGGTAACTGCGAAATTGCAAGATCTTTTTTCCAACTTTGCGTAGAAATATAACCGATAGGTTATATTCTTCTACGCTCTTCAAGCTTTCTTGTAGCTTAAAAGAAAACCCTTAAGGTCCACCGTCACCCTGATGCACAGCATTTTGAGTTTTTTCAGTCTGCGTGTGATTCAGAAAAGACCGGTCCACGGATCGAGGTCTAACTAGTCTCATTTTGTTCGCAACAAATTGCCATCGCGGATGAGTGCGACACATTTTTTCTTAAGGCTTCCATTTCAAAGGGACGAAGCAGTTTTATAATTATTTAGTTGATTTTGCTCCTCCGATGAAAGTCAGCCTTAAAATTCACACTTAAATTAACCTAAAACAAAAATGTGCCGCACTCATCCCCGATGGAAATTCGTTGCGAACACCAGTACTCTGGTGTAGTCGCTAGCGTGCTCGCCTCTAAACCAGAGCATCGGGAGGTCCTGGGTTCGATTCCCTGTACCGTAGTTTCGTCGAGAAATAAAAATATGGGCGTGACAAGCCCCAGATATATATATGTGGCATACACAAGTACTCGTACAGGTGTGAGTCACATGTATATAGCTGTAGTCCATGTTTACAATTTCTCGACGAAACGTGACGTAGCTCCGGCATCGGAAAGCGAACTCAGGACCGGCTATAGTGACACAGGTTTTCCGCAGTTTCCCTGTGTCTATGGAAATTAATTTCCATAGCAAATGCGCTATAGAGGGGGAAGTCGGATGCGGCCGCATGGGGATCTGGTTACTGATCCGGACCAGATCCTCAGGGGGGACTGGCTACTGACCCGGGCCGACCCTGTAATAGGCGAAAGCCTCTAGACGGGGGGAAATGCACAATAAAAACAAAACAAAAAATTCGTTGCGAACAAAAAGAGACTAGTTGGACCTTGATCCGTTCACCGGTCTTTTCTGAATCACGCGCAGACTTTTCGAATAACCAGGTTTCGGGGAAGGCCTCGCAAAGTTATTGATGTAGCAACTGTTAAGGCATTTTGTAATTGCCGCGCAAACGAATGGCGCTGGTGGTCGTGCCAGGAGAACAGACGCCATGTTGCTACGTAGGCAGCGCACTACGAGATGCGCGTGAGAGGGCAAGCGTGAATCAGCGTAAATTGAGAGAGAGATCGCGTGACATCACGTGACATCGCGTGATCGATAATCGATGAGTGATTGGTTAGTGAAGAGTCGTACGATGACGAAGCATCGTAGAGAGAGAGAATGATAAGGATCAAGCGGGATCCGTAGAGAGTGTGAGTCGATGACGAGAGTCGGTCGTAGAGCGTCAAAGAGAGTAGACGTAGAGAGTCGGGCAGGAGTTGCTGGAGAAAAGGGAGTTGATAGCGAGACGTCGAAGCGAAAAGACGTAGCCGAAAAGAGTCCGACCGTGTGTCGACAGAGAATAGAGAGACTGCGTGTCTGAGAGAGAAAGAGATACCCGTCGCGCGCGCCGAGGGTATTCTCACGTGTCGTTATTTTTGTTACATTATCTATTGTATTATTCGTACCAGGTTGTATTAATATTGTTGTACCGGCTAAAAGCCGAGTTTAATAAATACGTTCATCATTCAAAGAAAAAGTGGAGTCTTGACGAGGGGGGGACTTTTAACACAACATTTTTTCTGTCATTCCTCTGCGGCTGCTGAATTTTCCCTGTGGAACGAATAATGTGTCACAAACTTTTTCACATGAAAAACTATTTTTTCTTCATAACTATTAATTTTTACATATCATTACTTTTTTTTTTAAATACATGAAAAAATGCAAGAAATGAAAAACTTCTACAATCACCATGAAACTTGTACGATTGTAAATGTACAATAGTTTCACATTCGACCCAAGAAAACGAAATGTCACTTTCCTTGCTGTATCCACGCGTGAAGACAAAAAAATTATTTTCCTTGAGCAGATGAATTGGTAAACGAATATATTTTCAGAAAACACTTTCATTTTCGCTCGTATATACTTTTCGAAAATATTCACTAACACATCACAAATTCCCAAATAAATAATAAATCACGCCAAACAAACAGCACCGACGAAACTATCATGACAGTGAGGTTAGCCACAAGCAGCACGACTAATTTTTTTTTGAATTTTTCTGACTACCAAGAAGACTAGAATAAGGAGAGACAACTGCTGCTTGTCGAGTCGTGAGAAAGTGGCACAAAATACGTCGCCAGCAGGCTACCCCACTCCGTGACCAGCACTATGCGCAGTACACCACCGCGCACTCTTTGAGCCATCATTCTGTCTCGCGCGAGACCCGCGCATACGCGAACCGACCCGTGTATGCGCGGTAGTATAAAAGTGCAACACTGTGCATAGTGCTGATCAAGGAGTGGGGTAGCCTGCTGGCGACGTATTTTGTGACACCCCCACTCCTCGAGTTGTTTCTCCTTATTCTAGACTTCTTGCTGACTACTCACCTCTCATCTTATTCAAGCGTTCTGATTGGCTGGATGTAATGCATGCACTAATCAGAATGCTTGAATTAGCTGAAGCGTGATGCTTGTATTCGTTTTGAAAGCTTACGCGCTTGTGAGCGCCACATCCTGTACATTTGATATGTCGATGTATATCTATCCCTACATTCGTTTTTAAGCTTACGCGCTTGTAAGCGTCATATCCTGTAGCATTTTATATGTCGATGTACATCTATACATACGTGCTGAAAGCGCGTAAGCGTCAGACAAATGCAACCAATAAATTTTTTTATATTTCTTATATCTGAAGTCCGTGTTACACGATGAAATGCTCAAATTGAAGAAAATTTGTATGGCTGCATTCGTCTGACGTTTACATGCTTTCAGCACGTATGTATAGATATACATCGACATATAAAATGGTTACAGGATGTGACGCTCACAGCGCTCGAAGCGTCTGAAATGAATGCAGCAAAATTACGATGCATACATTCATATTTATTGATATGCATATTTATTAATACACATAAGGGTGAAATCGTGGGGTAATTTTCCTCGGGTCATCAGATCCTTGCGTTACTTTTTTTTCCGGATTGATTCCACTTCAAAAACAGCCTAATTTTTTTAAAGATTTTTCTCGTCACTCCTTCAGGTGGCGCGACGATCATTTTTGATTAAAAAAAAGAAAACTGAAAAAAAACACGATTTTCAAAATTCTGCAATTTTTTTCACAGATTCTGGGTCAAAAATGCGTAATATCTATCATGATTAGAAAATGAGATGCGGCTGCCTTATATTTTTTGTTACAATTTTCTTTTTTTCAGTTTATAAAATAAAATGAAAAAATTAATTCCTAATACATCTTACATGAGTAAAAAAGAAAATGAATATAAAACATGTCTTGAAAAATTTTGATATTTTGCATGTTTTTTAAAATAAACGAGAAAAATCTTTTTTTTCAATAAAATACTTCAATAAAAAGGAATAACTGAAAAAACACAATTTTTAAAATTCTGCAATTTTTTCTCCAGATTCTGGGTCATAAATAAGTTATATCTATCATTATTAGAAAGTGGATGCGGCTGCCTCATATTTTTTTTAAATAATTTTCTTTTTTTCAGTTTCTAAAATAAAATTAAAAAATAATTCCTAATACCCCTTACATGAGTAAAAAAATAAAATAAAAATAAAACATAACTTGAAAATTTTTATAGTTTGCATATTTTCTAAAATAAATGTGAAAAATATTTTATTGAAAAAAAAGATTTTTCTCATTTATTTTGAAAAATATGCAGAATATCAAAATTTGCCAAGACATGTTTTATTTTTATTTTTTTACTCATGTAAGGGCTATTAGGAATTAATTTTTTCATGTTATTTTACAAAAGCTTTAAAAAAACGTAGAAAAAAAAATCAATCGACTCCGAGTGATAGTTTACAAATTTTTATATGATAATTCGGATTTTTCAGAATTTTTTCAAAATTATATTCCCTTATATTCATTTCTTTACTCATTTTATTACATTTTGGCTCGAAACTTAGCCATTTTTGATAATTTCGACTTATCGCTTCAGAAATAGATGCAAAAATGATCAAAGAACATGAAAATTGAATTTTTAAAATATCGATTTTTTTGTAATTTTAACTGACTTAGTCCCCTTAACTATGGAGGAAGTCGTTCGATGTCACTCAGCTGCCAAAGTCAGAGAGCTTTTTGCAATTTTGGTAAGCACTCGTGGAATCTCCAACCCTCTCCAGCTGTGGAGTAAATACAAAGATGCACTGTCAGAGGATATCGTGCATAGGCTACAAGGCACGCACGAAGACTTGACAATTAATGAGGCTCTGATATTAATCGAGGACAAGATAATTAACTTATGTGGAAAAAAAATCGCGGATTTTAGTTGGCCCACACCACTACGAAGAGGAGAATTATCAAGTAATGTTGTAAGAGAACTGAACTACGATATCGTAGCTTTAAATACTTTTGTCAATGAAATGGAGCCACGTTTGCTTCCCGAACAACGGCACGCTTGTGATTTAATCATAGAGCGCGTAAGTAGTTGTTATAGGGAACTCTTCTTCCTTGATGCACCGGGAAGTACTGGCAAGACATTTGTGTTAAACCTACTGCTGGCTCGAATTGGAAAGGACCGGAACATAGCCCTAGCTGTAGCATCCTAGGGAATCGCTGCAACGTTGCTTAACGATGGACGGACTGCACATTCTACTTTTCAATTATCACTTAATCTTGCGAGCGAAGAAGTCCCTACATGCAACATCAGCAAAAGTAGCAACCGCGGCGCTCTCTTTCGACAGTGCAAGTTAATTGTGTGGGACGAGTGCATTATGTCGCACAAGCGCGTAGTAGAGGCGTTACACCGCAGCCTGCAAGATATCCGTAGCAACCATGCTTTGATGGGAGGTGTTGTAGTATTACTCGCTGGTGATTTCAGGAAGTCACTGCCCGTCATTGTGAGGGGTACAGCGGTGGATGAGATGAATACGTGTCTGCAGGCATCGCCACTGTGGTCCAAGGTTGAAAAGTTTCATCTTACGTGCAACATGTGTGTCCAACTTTTCAATGATTTGGCATCAGGTGCTTATGTGTCGAAGCTTCTGCAGATCGGAGAGGGTTGACTAGAAACAGACAGTGATGGTAAAATTGAATTTACCAACGATTTTTGTCATCAAGTGACGACAGAAGATGAACTTATTTCCCACTTTTTTCCGAACTTACAAAACAATATAAGCAACGAACAGTGGTTATGCGAAAGGGCAATACTATCACCAAAAAATGAGTCTGTCAGTAATAATAACAAAATAGTATTGGAAGGGTTAGTCGGCGAATCAAAAATATACACATCAATAGACACAGTGATGAGCAGTGACGACAGTACAGCGTACCCTATAGAATTTCTTAACACCTTGGAATTAATAGGCGTGCCTTCCCATAAACTGGAGTTAAAGGTTGGCGCCCCAATTCTGTTAATGCGCAACCTTGATGCATCGAAATTGTGCAATGGCACCAGAATACGTGTCACAGAGCTTGGGCGAAATATCATAAAGGCTATTCTTACCGGGGCGGCTAAAGGAGAGAGCGTGTTGATTCCTCGAATCCCAATTATCCCAAATAATTTACCATTTCAATTCAAGAGGCTGCAATTTCCTTTGAAATTGGCATTTTCAATGACCATTAATAAATCCCAGGGCCAAACGTTGAAAGTGGCAGGAATTCATTTGGGTACTCCTTGCTTTTCACATGGTCAGCTTTATGTAGTATCGAGTCCCAAAAACTTACATATACTGGCGGAAAGTAATAAATCATATAATATCGTCTACAGAAGTATATTAACTTAACATGAGTGCACGAACCCAAACCCAAACCTAACAATGCGAGGGCGCGTAGCGCCCGAGCCACACGAACCACTAGTGCAATACTAATTATAAAACTTAAAATGAGAATATTGCCTTCTCATTTTATTCTCATTTTAAGGTTACAATTCGTATTGCATTATTTGAAAATCATTAACGAAATTAATTTGAGTACCAAAATAATTCATTATCTGCTCAAGGTGAGCTATTTGAGAATTTTTTGGAATTTTGAGAACGTTAATAGCTTGTAAAACACAGAAAAAAAATCTGCCCACTACGGGTGATAGTTTGAAAATTTTTATATATTATCACGGTTTTCTCAGAATTTTCTTAGATTTAAAAAAAATGGCGGTTTTTTTCAAACAATTTTTTTTAAATAAGGAATGTTTGGAAAAATGTAAAAAAATTATGAGGGTGTATTTTAGACTCAATGCGATCATATGAAAAAATTAAATAAATCCGAGAGGGTCAAGGTCACGGGTTTACACACTTGGGCTGGAATAACGCATAAATAAATTAAAATTTAAAAAAAGTAAATTTTACTTGACTAATTTGAAAAACATTTTAATTGTTCGTCACTATTCAAGTGAGAAAGTTTGCTATGATTATGTAAGATTAAGATTCATTAGGTATTAATGATTTGCCGAAAATGAAAAATAATTTTTTTTTGTAGGTTTTTAAAGCTATTATACAAATTATCACCATATTATTTTTCGCCAATTAAAAAATGTTTCCTTTTAAAGTAACCTAATTTGAAGCTGAATCAATGATTGTTTTATTTTTAATAATTTATCGGTAGCAGAAAAAACTACAATGTAAAAAACGCTAAAATCCCATATATTTTAAATAGGGAAAAACGGTCTAAAAGGCACGGTCAAATCACTTCCAAAGCGATTTTTTTTAAAATTCGTTTTAGGTTATGTACAAATGATCTAGGGGGGGGGGGGGGGAGAATTTAAAAAATAGCAACTTGGTCAATGACGGACAGCCTAATGCACATACACAGACATATAACAGACCCACACCGCATCCAGAAATGTCGCTTTGTTATCATCACAGCCTTCCCAATTGTTTATAATGTCCCTTTCATATGATCTTGAGGAGGTTCATCTGGTACCGAGTGAGTCAAAAGAAAAATGGCGTTGACTAGCGTAGTCATTGACAACGCTCAACCTCAAAATGATCAGTGATAATCAGCATTTTTCGAGACAAATTAATTTATTATGAATCTCACAAGTACCTAATCGATTTTATGAAGCTCGAAAAATGTTTTTTAGATACTTTTTCTGAATTTTGTGAATTTAATATTTATAGACGGAAAAATCAGTGAACCCATAAAGGCCCATGTTAATTTAGGAATTACATTTTTTTCTCACGAATAACGTGTCCTCAGGTCTTGAAATTTCAACAGATGACTTTTTAGATACTAATAACTATATTCTGATTTTTTAATCAACATCTGTATTGAAAATCGTGTACCCGATGAACCTCCTTAAGACAAAAGTGCAAAGCCGGAAAATTTTCTCCGTCGTCCTCGCATCGAATGAGATGAAACAAAACTCAAAATGTGTGCTTTTATTATTGTGAAAGTTTTCCGACACTCGAATAAATTTCGCAACTTAGTCACTTCTTACTATAACATTGCATTAATACCAAAATAAAAATGTTGCCGGGGACAAACTATAGTGATTATTAATTCATTTTATCATTTCAAATTTACGCTCACTTCGTGACATTCACCTGCCTACCTCTCGAATATGTACGAAATTCAGGATTAAAATTATTTAGAGCATAGTAGAAGCCACCAGATTATCCTCAAATTGGAATTTCATCGAGTAGGAATCTTGGCGGTTGTTAATTAATTTTACAAATGCAAATATACACTTACTTTGAAACGTTTCCCTCTGTATCCCTCAAACGCATGCGAACTTCTTGATGAAAATTGTTAAGAGTATAACGGAAAGTCCCCTGAATATCCTTGAGCTAGAATTTTGCCGCGTATATATATGAATTTTGTGATTGCAAATATACGCTCGCTTCGTGAAGTTCATCTCCCTAAATCGAAAATGCACGTAAGAATCAAGATAAAAATCATTGACGATATAATTCTCAATGGTACAAATCTTACATGCGTTTTGGAAAAAGAAAGATGAAGTTTCCCCAATTAGATAAAGTGTCGAGTGCGCAAAGAGTCTGTTTTTTTCAAGAGACGACCATTAGATCGAGCCACTAGCTTCAACTTATTGAAATCTGTGGTTTTTCGAAAATGACCACGAAGTGAGACCCACGTAGATGCCCTTTTACGATCAAGAAGTAGATGGATTAATGAAATAAATTGATGATTTCTCGAAGTTTCAAGTTGTTTAATTTGCGAGATTTATTTGAAATAAGTCAATAAAATAGAATCCAACACCGAATTTACAAACAAGCTGAAAAATAAAAATATTGGAATCTCACAATTTTCCTTTACCTTTTCGAGCCCACACTCCGGTGGAGGAGTAGGCCCGAAAAAGTGAAACGACATTTTGCTCATAGCAGGAAAATGGTTCATTCGATCGAGCTGATATTTTTTCGAAAATCATCTTTTTTGATGACCCTTCGATCCCGTGAAAAAAAAACTACAGAAACTCGCCTCTAAAGTGAAAATTTTCATGTATCCCGCTGATAACCCAAAATGGTCGAAATTTTTTTTACCGATTACGGTGTTTTCCACTATCGAAGAAGGCATTTCGCGGAACAAATCGTTATTTTCATTTTCATTATATCTGGTTTAGCTCCAGGAGGCGTTTGAAATTGGGGGTCCAAATCAGGGGTTCAGATTTTTTGCATAGTGTTGTGTTTCAAGTGGCTCTCAAAAAAACAAAAGTAGTTCCGGCTGTTTCCGATCAGCTATATTTCTTCATCAGTGTATCAGGAGCCAATCACGAGACGAGACGAAATTTATTAGAATATTTTCGTGAAATTTCAATGTCTTGTGCGAAGTGAGAAAGAGTGGAGGAAATATGTGTACCGACCGCGGTGCGCCAGTTCTTAAATTTCATATTCTATCAGGAGATATCGCGGGACAACAAATTAAATACAATAACGAAAAGTACTTTAAGAGTTCATATTAAGTTCATATTGTATGCTAAGAATACTGTTCATTGTATCGAGGGTGCATCGAGATATCAATTTTTTTCTTGTACTTCGGTTACTACTTTTGTACTTCAACATTGCGATCCAGAAGCTAAAACATTTTGATGGATTATCTCCAACAGCGCTTACGTTTAAGCCGTAAGAAACTTCAGCCTTACAAACTTAGTTTGAGGTTGCTGCTTACTGACTAGTGATAAAATTGATGGTGCTACAAACGCGGTAATGCATCGCTGTGATTAGCCAGTTTCTTTTCTGCTTACATCGCACGGCGTTACGTTTTTTATGTGTCATAACAAAGACTGTGATCATTACTATTCAAAGCAAAATATAAGCTTTGGAAATAAAACCATATTTAGGCTTACATTAATGTCCAATGAATAGACAAATATGGTATGATTTTTCGTTTTCTATAATCTTCCAGAAGTTTAATAATGATTGTTTCGAAAATTGAAGTTCTCTTTCGATTAATCTTTATTAACACTAACACCCAATTTAGCATGATGACAATACAATTTTTTTTTCCTTTAAAGAATCCGAAGACGAAGACGAATTTTTTGAATGTACCAGCGACGAAATGACGAAACACGATGAAACTGCACTAACGAGAACCTACACGAAGACAAAGCAATTGTTGTGGAATCGACCAACGGGAAGATTGGCAAAACATCCATCGCTACGACTATTAAAAACCGGCGACTCCCTCTATCTTCCTGTGACGCAAGATCCAGTGCCAAAAACCGAAGATCAGCTTGAGGAAGACGCCCAAGTTATGATGCAACTCGGCACGGACAAGTATGCTTCAGAAATGCGTGCGAGACTCATGAGCGCTTCTTTACTTTCCGATATGGAGTCTTTTAAGGTAGTTTAAAGCAACTTTTACTACAATATTATCTATCCCTTTTTCTATCTTTTTTCTGCAATTTGTTCCCTTCTCAGGAAAGAAAAAAGGGCACCACAAGAGTTTGGATAGTTGTGAAGATTGAGAAAAACATTGATTTCATACAATTACAGTGCTTGATGGCGTTGAAGCACCAAGAATATTCCGGAAGATTCAAATAGTACAAAATTTATCAGTTTTAAGAATTATACAAAGTAAATGCCAATTTATCTTAGACAAAAAAAATTCTTTTAATAAAAAACATTTTTTTGTTAGAAAAAATATTTAGTATTGAACGTTTAACAGAGAATAGGTTCGAATAAACATTCAAATATTTTTAAATGTGCATAAGCAACTCTGCTGGATGTCTAAAAAACTCGAAAAAAAACTTATTTTCTTCATACCTCGGTCGAAAGTACGTTCTTTCGGCATCGATTGTAAGGCAGAAAGTCTAAGTTTTAAGCATCGATAGAACTACACTCGTGCCCCCTGTAACAGCGGAAGCAAAAACTTGCTCGTGCGCATCGATACTCAAACATGAGACTGTCGTTGCTGCCGTCAATTCATATAACCTCGAAGCTCGCTTGTTAATTGGTGTATTTCTATACGAGTGAATATAATTTAACAATAATATTGACCAAAGATTAATGAGAAAAAAATAACAAATTAACAAAATGAATGAAACCACCGACGAAACTACGGACGAGGAAGAGGTTATCAAAGATTTTGATACCGAAGCGCAATTAATAGTCCAAACAGAAACTGCTTGTTGCTTGTTTTTGTAGATGTATTTGATGCCTGCCCCCCCCCCCGACCAGCAGCACTCGCTTCGCTCGTGCCGCAAATGTCGGGGCAGGTATCAATACATGCTAAAACGTATATATATTGATTATAAAAATATAATTCATCTCCGTACTTTCGACCGGGTATGAAGAAAAACAGTATACATCGCGCGGTGCCGGAATTTCAACTTTCTGCCCTTGTAGTGTAATATATTATTAATTGTATCCAATATAATATTTTATAGAAATTATGAATGTGGGAATGACTTGAAAATTCGTCTAGCGAATGTCATTGTGAAACTTTCCATTTTTTAAATTCAGATTACATTAGAAAAATAGAAGTAAAACGGAAATTAAATATACGCCCACACAGCAAAATTGATCCCGGGAGTATCCCGATATAGTTTCATTCGTGTCCCGCCAAGATAGAACATCTTATTAATGTCTATGTAAGATATTGTTCTCCCCGAGATTATTATAGGATGGTTTGAGGATATTTTATCGTTACCGAGAGTAGATGATCGCAACGCATTCTCTTATAGATATGTGTGGGAGGTACTAGTAAGATATTGTAGTATAACGTATTTTAGCGACGCGAGCGAAATGAACGGAATTGCAGGTGATGTAAGAAAATAATAGGGAAAACTTTATTTAGGCCGTCCTTCACCGAACACCAATCTATTCTTCTTTTTCTCTTTCTTGTTTTCCTCCCCTTAGCAACCACCCTTCTTTTTCTTTTCTTCTCCATAAACGACTCCATATCCAACTCCGCAACGCTCCCTTATTTTATTCTTACCTAAATTCGGGTATTCCACAATATTGTTCCATCCGAGATTCATATAGGATGGCTTGAAAATATCCTGTCGCAACCGTGTATAGACGAGCGCAGTGCACTCTCTTATAAATATCTGTGGGAGGTACTAGTAAGACATTGTTCTACTCGAGATTAATATAGGATGTCTTGAGGATATCTTGTCGTAACCGAAAGTAGACGATCGCAGTGCACTCTCTTATAGATGTCCGAGGGAGCTACTAGTAAGACATTGTTCTACCCGGGAGTAATACAGGATGTCTTGAGGATACCCTGTCGTAACTGAGGGTAGACGATCGTAATGCGCTCTCTTATAGATGTCTGTGGGAGATATATAGTGTCAAACATCGTGCGGCGTTACTTTCAAGACTCGCCGCGAGATGTCGTAGTACAGTGAGCGCTCACGCCCATACAGAGTATATAAATAGTATGCTTATCTATTCGACACCGAAAGGAGTTAGTTTTCGAAAGAAGTTGGCCTTGAAAGAAGCCATATTTCAAGGAGTACTTGCTAACTCCCTCTGTACTGTAAGCACTTTATAAAAAAATATCTATCTCGAAAGTGTCTTTTTATAGTCTGCATGACGTTCCATAGACGTCTTCATACAATCTGGATTAAATCCCATTGACGTCTCTCTCTAGGCTAAATATTATCTCATTATCGACTTGATACAGCCATATAATATAACAATATTTTAGGGAGAGCAATAACCGAGAGGTCAGAGCACGGGTTTCCCACACAGTAGACGCAGGTTCAAGCCCCGGCCACACCACTGAAAAATTGAAAGGTTTTTTTTCAAGTGTTTTCGGCTGAAATCTCGGTGGATTTGATCCTGCCTAAATAAATCTGTCCCAAAAACCTCATTGCGATGGGTGGGCGATCGTTGTACGGTTTCGATGGGGCCTGCCACACGGTTTTCATCCCTCGAATGGTGGTCTACCTAGCCATGTGGAGGCTGGCTCACTGGATCGCAATGGACGAGGTAACTGCCTAATCAGCCGTCGGTAGTGGTGCTTGAGTTTACTCGCATTGCTGCCGGGGGACTTAGGTAAGTTACCAACTGTATAAGTGAAAGTTTCTGCAGTTTCCCTTCGCTCTCGGCAGAATTGCGATACAGAAAGAAAAAAGGAGTAAGTCGCGGGCTGCAGCCCGGCCCTACAAGGAGAAAAATTGGGGCGGTTATTTTTATAACAATATCTGATTATAACAATAATATCTTGATATAACAATAATACCTTGATATAACAATATCTTGATGACTTCTTAAAGAAGCGTCGATACTGTCTTATCGATATCTCCACTCTGCTGTGTTGGCACTCCATAGACGTCCCGGAGATTCTTATATGCTTATATCCTCAAGCAAATCCTCGGACATCATAAGGACATCATTGGGACTGTCCCATTTCGGTAAACATAGCGGATATTTAAGAGCGTATGGGAGTCCCACGGGACAAACCCAATACGATTATAAGACAACTGTCAAGATGTTCAAAAGACGTACTTTGGACATATTATTGCTGTGTGGGCGAATATGTTTCTTATTATCCCCAATAATTGCGGAGTTTCTTTCTCAAAATGAGAAAAAGTACTACTTGCTCCAAGATGATGATTTAGCAAAAATGTATGCCAATGAGAATGAATAATTTCTGAAACCGACAATTACTCAATGTTTTAGGCTGCTAATCCAGGAGCGGAGCTGGAAGATTTCATCCGGTGGTATTCTCCACGAGATTGGGTGGAACAAGAAGGTATAGACGAATGGGGACAGCCAGCAGGTAATTTATTGTATATGTTCAATACAAAGCACATCATGCTATCTCTCAGACACCCTCACATAAAACATCCACGAACACTCATTCGTGCATGTCAGCTCTCTCACTATCATGCTCAGCACTTCGATCATGCGTTTGGGCGTTAAGAGACTCATTTGTATCGATCAGTTTATGTGCCCACGCAAAAAGACTCGTTTTCTCAGCGCGGCACATGTGCCCCTGCTGGTGGAACTGAACTGCGACTCACCACGCACATTGTCATGCATTTTCAACAAACCATCTTGTCGTATACCAGTCAGTCCGTTGTCGTGTGAATCGCCGGAGGCAATGGTTAGCCAATAAGGTTTCCGTAGAGACCAGTTATTTTTATGGCAGTACTCATTTATGATCGGTTAGCAGAAGGGGGAGGGGACGTTGTTTGCTTAGATGCAGATAGCGAGAGAAAGACAGTACCTTGCTTGCTTAGATTCAGCGACCGAGGGACCAGTGGAAATGCTTAATTATTATCAGCGAGTGGGAGGAGGTTTGCTCAGTCAATTCAACGAGCAGGAGTACGTGAGAGCCACCGAAATTCCTCTACTTGCCTACCTGTCCATGTCTCCACGTAAAGTGAGTCTGGTTAATGGGAGTAGCTTCTTCTGGAGACATCACGTTAACGTCATGATATTTATTCTGAAAGACAATAATTTATTTTCATTTGACCGAGAACCTGGCTGATAACTCGGCGATTTCTCCGGCCTGGTTTATAAAACTGGAGGCTGTTGGTTTTATCCACGTATGTGAACTAATGGCAAGGGCTACTGATAACTGCCAACTGGCCGACTGCATATTTTCGCTCCGAGCTGACGAGTATATTAACTGTCGGCGCAAGATTTGTCCATGCACGCACGCTTGCCATTTAACAGAGTATTGGGTACTATGCGTCTTCATTGAGCAAGAGCTCAATGAAGGCACATAGCAGAGGCCAGACCATCAACGCGATATGCCTGATCTCTTTTTTGGTCATGTGGCGTTACGCTCGATTCTCGCTGGTGGTGATATATGGGGACTTCTGATTCTCGAGCCTCACGCGCGATGGTATTTCAGTTCAGATGCTCATATACAACGAAACGTTTAGGGATGTGCCGAATATCCGGTATCCGGCCTATCCGGCCGGTTTTTTACTATCCGGCCGGATAATCGGATAGCAATAATCTCTGGTAGAATAACTATTACATCATTCAATATACTATTGGGAGAGATCGAAGCGGTGGGAAAAAATTGAAAGAACCAGAACGACAGGGAATAAAAATACTTTGTGTCAAATTTACGGATGTATAAGCGCTACGTGGTAGTCAATACACATGATCTCATTGAAATTTCGCAGAAAGGGAACAGTAGGTAGTTATATTTAGTAAAATCTTAGTGAAAAGTACATAGATGATTTTCAGAGAGCATATAATATTAAAGTAATTTCGTTTTAAAAATTATTTCGTTCTGAATAACTGACTGACTCCGGTGGTGTATCGTATGTTCCCCAGCTTTAACCTCCAAATAAAAGTGATAAGGCCGTGTTTAGCTTGATATATCTAATTCGAATGTTCGTTGATCCCCGCTTTTCAATGTATCATCATAATCCCTGACACTCAATGGATATACTCGATGTTTTTCATCTACGGTATTTAATATACAAACGGTCGAACTGTGGAAAACAAAAAGTTGCAAAGTCAACCTTGCCGTAAGCTCTGTGTATAACCATGAATAATGTTACATTTTCAATTAATAATATCTTGCTTAAATAGTCGTTAAGGGGCCTTGAAATTTTTTGAGTACTGAATATTGAACCTCGACAATATCATATTAAAAAATCAGCGTTTAATCTAATACTAAGCCTAGCGCTCATACATCCTTAAATGGGTGGACCCTTATTATTGGGCACGGTCGTACATACAGGTCTTGCAGCTCCGATAGTGGGGGGGGGGGGGGTGACTCGATTTTTGAAGGCAAACCGTTCGTGACACTACTAATGCGGGGCCTACCACCGCCATAGAAAGAGAGAACTACCTCCTATCTATGTCGCACCGGAGACCCGGTCATGCAGCGCCGCCAACGGTTTGCCTTCAAAAATCGAGTCACTCGTCACCATGCACATTGCTCTACCAATCCGTCAGACGGTAATCCGACCGGTCAATTATCAGCTTTTCCGACCGGTCGGATTTGGTGGTATGACCACGGTCAGATCGACGTCGAAAGACCGTATGAACACGTTCGGATCAACGTCGGAAGACGGTATGAACACGGTCGGATCGACGTCGGAAGGTGGTATGAACACGGTCGGATTGACGTCGGAAGGCGTCCACCCTTACCACCAATCAGCTTTCCGACGTCAATCCGACCATGTTCATACCGTCTTCCGAGGTCGATCGGACCGTGCCCATACCGTCTTCCGCCGTCCAGCGTATTCATACAACTAAATCCGACCAGTCGGGAAAGCTGATAATTGACCGGTTGGACGGATTGCTAAGTTGGGCAGAGTTGCAAGACCTGTATGTACGACCGTGGCGATGGGCGATGAGCGATAGCCAATAAGAGCTGTGCTTTTTCAAGCGACGTTCTGAAAAGCTGTTGGCTGGCTGTTGCTGATCGCCCGCAGTGTGCATAAGTCATAGCCAATAAGAATAAGATAGTTTTAGCCTCATTCTTCAGGCCAGATAACCGGATATCCGGCCGGGTATCTGGTATCCAGCAAACGACTCCGGCCGGATATCAGATATCTGGTTATCCGGCCAAATTGCTATCCAGCACATCCCTAGAAACGTTACATGATTACAGGTTGCTTAAGTAATAATATAATTGTTAGATAAGTATGTCAATTATCCCATGTTAATTTTAGTTTCAATTATTTGATAAAGTGTAGAATTTTTCGATACTTCCTTTATGAATACTGTTGTATCCCAGAGACCTCAATTTCAGAATGTTCCGTGGGTTACAATTGCAGCGAGTGAATCGACATGCTGCGGCGAGTCCGTCGATTCACTAATATTCATGAATATTCAAAATTACGACACGCGTATCCCACACATAACAATTGTCATTACATCGTGTCATACACGCATTCGAACAGGTGCAATTATGCTGACCAGCAATTATGCAAGCAGGCCATCGTCTGCCGGGCACTGCCGAGTCAGCATATTTACAGAAATAAGCGAATCTCGTAATTCTTATTTCTTAACCGAATTACGAGTAAAAACATCAACATCTTCTTTCGGGAAATAATCGATAAACAATAAATAAGATAACAAAAGAAATGCTGACGTGACTGCTCTCTTACCTGTATATAACGGAGCAGAGAGCTAATACAAATCAGTTCGAATCAGGATACCAACCTGCACAATTGATCCATCGAGACGAGTGCAACGCGTCTCTATTGTTATTACCACTGGTATTTTCTATTTCTACGATAATAAATTATTCTTTTATACGACTACCTTCGGTTCGACTCATTTGGGTTCTAACCCTTAATCTGGTAAGATCCCGACCAAACAGCGAGTAATCTCAAACTCTCGCCATTCAGAGTAGCTATCTGAATTCCGGCGATACAACATTGGTGGCAGTAGTGGGATCCACCAGAGTGAGTAAAAAACGAACCTCGTTAAAAGAATTAACATTAGGGATGTGCGAATATTCGAAAACTTCGAATATTCGGCATCGAATGGAATCGAATTATTCGATTCGATTATCAAACCGAATATTCGATTTTTTTCGAATATTCGTTTTGGTTCGAATACTCGATTTTTGTTCGAATATTCGATTTTGGTTCGAATATTCGATGTTTTTCGAATATTCGATTTTTGTTCGAATATTCGATTTTGGTTCGAATATTCGATTTTTGTTCGAATATTCGATTTCTGTTCGAATATTCGATTTTTTTTCGAATATTTGTTTTATTTTCGAATATTCGAGTTTCTAATTGAGTATATTCTATGATCTCATGTAATCGAATTTCTAATCAGTTATTTTATGCGGTTTTGAATAATCAAAGGTCGAAACAAACGTACGATGATTTCAAAAAATCGAAATAAAAATCGACTTTTCGATAACACATGTTTTTGGTTAACGCTTTAGGTCGCCGCTCGGAGCAATTCAGAATTCCCTCTGTCAAACTGCCGAGTGCCGGTGACTAGCCAATCAGCTTTTTTATTACGTAATACTCTAAACGGAATAGACCAGAGTAAAATCATCAACAAAAAAGTTAAATGTTGTATAAGAAATCCAATGAATAATTGTAATATTAGGGGTTCATC
Organism: Alloplasta piceator; assembly: GCA_946863875.1. Classification (NCBI taxonomy): domain Eukaryota; kingdom Metazoa; phylum Arthropoda; class Insecta; order Hymenoptera; family Ichneumonidae; genus Alloplasta; species Alloplasta piceator. Next base: position 18,774,928 of record OX333078.1, read on the forward strand.
TCACTGTAAAATATTTATAAATTCGATTTTTTCTTGCATTGTCCGATAGTATAGACTGTTATAAGCATGTTTTTACTTTACACATCAATTCTCGTGAGTACTTTGACACTCACACTGAGTTTTTTCGTCGAATCTCCAAAGATGGAAAGAATCATAGAAGATGGTTAATCAGATACTGATCTTTATATACACCCCCGCTCAAAAGTTTGGATACACCTGTCGATATTTCTTGCCGCAATAAAAATTCCATAACTCCGTCAAAAAAAAAGATATCCAAATTTTTAAAACAGCGTTTTGAAGGGAAGGAATGCAGGTTTGTTTTCTTTATTTATAATATGTTTTATGATTTTTTTTTCGACTTGGTACGAACTTGTGATCGTGACCGTTTTTCGGCGTTTTTTTGACCATCGCCGATTGGGTGCATAACTTGAGGACATTTTTTTTGTCTTTTTTATGTACGGTAAATTCCAAAGGGTTGGCAAACGTTTTATTTTTATCTCTAAAAAATTTTCGTATGATTTTTTCTCGCCAAGTTATTTCACTTTTGACTAAAAAAGACAATTTTTGTGAGATGCAGCGTAATTCAAAAACTATAGAGTTTTAGAGAAAATGTCAAGGATAAAAAAAGTAGCGTAGGTACACGTGGAATCGCCTGGAATTATTTCAGAATTTTTTTATGAATTTTTTAAAATTATTTTCGCTCGAAACTGTGACAATGACGTCCCAGCGAAAAATGTATCTGATTGAAATTTTCGTACTTCGTGATACAATAAAAATCTGAAAAAATCCAGCGACATTTGGCATGCTATGAACAACAATTATCAATAATAATATTGTCCAAAAGTTATTAATAAATTTATTAAACAATTTCTTTAACAATTTCCTAATGACTTCTGGGCAATATTATTATTGATGAACAATAAACAATAATTATTATTGATCATTGTTGTTCATAGCATGCAAAATGTTGCAGAATTTTTTCAGATTTTTTTTCAAAGTTTTTTAAACATTTTTCTATAATTCGTCGAGGTGCCTTATTAAAAAATTTATCGTGAACCCTAATACAAACCCAAACCAAGTCAAAATAATTTGGACATTTCACCTGTTTGTATTGAGTAGGGTTCGCGACAAATTAAAAAAAAAACACCTCGACGAATCATAGAAAAATGTTTTAAAAACTTTGAAAAATAATCTGAAAAAATTCTGCAAACATTTTGCATGCTATGAACAACAATTATCAATAATAATTATTGTTTATTGTTCATCAATAATAATATTGCCCAAAAGTCATTAGGTCATACCAGGGCGAAAAAAAATCATAAAAAATATTTTAAAGAAGGAAAACAAAGCTGAATTTCTTCCTTTTAAAACGCTTTTTTAAAAAATTTACATATCTTTTTTTTGCGGAGTTATGGAACTTTTAGTGCGACAAGAAATATCGACAGGTGTATCCAAACTTTTGAGCGGGGGTGTAAATCAATATTCAAATACAAATACTTGAAAGGAGATTTTCTGTCACGATCGGTGATCTCAAATAGTCGTAAATGTATCGAATATTCGAAAATTTATCGAATATTCGAAAATTTATCGAATATTCGAAAAATCATCGAATATTCGAAAATTTATCGAATATTCGAAAATTTATCGAATATTCGAAATTTAATCGAATATTCGACAATTCATCGAATATTCGAAAATGTATCGAATATTCGAATGCATCCAATATTCGATTTGAAAATCGAATCGAATTTTATTATTCGATTCGATTCGATTCGATCACTATTCGCACACCCCTAATTAACATCGCTGAATAGAAAAACACCAAGTGAAGTCAAACCTGTACTCGAAGAAGTTCTGAATACGGATGCCACCTGCATGAGTAGAACCAGGCGAAGAAGCGGCCCTTAAAGGTGAGAAGAGCCCAAAGGAACCAAGGACAAGAGTCATCAGGGTTCAACGCACAATCAAAGAATCATAGAACGTGTCGATAGACAAGGAAATCGGTCGTAGGATCAATTGAAATCACCGAGGATAAGCTGCAGCATCCTCAAAGGGGGTCACCAAACGAGAGAAACGTCAAGCAGAGTTGAAGGACCACCAGCGATGTGGAAAATCAGCGCACTGTAAGTGGCACCACATACACTCACCATACACTTTATAAAGAGTAAAACTTTATAAAAAGGTTTCATAAAAACAAATAAGGTCATAATCAAGGCGAATAACGAAACGAATGTATCATATCCTGAGAATTAAATCATTGCCAAACGCGTGGAGTGACATATGGGCACTCCCTTGAAATCTCCCAAGGCAGAGGGTACACAACGCCGAAGCAATTCTCTAGGTGACTTACCAGAAGCCCTAGGAAAATTAGCACCAACTCTCGCAGAAATCGCCTATCGAGCGAGACGAGCGCTCACCGAAGTCTCACCCAATAATAGTACCGAATCAACTTCTCCAAATCCTTTATTCCGAGTAACTACTCGAAGAGGCAGCGCTTTCCAGCCCGGAGACGAGCTCGAAGAGCTCGACGACAGCGTTTTCGAGCCTAGGGTAGAGATGTCAACCAACGAACCCGGGAACACGCAGCCAGAGGGAAATGTAGACCCTCAAGCAGTCGATAATGAAATAGAGGATATGAGATCACAATTATACGATCTCAACGCTTCCCGAAGACCAAACATCAGCAGTTGGAATACCGACCATGTGAATACTACGAACGCATTTGGAAACTATAGCCTACTGAACGGGATGCCAAGGATCTCGCTTCTACAGGCGGGAGCAGGACTTATTCCCTTTTCCAATCTTCGGACTGTACGAGAAGACGAAGAGCTCGAGCTTCTACGGGCGTCCGGCGCCGAAATGAATGGACGAATAAGTGCAATAGAAAGGACCTTAGAAAGAACGCTCGACGCAATAAACCAGCGCAACCAAAGGGAAGGTACCGATGCGCAATCACCGAGACCACCACGCCAAAACCCTCCAAGCCTAAGGTGGACTAAAGAAGAACCTAGAAGAAACCTAGGCGAAAAACCAGAGTATCTCGACATCGGAACGGCCCTAAGAAACATCAAGAGCTTCGATGGAAATAACCCGGATCAACTCGAAGGATTCATGTTATCATGTGAGGCTGTATATAAATTAGTCCGGCCTCGACAACGTACAACTCTGCTCGAGCTTATACGAAGCAGCAAGTTGGAAGACAGAGCCACTAGGGAAACAAAACATAAGACTATATATACCCTAAAGGACCTTCGGGTCGAATTAGAAGTCCTCTATGGCAAGAAAAAATCACTTGCTGCCCTACAGTACGACTTTTGTTTGCTAAAATAAGGCGCGAAAGAAAACGTTTCGACATACGCAACACGAGTCGAAAAATTGACGGCAGAAGTCATCGAAAAATTATGCGAAAAAATCGATGCAGCAGGCGCTCGCTATATAGAGCAGGCTACACGAGAGAGCGTGCAAATGAATTTCGAAAACGGACTTCATAAAGAAATCCAGGCAATCGTACCTTCTAGACACTACCCAAGTCTACACGATTCCGTAGTAGGAGCCATCGAGGTTGAAAAGATGACCTATACACGCTCAGGAGGCAACCAAGGAAATAATTACAATAATAAGCGATCCCAAGCCATGACTGTTCCAGAAAACAAAGGATGCTTTTCGTGTGGAAAAGCCGGACACGTCGCACGTGATTGCCGAAAAAGGGGGCAAATCACCCTCCCTACGCCGCGACAAAATAAACAAATTAACGCGGTAGATGCTGTTTGCAGCCACTGCAAGAAACCAAGGCATAAATGCGAATTTTGTCGTTCACGATTACGCCAAAATAAAGAAAAAGCCCAAGGAAAAAATCAAAAGAGCGCAGATTCAGGCAACAGCAAAATTGCCGTAGGAGCAATAGAAATCAATGCACTCACAATCACGAAAAAACGAAAAGAGACAAACAAAATCTGCAACGTAGAAATAACTCCATTCGACAACACTGGGAACGATTTCCACATACAATCCCCGACCAGCAAATCAGAAATGCTGACATTGAAAGCCGATACTGAGGCACAGGTGAGCATTATTAGCCGGAATGCACTACAAACCGAAACAAAATTCGAATCAGTGGATATGACGATGAAAGGGCTTGGAGGACGAGACCTTAGAATATCACAAAAGACTGAGATCAAACTCGTCTTTAAACTCGTGACTCAACCAATTTCCGTCACCCACACGTTCTATGTAATTCCTGAAGACGTATATCTGGGAGTACACGGATTCCTAGGATTGGATTTCATCAAGGAATACGATGTTGACATTTTCGGAGGTAGAGAAATAAAAATCTTTGGACGAAGGATGCCTTTCGTAAACGGCACCTTAAAAATGAAGCTGCCCCCGCGTAGCGAAAAATATACGCATGTGGCCACCATGAGCAAATTCGTGGGGATCGTGGAAAAAATTACTCTCGAAGAAGGAGTAATTCTCGGTGCGTGCGTAACCACCCCCCGAGAAAACAGCTGCGTATGCAGTATATTGAACAGCACTGTAAAAGAAGTCGAAATCGACCATCCGACGGTGACTCGAAACAATGCTGTCGATGTCAAATGAAACATTCGAAATAAACTCAGTCAGCACAACAATCCACGGCAGGCGCCTCGAACGCCTTCACAGAGAGGTGGATTTTTCGCACCTTAAGAAAGAGGAAATAAATGCCATTAAAGAAATATGTGACGATTACGAAGATATTTTTTTCCTCGAAGGCGATTTAATAAAATGTACGCAAATGGTGGAGCATACAATCCCTCTAAAGGACAACGTATTACCAGTAAAAGTCCACCCTTACCGCCTACCCGAGTCGCATAAAAAAGAAGTCGAAAAACAAACGGACGAAATGCTAAAAAATGGAATAATACAGCCAAGCCGCAATCAATGGAATGCACCGTTACTCGTGGTAGCAAAGAAGCCTGATTCAGCAGGAAAAATAAAAATGCGAGTCGTAGTGGACTTCAGAAAACTAAACGAAGCCACCATCGGTGACTCATATCCATTGCCCAATATTACGGAAATACTAGATCGACTGGGTCGAGCCCATTATTTCACGACGCTTGATCTCGCTTCAGGATTCCATCAAATTCCAATGGCAAGGGACGATAAAGAAAAAACAGTTTTTTCGACGCCGCAAGGACATTTCGAATATACTCGTATGCCCTTCGGGTTACGAAATGCGCCGCCGACTTTTCAAAGGCTCATGAATACTGTCCTGGCGGGGCTACAAGGACCAAAATGCTATGTTTATCTGGACGACATAGTCATTTTTGGATCAACCCTAACGGAACGCAATAAGCGACTTCGAGAGGTTTTTCAGCGCCTTCGAGAAGCAAGACTATCCCTGCAACCAGGAAAATACCGATTTTTGCGAAAGGAAACGCAATATCTAGGACACATAATATCGGAAAAGGGCATTCACCCGGATCCGACAAAAATCGTCACGGTAGAGGAATTCCCAACACCAAAAAATGTGAAAGGGATACAATCCCTTCTAGGTCTTGCTGGCTACTACCGAAAATTCATTAAGGATTTTTCGAAGATTGCAAAGCCCTTAACAGAGCTAACCCAGAAAGACGTCACGTTCAAATGGACACCAAGGCACGAACAAGCATTCAAGGATCTAAAAACGATCCTGACAACGGCACCTATACTACAATATCCGGATTTTGAAAAGCCTTTCGTCGTTACGACAGACGCCTCGGATAAAGCAATAGGAGCTATACTCTCCCAAGGTTCCGTGGGGGAACATCTACCAATTTGCTACGCAAGCAGAACATTAAATAAAGCAGAGCAAAATTATACAACTACGGAAAAAGAGCCTCGCCATCGAATGGGGAATAGCTCAGTTCCGCCCTTACATTTACGGTACGCACTTCACAGTCGTAACGGATCACAAGCCCTTAACCTGGCTTTTTAGCGTAAAGGACCCAGGGTCAAGACTCATGCGCTGGAAAATAAAACTGGCCGAATATAAGTTCGATGTCCAATACAAGGCAGGTAAACGCAATGCAAACGCAGACGCGCTGAGTAGAATATGTGCAATAACTCGAGCGCAAGCAAAAAAGAGCACCGTCAGCCAGGGGAACCAGGGGAGCAACGACGATGTAACTCCGCCAACAACCGAGACATTCGAACAAGCCAGCGATGAAGAACGTAAGTACTCGAAAAAAGAGCAAGAGGAAAAAAACTTGCGAGAACGTTGAACCCGTCGATGAGAAACAACAACAACAAATATTGCACGAGTATCACGATGCTCCTCTAGGAGGATATCAAGGGACAACACGTATGCTTAAATGGATACAATTACGATATACGTGGCTCGAAATGAAAAAAGATATCGAAGGATACGTGGCACGATGCAACATATGCCAACGAAATAAAATCTGTCAAAAAACAAAAATCCCGATGGCCATAACAGATACACCTGAAAAAGCATTTCAAAAATGTGCCATGGACATCGTAGGACCGTTGACGGAAACTAAAAAGGGGAATAAATACATCCTTACCTTTCAAGATTTATTGACGAAGTACAGCGCTGCAATACCGCTTCCAATCAACAGGCAAACGAAGTGGCAAAAGCATTCGCCGAGGAAATAGTCTGCCGACACGGCATACCGGAGACCGTGTTGAGCGATCAAAGCACTAATTTTTTGAGCGCCACATTTAAGGGAGTATGCAAATTATCACACATAGAAAAAATACAAACGAGCGCATATCATCCCGAGTCGAATGGAGCGCTAGAACGGTCACAGCGTACACTAGCGGAATATTTAAAAAGCTACGCTGATGAAGATCGGAAAAATTGGGACGAATGGTTGCCGTACGCGATGTTTACATACAATACGACACCGCATACGTCGACAGGATATACACCGCACAGTCTAGTATGCGGAAACGAAGCAGACCTGCCAACAACGATACAGAAGCAACCACGACCAACTTATTCGTTCGAAGGCTATGCGCACGGGCTCCGAGAACGATTACGAGCAACATGGACCGCAGCAAGAGCAAATTTAGCCGCCGCTAAGGAAAAAGCGAAACAACAATATGATAAAAAATCGAGGGACCAAACATTCCAAATAGGTGACAAGGTCCTTCTGTACGACGAAACCGTCCGACGAGGAAGATCCGAAAAACTCACGCCCAAATGGATCGGGCCCTACATTGTTGAGCAAGCTAATTCTCCGCATAATTACACAATTCGCAAAGGACGAAAGAGCGTCAAGGTGCACACAAACCGCCTAAAAATTTGTATTGAACATTTAAAAATATGTACACTTTCGAAGTGACGTAAACATTTTTTTCATTTTTTCCAAACAACATTTTTTTTTTACATTGAATTAAAATAACGTTTTATCTCCTCCTCCTCACTTTCGAGTGTCGACCAAGGACTTAAAAATTTGCTAAAAAGCCGACGAAGGCCAAAAAAATCTTGCTCGTCGGAACAATACGAGACGTCCTAAAGATTATCGTTGTCAGCTGCCATCACTATCCGCCGGAGACGAATCTCGGCAGAACTCAGCCGGAAAGCCTCCTCCCGACGTTGGCAAAGGAAATATCGATGGTTTAATTCCTCGGGAGTAATGACAGTGATCCGCGGAAACACGGACGCCACAACAACGATTTCCGGCAACGACGACGACAAACGCACTCACTGAAAAATAATAATTAACAATTTTGCGTTAAAAAAAGGGGGGAGAGAAAGAAGATAAACAATCAAAATATATAAAAGACCAAACTTACCTTGGCAGAAGACATCCTTAAACGAATTTTCGACGTAAGAAGACGATAAGACGAGAATTTAAAATGAATAAAAAACAAAGCAAACTCGTCATTATATAGGAAGACTCCACAACGAGTTGCTTCCCCTTCCGCGTATTCGTTTTGAGAAATCACACTGAACAACACCGTAAGCAAAAAAAAAAATTTTACGCTGTTACAGGATAATAATGCTGAGCCAGCTAGTGTCAGCACGGACGGCGTACGAGATACGGAAGTTCAACAAATCCCCGGGAATTTACTACGAAAAAATTGGGACCTTGAACGTATGCTCAGACATCTGGACTTTGGCCATCGAAATGGACCTGACCCTTCTCGCCCATCTCGAAGGGCACATAACGACGTATTTGGGCCGATATAGAGAAAAATGCGAGGAAAGAGGGGAACCGTCAGGGCACTGCGCAGAGATGCTGGATAATATCGCGCGCTTGACTAAAAAGGTTGAAGAAAGCGTCGGAGTAATCCACGATCTCGTGGGTGCCGAGCATCAACGAAAACGTAGAGGATTTATCAACGGATTGGAAACAGTCGTGAAGTCAATTACTGGTAACCTAGATGCAGCAGACGGCGAGCGTATCGACGCCGAAATTTCGGCCATTCGAGGAAATCAAGAGTCCCTAAAACGGGGCATGATGAAGTAATTACAAGTTGCGAAATCAACACTCGATATGTTTAATCGAACGTCGCACACAGCAGAAAGAAATTTCAATGCATTGCACAGTATGGTTCGAGCAACAGACAAGTATTTCGTAAACCGCACCAACATACTGGCTGACAGACAATATTTCGATGAAAGTCTAGGCCTAATGGTCACATGTCGAAACTTTTCTAAGGACCATGCAAGACATGGTGGGACTATTCGCTAGTGTGACTTCAGGAACAGTGAGTCCAGCAATTGTCACGCCGGAAAAGCTCACTGAATACCTGACGGATACCACGTTACCACACCTACCACGGGGACACAATTTTCCCCTACCCATAACGCGAAGCAACGCAGCCAGCTTACTACGATTGGCAACAGTAAGGGCGTATCGCAAGGGAGAAAAATTCGTCCTATTATTGGAAATACCCTTGGTAGGACCAGGAGAGTATAGCGTGAACTACGCATATCTGCTACCAAAAAAGGGCGATAACGATAAATATTACTACCTGGAAACATCCGACGAACTCGTAGTAATAGACCGTGATGACAGAAATTATTTACGGATGACAAGAAGTGATCTGGAGGAATGCAAAGTACATGGGGATCGGTACTTTTGCAACCCGCGACATCCGATCATGAGCGTAAGCCAAAACGCGCCATGCGGCGTGCTTATGCTCATTGAAGGCACAGACACAAAGAAGGCACAGTGTTTAAAGCGAGTGATGAAATTATCACACACACTCGTCCTCAGTTTAAAACAGCAAGGTAAATGGTTGTACGTAGCACGAAAAGGAGAAAGAATAGGCGTAACGTGCGCCACAATGCCGACGAAGCAGGAAACTCTCAGTGGAACAGGTTCGTTGACACTCAGCGAAAAATGCATCGTCATCGGAAAAATTTCAAGATCGAGACAACACACAGACTGATGCAAACAATAAAGGACAATAGTTACGTTCCGGCCTACAACCTCTCCCTCACGCTAGATGAAACTAGGAAAACGCCACAAGCAATCAGCATCCTCGAAGGAACGACAATGGAACACGTCGTGGGCAACGCTGAAGAATTAAACCGTGTAGGAACACGATTAAGAGATATCGACGATAACCTGGAACACGTGAACATGAGGACACAACTCTACCACATGATAGGCCAGTACTCGGTCGGTACATTAGCATTATTAATATTAGCGGCATATCTATTCTACAAATGGGCAAGAAAAAGTTGCATCAATACAACCTTACAAGGAGCAGCATAACAAAAAAAATTTTTAGAGGCTATAAAATATACATGGGAATTCAAACTCTTACTCGGATTTTGGCTCGCCGGAGACGAGTAAGAAGAAAGTGGGCTTTCTTCTTTTTAAGGGGGGAGGGATGTTGTACCCCAGAGACCTCAATTTCAGAATGTTCTGTGGGTTACAATTGCAGCGAGTGAATCGACATGCTGTGGCGAGTCCGTCGATTCACTAATATTCACGAATATTCAAAATTACGACACGCGTATCCCACACATAACAACTGTCATTACATCGTGTTATACACGCATTCGAACAGGTGCAATTATGCTGACTGACTGCTGACTGAGAATCTCGTAATTCTTATTATCTTAACCGAATTACGAGTAAAAACATCAACATCTTCTTTCGAGAAATAATCGATAAACAATAAATAAGATAACAAAAGAAATGCTGACGCGACTGCTCTCTTACCTGTATATAACGGAGCAGAGAGCTAATACAAATCAGTTCGAATCAGGATACCAATCTGCACAATTGATCCATCAAGACGAGCGCAACGCGTCTCTATTGTTATTGCCCCTTGTATTTTCTATTTCTACGATAATAAATTATTCTTCTATACGACCACCTTCGGTTCGACTCATTTGGGTTCTAACCCTTAATCTGGTAAGATCCTGACCAAACAACGAGTAATCTCAAATTCTCGCCATTCAGAGTAGCTACCTGAATTCCGGCGATACAACAATACTCCGATAACTTTTCCCTTTCGATTTCTGGATCTTGAGATTCAAGAAAAATAAAAATGTTACTCAATTTTTAGAATATTCGGAGGTTGTAGACAACAATGAACCCCGGGATCGAAGCTATTATGATTTTTCTTGCTTCTATTTATCCGTGTGCGGTTTTCTCCCTTTTTTTTGTTCTGTTACTTAGGGTGGGCTTGGGCGTAAACGCAAGTTGTACAGATGATCTCTCTGCCGTGCGGACTGCTGACAAGTTGGACTCGTACGTTGACTCTGCGACTTTAAGAACCCACCTTTTCGAGGACCCTTCATTGCTGCATACGTTTGTTGCGTTGCTGTGTGCTTCGATAGATCTTCTTCCATGTCTTGAAGATTGTAGAGATGCTCTGAGAAATTGACTGTACCGTTTGGTGTATGTTTCTTAAGCATCCGTGAAATTGCCTTAAGGTTCGAGGCGCTCAGAATTGTCGTGGTCTCGTTGCTCTCTGCTGTAGGGTCTGGCAGATTTTTTTCTCATCGTAGGGCTTGGTGCATCTCGAGTCAATACCGGTCTGGTTTTGGACCTGGCGACTTCCATAGAAGGTTCCGTTCAGTAGTCTGGCTCAGTATGCGCAGAATTTATCAGTCTTTTTCCGTGTCTGTTGATTAAGGGGGTCGTCTAGTGTGAAACCTGTTTTTTTAATATTTTTTTCGGGATTTTTTTTTGACAAACCATTAAAATCAAATAATTTATGAATTGTGTATCATTTTTATTAACATATTTGAACAAACTTTATGCATTTTTTGAAGTGAATGTAATAAATATAATCGGAGATACACCGCCCAACAGGAACACATATAAAAAAAGGTGCTACACTGCTGCTATTATTCCGGCCGTTCTGCTTATCTGAAATAAAAAAACCAAACGCCATTTCAATTGTGATACGCTTTAGAAAAAAAAATGATTTTTTTGGAATTCTGACTTTATCTTGGTTCACGGTAGAGTCTCAAGTCTCACAATTGAAATGGCGTTTGGTTTTTTGATTTCAGATAGGCAGAACGGCCGGAATCATGGCCGCAGTGGAGCACCTTTTTTTTATATGTGTTCCTGTTGGGTGGTGTATCTCCGATTATATTTAATACATTCACTTCAAAAAATTCACAAAGTTTATTCAAATGTTAATAAAAATGATACACAATTCATAAATTATTTTATTTTAATGGTTTGTCCAAAAAAAATTCCCGAAAAAAAACATTTAAAAAACATTTTTCACACTAGACGACCCCCTTAAGTAGATCTCACCTCCAAGATTCCGTTCCACCATGGAGGGTCTTTCCCAAGCAAGTGCGAATCCGGCGTGAAACCCGTCAATTGCATTGGACAGCAAATGTGTCTTTGTATACACTCGGTCCCAAGGCTCAGGGCTAGGAAACGCTTATGGAAAAAAGTTTGCCAGCATTAGTGGCACCCCAAGTGATTTGGCAGAGTTCTGGGGAACTAACTACACCGGGATATATATCTGTATGCATAGCTATATATAGCCATGCATATATATATATTGCAACGCTTATTTTACGCCAAATTTCGTCACTCGTGGTGCTACTAGTAACCCGCTGCTGCTGTCAGTGCCAGGGTGGGGGGTCAGTACGCCCCTCGTTCGCCTCGTTCGGCCTCGGCCTCCCCTCCCTCGCAGGCTCGCGCCACGTAGAGGAACGAGAGGAACTAAAAATCCGTTGCCAAAAATGGGTCACTTTTGCAGTACAGGGAGAGATAGAGATGTCACCCCCCTGGTTCCCCAGAACTCCGCCCCGTCGCTTGGGGCGCCACTGACGCTGGCAATATTTTTAACACGAGCGTTTCCTAGTCCTGCCAAGCCTTGTATCGGGGTGCGACTTACTCTTCCTTCGAGTAATTTGCTTAGTACCATTTCTGTTTCAGTCGGATTTTCTTAAGTATGGCTGATCTTTCAGCTTCTGGTGGTTGCATAAGTCCAAGCCTCCACATTCCTGGCCGCTTTATTGTCTACTCGAAGAGTACTTTGCTTGGAGTAAGCCCTTTCACAGCATTTTTTCACATGCGTATTCTAAAGAGTATTTTTGGCAGGCGCAGATCTCCACCGCGATTATATTGAGTCGTAAACCCTTTTAAATCTCCCGATTTTTTCGTTAAGTTGAGCTGAATCGTCGATGATAAATAGCTGTCGTTCATTCTTGGGCTTGCCACTCATCGCAGGCGTCAAGCCATTTTTGGCTAGTCAATTGCGAACCATTATCCGACAGTATTGTACGAGGGTGACCCCACCCAGGGAAAACTTCTGCTTCGGCTATCTTGATGATACGGGATGTTTCCGAGGAGCCCAGAGGAATCGCCTTGATCCATCGAGAAAATAAATCAGTAACTACTAGTAAAAAGCGTTTTCCTCTACCTGGGCGTGAATAGGGTCGCATCAGGTCAAGGGCTCTAGTTTCCCATCAATGCTGTGAAGTATGTAAATTACACTGTTCTACGTTTTTTATCATGCCGCCTTAGTCCATGCACAAACATGGCACTGTCGTAAATATTCCCTGACGTCTCTTCGTATATTTCTCCAGGTGAAGTGCGTTCAGATAGCGCTCAAAGCCTCATCCGCCCCAGGGTGGCCGGCTAAAGGTGAATCGTGATATTCGTGTAATATTTTCTCTTTGGGTAATTCTGGTACGAGTATTTTCCAGCTGTCACGAATACTTTTCCAAACACCACCTTTGGTGAGCTAAAATTCAGAATTTTGCTTGAAGTTTTTTACAATTTCGACGATTTTACATATTTCTGCATCGGTTTGCTGTGCGTTGCTTTGAGTACAGCCTTGATAATATTATCGACGAAAATTCTAAAGAATTCTGGAAAGACTAGCTTGGAATTTGGGTTCAAATTCTGAAAACTGATTCCCCCCACCAGAAATGTGCTCGATGGTGAAGTTCAGTTTTTTTGCTAATTAATCAATGGTGAAATTCAGCTTTTAAAGTTTATTTTTGGTTTTCGTCTTTTAATCGATTCAACCAAATAAGAGCACGAATATCACTGCTAGTTAAAGTAATAGTCTCAGTAATCGAAAGGGCGTTCGGATATGAGACAAATATTGTGCCTAATTGTTTGAGTTTGTAATAAACGACTCTGTTGCTCGAATAAACTACAAAATCGTTGAATAAATTCATGAAAATCGCTCTATAGATGTGGTGGGAACTACTGTCCGAGCTTCGTTCTATCTATACTGTTATCGAACTTTTCCGGCACTGAAGTAATCGAATCGAAAATCGAGTAATCGAATGGAAAATCTTTTTTGAGCACCCAAGTACATGTCCTCATTAGCGAAATCGAGAAAGTGCTCTGCGTAACGAGCCTCGGGTAGCCGAGAGAGCCACCCAAGCGTTAACTGTCATCTCGTGTCCTTGTATGCTGATTTCAAGGTTTTTTATCCCCACGAATGGCATCTTGGTATTTTCACCAGCAGGGTTTGCGCTGGAAATAATTTTCTGAACTGGAAAATCTTTTAGTAAATACCCGAGTTGACTCATCGGAGAAACTGTCAATGGCAGCAAATATCTCAGTGTTGCCAATGGTTGTTAGGATGTGCATTAACTTCCTTCTTTCTATGGCGGTTTTTTATAATCCCTACTTATTTCTATTGCCGGCTGGAACGGGAATGGCTAACGTCTTTGTTTGGTTTTCCGGAAGCGTGTTTTTTCTGCTCTTTTCCTTCCATACATATACTAGTCACGATGATAATTGCATTCTGGACAGTCCGAGCATTTCGAAGGATTCTTTGCTTTTGTTAGCATGCTACGATACTAACAGAATATAAGTCAGTTAAGTAAGAGCGTGGTCAGGTTAATTTATTTAAAAAATATATTGCACAAAATTTTTAACACATACAGAGTTCATCTTAACTGACGCATACGGAGAGTGCAGAGTTGTAGCTGGTGGTTTCCCAAAGAGAACTAAAAAAAAATTGTCCTGCGACCTTTCGTCGCCGAGATATGGGCACTTGAAAATCACTTCAAGAATCTTGTAAAGAATCTTTCCAAGTATCTTGAAAAGAGTCAAGCATTGGATTCAGAACAAGACTCTTGACAAGGTTCTTGGAAAGATTCTTAGAAAGACTATTTACTCCGAAGTGAAAAATCTTGAAAAGAATCTTTCCAAGAATCTTGTACGTAAAACATCCTGTAAAGAATCTTTCCAAGAATCTTGGAAAGCGTCAAGCATTGGATCCGGCACAAGACTCTTTACAAGATTCTTAGAAAGATTTTTTACGAGATTTTTTACAAGATTTTTTACTTCGAAGTAAATAATAGTCTTTCCAAGAATCTCGCGAGGTAAATGCTTCAAAGTATTCGTGTGTGTTGTAATTTTGTAGTGGTTATTGGGATTTCGTGATTGAAACACGGCACAGATCGGATTGCCATGAATATAAGTTTATTGCAATGTGAGGGAAAGGCGCGTGTACAAACAGTGTGAAAAGAACGGAATGTGAGTACCGGTGAGAGAACCGGAAGCTCTTGATCATGTATATAATGGTGATAATGAGAAGCAGAAACGAGTAGTCTCGTTTGTGCGGTGGTGCGCTCTACAGGCGTATGACCCAACTACAGCCTTAAGCTATATCAGGGGGGTAACACTGGCGAACAAAAGTGGTTTGCAGTATGTATCTGCCGCGGTGTGGCGCTGATAAGCCTGGTTTATGCAGCTGCCGTAACTTAACTTAGCCGTAACTTAAGCCTGGTTTATCCAGCGGCCGTAACTTAACTTAGCCGTAACTTAAGACGTTGAAAGTATATATTGCCCTTGTGGCGTTTATGCAGCAATTAGCCGCAACCGTAACTGTGCATAAACGCTACAACGGCAATATATACTTTCAACTTTCTTAAGTTACGGCTAAGTTAAGTTACGGCCGCTGGATAAACCAGGCTTGACCTCGAAATAAGCAAAAATGACGTTTTATTTATCTCGCACACCAATTGAAGTGGGAAAAATATTGGGGCGGGCTTTTTCTTTGTTCGTATCTATAACCTCAAAATAAGCAAAAATGACGTTATGTTTATCTCGCATTCTCATTTTTAGGTTATGTTTTTTGATAGTGCGCTGAATACACTCGTCGAGCGGACGTTTCTGATTGGTTGAATGTAGAACTAACGATATTGCATAAACGCCCGTTAAATTTTTAAGTTACGTTACGGTTTTAAGTTACGGCCGCTGCATAAACCAGGCTATATTCTCTGGATCGCCTTACTTTACTGTATATGATATGAGCGTTATAGCGCCCGAGCGGCCCGAGCAGCTCGAAGCGATCCGGTGACAGTCAGCGCTATGCAGTGGTGATTGACGAAACTAATATGTGACTACAAAACACGTTTCAGTCATCGTATAGGAATATGTAGTCAGTGTCACCCCCCTGAGCTATATCTTTACAACAGTGTATTTTCCACGGAGCTTGTGCTTCATGTATGCCCATACATTTTCGATGGGGTTCGCATCCGGAGACTGTGACGGCCAATCCAGTCTACCGACGCTAATTGCGTTTTCCACTCGATGCAGAGCTTACTGCGGTATCAAGAGTCGCGGTAGCGACTCGAGACAAGTACATTTCCGACTTTACCGACATGTCGAGAGTCGCACCAAGATTCTCTTACGCCAACAACCCTGCTTAAACATGGGAGTATATCTATAGCAAAAAATTAATTTTTCCTGATAACTCATTAAATAGAGTTTTTCAGAAAATTTGAGATGATACGTTTAATCCGCAGATTTTTTCTCTTTCAATTGGTACCTGAAAGACAGCTGTAGCTGGTCGCGTATGGGCGATACGTATTTTTATAGGTTAATTTTTCTCAATGAATTTTCCGTTTTCGTCCCATATTTTCCGGCCTATATTTCTCAGCCCATATTTTTCAGCCAACATTTTTCGCACACACCATGAAGTTGGCTATAAAATGTCACGTGGTCCGTTTTTAGATGTTAGATAAGTGGAAAAGAGATGGCACTATAGGGATCGTGTGAGAGCAAGAGAGAGGAGGTCTTTAGCGCGTGACACGGTCACAGGCGCGTAAAGGCCACGTAAAGGCGTAAGCGTCCAAGACGAATGCAGCCTATGTTGGTGCCCAGTGTTGCCAGTGTTAGTAGGATTGTACTAGATCTAGTACGCCAGTACGACGATGACAAATCTAGTACGTTTTTTAAATTTCAGCCGTACTGAAAGTTTTCGACTTTGAAAGTACCTTACGGTCTCGGAAATTCAGTTCGGAATGAGACTTCGCAGGTTAGTAGTATAAGCAACCTGCATGAAATACAGTAAAATTTGAGCATGTGTTGACTGTGAACATGCATACTGTTAGCGCCATCTTCTTTGCAGGGCACAAGTTTTTACAGGACATTTTACTTGCACGTACACACCCTAGCGGATTCGACGACCGTACATACGGTCGAAAATGGTCGTTTTGTCGACCGTAATTTTGTGGTCGTCAGAAAAAGCATCGCATTTTGCTTGTGGGTCGTTACGACCAAAAATTATTAGTCGTAACAACCCGTTCCTGGGTCCGTTTGCTGGTCGTTACGACTGAGAATTATTAGTCGTAACGACCCATTCCGGGGGCCAGGTGGCTGGTCGTTACGACTGAGAATTATTAGTCGTAATGACCCATTCCGGGGGTCAGTTGGCTGGTCGTTATGACTGAGAATTATTAGTCGTAACGACCTATTCCGGGGCCCGTTTGCTGGTCGTTACGACCCGAAATCCTTAGTCGAATATTTTTTTCCCAGCGCAAATTAATACAAAAATTTGGATAGTTTATTCCGAAATAGCGCCCATGCAATCGGAACTAATAAAATTGTACGCCCGAGATATCCACAATACTTAGGGATATTCGCAAGGGTCAGCTCGACCGAAATGCAATGGAAGAGCTTCGCCCTGGAGGAACCGCCTTAATCATCACGATAACCTCTGCGCTAGGTAAGTACTTGGCTTGGCACGCAGGCTGTCCGGTAGATAACACCGTCATATGCCTATTTCGCTTAGGCACAGAGTTTTGAGCGCATGCGACGTGTAGTGGTGGACGCGTCAACTAGCGCTACCTAGCAGATTTGTTGACCAGAATTTTTCGGTCGTAGTCAATGTGGTGGACGCGTCAACTATAGTTGACGGTCCACCACTATGCGTCGCATGCACGCCAAACTCTGTGCCCAAACGAAATAGGCATATGACGGTGTTATATACCGGACAGCCAGCGTGCCAAGTCAAGTACTTACCTAGCGCAGAGGTTACCATGATGATTAAGGCGGTTCCTCCAGGGCGAAGCTCCTCCATGGCACTTTCGGTCGAGCTGGCCCTTGCGAATATCCCTAATGTGGATATCTCGGACGTACAATTTTATTAGTTCCGATTGCATGGGCGCTATTTTGGAATAAACTATACAAATTTTTGTATTAATTTGCACTGGCAAAAAAATATTCAACTAAAGATTTCGGGTCGTAACGACCAGCAAAGGGCCCCGGAATGGGTCGTTACGACTAATAATTCTCAGTCGTAACGACCCACGAGCGGACTGCGATGATACTTCATACGACCAAAAAATTACGGTCGACAAAACGACCGTTTTAGACCGAAACTGTTAATGACCCTAAATTTAGGGTCGACAAATCTGCAGCAATACATGGTCAAATATTGCGAATGTGTGCTCATGCAGGTTGCCCATACCTCAAGGGTGTCCACCCAGAAGGATTCTTAAACCTGGTTTAAGCCTGGTTTATGCAGCGGCCATAACTTAACTTAGCCGTAACTTAAGAGGTTGAAAGTATATATTGCCCTTGTAGCGTTTATGCAGCAATTAGCCGTAACCATGACCGTGCAAAACGCTACAAGAGCAATATATACTTTTAACTTTCGTAAGTTACGGCTAAGTTGAAAGTATATATTGCTCTTGTAGCGTTTATGCACGTTTACGGTTACGGCTAATTGCTGCATAAACGCTACAAGGGCAATATATACTTTCAACTTCTTAAGTTACGGCTAAGTTAAGTTACGGCCGCTGCATAAACCAGGCTTAAAGCGCACTAGCCAAAATATTCCCAGTAAAAGAGCACCAAGGTTTCAAGCGCAGCTTGATTTTTACTTGCAGCCCAGCCATATCTTACCTACGCATAATTTTGCACACATTGGCTCAAATATCTCCGGACATTTTTTTAAATGAAAACAAAGATTCTTTCATGAAGCTAGGTTATCGCCGCAGTATTCCCGGTTTCGCGTTTATTTTCATAGAGTCATGTAAAGCCTGGTTTATGCAGCGGCCGTAACTTAACTTGGCCGTAACTTAAGAAGTTGAAAGTATATATTGCCCTTGTGGCGTTTATGCAGTAATTCCTTAGCATTAGTCGTAACCGTAACCGTGCATAAACGCTACAAGGGCAATATATACTTCCAACTTTCTTAACTTAGCCGTAACTTAAGAAGTTGAAAGTATATATTGCCCTTGTAGCGTTTATGCAGCAATTAGCCGTAACCGTAACCGTGTATAAACGCTACAAGAACAATATATATACTTTCAACTTTCTTAAGTTACGGCTAAGTTAAGTTACGGCCGCTGCATAAACCAGGCTTAAACCAGGCTTAAACCAGGTTAGTTCGAAACAACTCCAATCCAGTACTTTTTGTAAGCCTAGGCAGTACGAAATAAAATTTCACACTGGCAACACTGGGTGCTGGTTCTACGAGATATAACCTCGAAAAATTAGAAATTCTCTTAAAAGTGTATTTAAAAATATAAACAACAAAAATGACATGTGTTTCCAATTAAAATTCAAAAAGAATATTTAGTTTGTATAGCAAAATTGGTGTAGTGATTTGTGCTGCCGGATATGATATTTTTTAATTTATTGTGGTCCATCACAAACATTTATTTAGAATTTATTCCGATCTGTCAGAAAAATTTAATACCATAAAATTTAATTTAATCCTTAATATCCTTCATATCGATCTTAGTTTTTGTAGTGCCCAGCGAACAAAATTGTTCTCTGTGCACTGGTGAAAATTTCATCCAAAATGAGGTTTATAATTTTTTTTCTCATCGATGGAAGAGTTTGTATCTAGAATGTATCTAGAATCGAAATCGTCGTGTTAGTTAAAGAAAAAAAGTTGTGAACCTCAATAGTCATACTATTTCTCCACTGCACAATGTTCAATGCGCAATGGGAAGTATAGCAGTTTGTTCTCTGCATGATGGACAATAGATTCTATTTGTAATGAGGCTTATGATTTTTTTTACTGATCATTACCTCAGTATTAATAGCATTTTCTTCATTGCACAATGAAGAAAATAATATCTAATGAGATTTATGATTTTTTAACTGATCGATGGAATTTTTTGTATCCAAAATATAATTTGTGGTATCCTGGAGTTGGATCATGAACCATAGTGTAAATACTATAAATAGCATTTTGTTCACTGCACAGTGAAGGAAATTCGAACTATATTGAGGTTTATGATTTTTTCTCTCATCGATGGATGATTTGTTTTATGAATTATCAATTACATAAAAATAATATGATTACATGAAATTATAGATAATATTAAATTATATAATGAGATGGAATTATGAATTATGTGAAGTTGCAAAATCCGAATGGAAATACTTTGCAAAAAGTGGACAAATCTGTCTCTTTCCCTATTCCCAAAATCCACAATTCGCATTTCCTACAGTTCGCGCGTGGCCTACACGATCAGCATTTCGACCACCCCCTCACCCCTACCTCATCAATTCCGTTATTTTCCAAATCACTCTTCATCCAATCTTCAAACAGAAAAGTTCAATCCTAAAATTGTACTTAAGTATTTAATAGTTTATCCATCTTAAGTTTATAATTGTCATAAACTGTGACAAAATTAAGAAGTAATACCCAACGATCATTGTTGTACCTACTTATAATCTAATACACAAAATCGACCGTTACTTTCTTCGAGAATTAAACACAGCTACACGATTAATTATTGTAGTGTTGAATAAAATACAGTGTACATCGATTTTAATCGTTAATCAAGAAAAGAACCCCCAGAGAACATTAAATCCTTTTCCATCCTTCCGATTTAAATCAAACATCTACATATTTATTGTTCGATCAGCCTCGAACGTAACATATACAGAAAATTTCATGTCATTTTCCGACAAATATGTTTAATGTTATCCGCATATTTGTAAACCCGTAATTGCTATATGTAAAGTGCTTTTGAAACTTCGAACGCCTTTTTTCTCAAAACTGTGTTGTTAAAGTCGGTGAGCTAGATTTCGCAGAAACGGCATAACCGATCATTCTCAAATTTGTACACAAGGTTTATAAATATATTTTTTAGTAATTGTCCGAAGGTTTTTTTACCGACAAATATTTTCCATTTTATGAACAATTAAAGGCGAAAATGTTCCTTAAAAATCAATTTTTTGTTATAAACCGCCATTATTCATAAAGAGGTGAGGAAATTGATCTTGCTAATTTTGATGACAAATAATGAGCATCTTCAAGCTCGTGTAGTTTTTTCAATTTTTTTTATTTCAAAAATTATAAATACTGATTGATTATAAAAATGTGTATTTCAACTATTTCCTCTTCTCAAAAGTATTTGATTTGAAAGATTGATGATATATGGTTGCTTCCGAAGTCGACAATTCCTTTTAGTAGTTTCTACCATATGACCGGGCTGCACCCCTACCAATCCGTTAGACTGTAATCCGACCGGTCAAACGGTATGAACACGGTCGGATCGACGTCGGAAGGCAAATTGGTGGTTGGGTGGACGCCTTTCGACGTCAATCCGACCATATCCATACCGCCTTCCGACGTCGATCCGACCGTGTTCATACCGTTATTTGCGACCGGTCGGAAACGTGACGTTCTGACCGGTCGTACGGTTTGGTAGGGACGATCCAGAAATTTTTGATCGAATCCTACATACCCCTTTTTCCTCGGACTAAGAATAACATTTCGAAGCGAGGGTATACCTCGTAATATCATCGAGGGAATGACAGAATCTACGTGCATGAAGCGCTCATTTCACGATATTCCTCAAAGCCCACAAGAATATCAATTTCCTGGAGCTATTTGTCTACTCCTTTTCAATAAATTAGTGAAATAATCTTCGTTACGCCAGGCCGTAACAAGTGTACTCATTCTTCAAAGTAATGTAGAACGTCTTGACCATAATATTTGAACACACAGTCTGCTCCGAATTATAAAAACTATGTACTTTACAATATCATATTGCAATTTGCACTTATATGTAAAATATGGTGTATGGTATGTAACATTGGTGCCAGCATATTATAAGCGGTTCCATAACTTGTTTGGATAAACATTTTCGAATGACAATTAGATCATTATTAGAGAAGCCGTGAAGAAAAATGTTAGAGAAACTGTGTCGAAAGCTGGCACAATCAGTTGTCCAAAGATCGAAAGGTTCCTCAAGACGGTTCGAAAAATGCGTCAAGGCAACTGAATGCGTAGACAACCATTTGTGATTTGCTTATGATTAACGTGCTTGAAAACCTGTTGCAGGTTTTCCTAGAGATTATACATAATATTTCAATTCAATACCAAGCACTGAGCTAATACGTTGTTCTTTTTTCGACGATCGTTTACCGATAATACTATTCCGGAATCAGTATTCTCAATGCCTATCAAACAAATAGTGTGAATAAAGCTGCAGTTATCGACTCTGTCTTTCGTTTTGAATTTCATGGCTTGATTACACGTAACGAGTACATAGCGAGGCAGTGTTTTCGGTGGAGCGCTCAATAGGTATAGACATATTTCCGAGTGCTCAGCCAATCGCGGGGCCTAGTAAAAAGGTGACACAGTAACTCGGACCCTAGTCTATTTACAAGGCCGAGTGGCGACCCCCATTCTTCCACTCTCTCGGCCTATTGACATTCTGTTGTCTCCCCACTGTACTCGCTACGTATAATTAAGGCATTATTGACACTATTCTAAATGTACGATTCCCCGACTCATTACGTCGTGAAAAAACAGAAATAGCCATTTCGTTTGTTCGCAGGTCATCTATCACCGCGTATGAGGATTCCAAATAATCCGTGGTCAACTACATGGAGTTCGGCACAGCCCGTACCAGCTCACCGGCAGAAGCGTCTTTTTGACGATACAAGGGAGGCTGAGAAAGTGATACACTATCTGATGTCAAAAAGACTTGGAGAAGTGGCACAACTTTTACTGCCTATTCTCACGCATGCATCTCTTTACACGCTGAGTCAACAGAATCAGTATTCTATGCCCAATTTGCCGGAAGTTACACAAAGTATATTGAACAAATTGCAATACGCAACGAAACCGATACATCAAAAATTGCAATTGTACGAGGTACGTAAAGAATACCTTGGATGATTCATTGTGGTCACATACACAAAAGATTGAACATACAGAAAATATAGCTTTGTGTTCTGACCAAATATCATATCATTTCTCGTGGCGTGCCCTACTGAAAAAGATCGATGCAATCCGATAGAATTCCATAAATAAAAGATTTCTATTTGAATTTAACGTGCATTTATTTATAAAGCTATCAGATTCAATTAGATTCGATGGGTTTTATCGGTCTTTTTCAACAGACTAGCATTTTGACTGTTCTGCATGTTTATACAGGTTGTCCAGAAAGAGTGAATGCGTCTCTTAGTAACTTCAAAAAGAAATTGCACTCACCCTTTCTGGACTCCCTGTAGATCCATTTTCTTATACGGTTACTAAGTCCATTTATGCGCAGTTAATATTACTTACTTTACGACAGGACAAATGTTTTTTAAGAACAGAAAGTTCAATGAGATTTTTCATTAGAAGGAATTTATAAATGGTTATTGATTACAAAGTCGTATAGGAATATTCACTATCACTATGTACATTTTATGGAACAATAGACGCCGCAGTAATAAGGATTTTTTATAAGTGATACAGAATAGTATTTTGTGCATCTAGGGCCA
This sequence comes from Alloplasta piceator, assembly GCA_946863875.1. Taxonomy (NCBI): domain Eukaryota; kingdom Metazoa; phylum Arthropoda; class Insecta; order Hymenoptera; family Ichneumonidae; genus Alloplasta; species Alloplasta piceator. Next base: position 18,798,348 of record OX333078.1, read on the forward strand.
GAGATAAGTCTTTTTGTCGAGCGTGAAGTTTGCCGCAACGAGCGAAGCGAGGGCTGCAACCACGCGAGACAAAAGACGAATCTCTGGCCCGCGTTGCACACGATCTTTTTTTCCCCATGGGAGATTTGAGTGTCTTTTCACTATATTGTAGCGTTTACATATTTGAATCGAGGCGCTCGATCCACTGCCAGCGAACCGAGATGATTGAGTGATTTTTGTAAAGAGATGATGTATTTCAAAATGGTGTGAAGAGTCGACACACTCGTGTCATCCACATTATAATAAAAGTATATTACCACAAATAGAAATTTGTTACAATATGCGTGGATAGCCAAAAAGAGGCTCTTAGCTGTCAGAAAAGAGTCACTTTTCGGCTGTCTACGCATATGGTGAAAAGCACGAAAATCTTGCATGGGTGAAAAAAAACATATTTCATTCACATACATCTGGCACTCACGAAAGTAAATCGCGTAAACATCTTGGCTCGCATATGTAAGATATCGGAAAATTCGTGTTGTGCCTTATTATTTTATATTATTATTATCTTTATTGTATTGTTATATTATGATTTTTTGAATATACTAGTTGACGTACGCGCTCCGCCCTCGTCAGCAGATTGGATTACTTCAGATGAAAATCTAGGATCACTCAGAAAGATCCTTTTGGGATCCTCCTGAGTGATCCTTTTTTGTTTTGTGATTTTGTGATTTTTGTTCAACTCTCAAGTAACTTGTATTTTCTTACAAGCAATACCTCGATAAATTCGCATGGGACCCCCGAGATTTTTCCGTATAATACTGCCGATGATATGATCTGGATACAATCTTGACTCAATACTGAATATAAAGCCGTGATATTGGGATATTTTCGACTTCTCATCAGCTTTTTCAGATCATACAGTCGTATAAAATGTATATTGTATACTCAACTTTTGCTGATTCGTTATCCGGGCGATCGAGAATTATTTGTCGACTACAAATTATTGAATGTATGCGGCTGTAATATTCGGCTTCGATCAGCCAGGAGATCCAGATAACGAGGGATGACGATAAATAATGTATCCGTTTATTTTTACGTTTCGATCCAAATTCGGATCATCTTCAGAAATTGATTTCCTATCATTGAACATAATCTTCGATATTATGAATACTATACATGTTCGAGATGTATCTCCGATACATCTCGACATTACAATTTGTAATTTTGTTCGTGTGGATGTCCGTCGCCTCTTGTCAAACACCCTTTCTCAAAAGCTCTGTCTTATAAAATTATATTTGACGTCTATATGCTTAGTTTTACTATGGAACTCCGAGTTTTCGACAAGTTTTATCACACTTTGATTATCAACGTACATCACTGGTATTATTTTCGCATTTTGGCCTAAATCGCTCATCAATCGTTTTAGTCAAATGAACTCTTTGGCAGTTTGGTAAGCCGCTATGAATTCCGACTGTGTCGTCGACAAGGCTCTGAACGTTGTTTTTGAGAGCCCAATATGATACGAACATTAGTTTTAGCAAGAACTGCTCGTAGATATTCTCGTCTGTTTGTCTCCTGCAAAATCGGCATCACTGTATCGCAGTTTAAATTGAATTTTCTGCAACCCTTTTGAATAAGATTCCGTAATCATGAGTTCCCTTCAAATATTTCAATATTCATTTTATCGCGCTTCAATGAACCATTTTAGGCGTCTGTGCGTACTGACTCGCCCCATTGGCGGCGAAAGCGATGTCTGGCCTCGTCACTACCGCTGAGTATAGTAGACTCTCCACGGCTTCTTCGTACGGTACTTTAACCGCTTCTTCGTCGTTGCTCGCGTACTGCAAACTTAGGTCCTGATACTGGTCTGCTGGAATGGATACGATGCTTGCATTTCCCATTAGAAAACGTTCCAAGGCTTTCTTTGCATATGAAGTTTGACTAGCAAAAATTGATCCATCTGGATCCATCCTATCGTTTGACCTCCATTCCTAAGAACAAATTCAATGGCATGACAACGATTTCGATTTCTCTGGTCAAATACTGCCAGTGTCTCATTTTTTTTTTGTGTCTAGACACCACGAAACCATCATCGATATAAATCGCTAGTTCGAGTTCTTTATCCTTGTTATTCATTGTAAACATACATGGATCTGCGCTACTAGCTTTTAAATTGATTTTTGTAATGCACTCTGTAAATTTTGTCTTCCAGCATTTTGCAAATTGTTTGAGTCCATACAGCGACCTTTGAAGCTTGCATACACGTCCTGAACCATCGTTGAATCTCTCTCGTCGTGTCATAAAAATGTACTCTTCGAGATTTCTATTAAAGAAGGCTGATTTTATGTCGAACTGAGGTGCTTTTTAGATTTTACTGCAATTGCCAAAACTGCTTCGATGAACGGAAATTTCACCACTGGGCTGAAAGTTTCTTCATAGTCGATACCGGGTCTCTGAGTAAAACCTTTCATGACTAATTTTGCTTTATATCTCGTACCGAACCCACCTGTTCCAGGTTTGTTTCAAAATAGCCATCGATTGCGGGGTACTTGCGCATGTTTTGAAGACCTCGCCAACTGCCAGGTATTGTTCTTATTTAGTAATTCCATTTTTTCGGTCTCGGCGTTTTTCCATGAGTCGAATTCTTTGCAGTTTGCAGCTTTCTCATACGTGATCGGCACTGCTGCCCGGCTGGTTGCGGTCAGAGTGTCCACGATGTTTCTGTGGCTCTCGCCTCACAGCTCGCCCTGCCATTGTTTCCTATCCATTAGTCCCTAATAGACTTTTGTGGCCGCTCCCTGCACCACCACGTGTAATGGTGGTAGGCAGAGCAGCGTCTCAAGCACCAGACTGGGCGTAGTTTTCATAGCGCTCGTAATGCCCCGGCACGCCAGTTTTTGTATGTGGGTCAGGATCTTCCTTGCTGTTTTTAGCTGAGTTATTCTCCACCATAGCACGGCTCCGTAAGTTATCGCCGGTTTTACTACTGCAGGATGTGGCCAGTGTATTGTATTACCTTGAAGTTAAACCCTACGAGGTGCTGCAGGCTTGCCACGTGACCAAGAGAAGAGCATCCAGACTTTGTCCTGGACCCTCTCTAGTTGTGGCCCCTAGTTTAGTTGCACATCTTGTACTACCCCTAGATACTTCACCGTCTCGGTGGGTTGCAATTCTGTACCTCGGAAGTTGGGGTTCTTCTATCCCTAAAATCTACGCCTGCGTGTAAATCTCACCATTTCGGTTTTTCCGGATCAATGTTTAATCTGACTTCTCTGCACCATCTATCCACTACCCTTAGTGCGTGCTGCGTCAGACTGGATGCTGTATTGGCGTATCCAGCCCGTATGACTAGCGCCAGATCATCTGCATATCCCTGTGCGTATATTCCTTCTTTATTGAGCCCGTCGAGAAGTTTATCGACCAACAAGGTCCATAGTAGTGGCGAAAGCAACCCTCCTTGTGGACATCCTCGGTTCATAGCTATCTTAATGGTCCTGTCCTCCTTGATGTCGTAAGCATGTGTCTCGTCTACCTAATGGTGGTGTTGTCAAGTCCATGTCTCTCCGCTACCCTGCATATTGAATCGATCGTAGTGCAGTTGAATACCCCTTCGATATCCAGAAACGAACCGACCGCGATGCAGTTTTCGTTCCATGCCTTTTCCAGTCAGCATACCAGCCAGTACAATGCTGCCTCTGTTGACTTGTCCGCCTGGTATGCGAACTGCAGCGGATGCAGTGTTCAGGCCGTTAGTGCTCCATCCCTAATGAGCCGGTCCATCAGTCCAGCGTTTTCAATAGGACGGAGGTGAGACTGATGGTTCTTCGGTATTAACAGCCCTCGGGTAATCCACTGTGGAACCGGCATGTACCCAAGGGCTATGCATGCTCTAAAGAGCTTCGTGATTGACAGCAGAACTTCATCTATCCCCTGCTGCAATAATACGGGTTGTAAACCATCCATCCCCGGTGCCTTGTACGGCTTGAACCCCGTGATGGCCGACCGCACCCTGGTATGAGTTTGTTACGTACGAACGTAACGCGAGGTTTATTTTTCCCCGCTAGACTTACCGTCGTTAGATTTTTGAGCGCCTTGCCTCTTCCTATACAAGCCCGTTCCCGTCGCGAGATGGGTGATCGTTTGAAATAATTATTAAAATAATAGAAATCGGTTAAGATAACTCTAGTTTATTAGTCGTAGAAAAGTCGTTAGAAAATTGAGTGCGAGATGCACGTACAAGTTCCGCACGCAATTAACTATATCACTAACCTAATTTTCCACACACACACATTCTCAGATTCGCTCACCCTTGCTGATTATCCAAAGTTTCCTTTGATGATTGAGCAGGTCTTTTTTAAATCCGCCTTCAATCCTACAATGCTTTCAGTCACAGTCACAATCAGTTTGAATAATAATTTAACGGCTCCACTCGGTTTCTCCCGACACAATAGCCCACTATGCGATACTGATCTCGCCTACACGCAGATCAGATTTACAGCGCGACGCAGGGAGGAAGCAGAGATTCCGGATTCACAGTTTTAGCAATATTAAAACGGTCATAAACAGTTCGAATAATTGATATAATTTTACGGGTGCTCGCGACGCAATAGCCCACTATGCGATACTGATCTCGCCTATACGCAGATCAGATTTACAGCGCGGCGCAGGGAGGACACAGAACGACCCGGAGTCCGAGATCCCGAAGTTTTGACTCTTCCGAGTTTAATCTGAGACTGATTTGCAAAATGACTTTCTCCAGTGACTCAAAAAGAATATTTTCCCTCTCCTGAGCAAAAGGAGAGTTTCTGGGGGATTCTTTGCAGGGATTCTGATATCAGCCCCACGTGCAAAAATCCCTGATTCGGCTGTTTTGTGCGTGGAGTCCCGGTCCGTTGGTGCATCCCACGGTCGCGAATCGCAACGTCGCCGAGAACTCGAGCGAGGTGACGACTCGCGACTGCATTTTATTAAGACACCGGAAAACGCGCCTCGTATCTTCGTGAAAGCGAGACACGAGAGCGAAATTATGAATCGATTTCCGGCTCGATTGTAAGTAATATTGAATCATTTTACCTAATTCATCTTAATAATTGATAGTATTTGTAAATAAATTATTTCTGCCGATGAATTGAGAGAGAGAGAGAGAGAGAGAAGCCTAACACCAAAACTAACAAATCCAAAAAATTGTTAAAATTGTTTGGATTGTGATTTTTTAAATTGTTTTTCTTTTAAATTGTTATTATTTTAATTATTATTTTTGGTGGCCTCCGAACTTCTCCAAACGCCTTCGAAGCCCATGGCCCCTTGGAAGTCTACTAACATTCTCCGAATGGCTTGGATTTTTTCTCTTTTGTTTTTCGAAATTGTTATTATTTTTTTAGAAATCGGGTTTAATTGTATTTTTTTTAAATTGTTATTTCAACTGTTTTTATTATTATTATTATTTAATTGCTATTCTTTTCATTGTTAATTTTTTAATTTGTTATCATTTCAATTGTTAATATTTCCCTTATTATTATTTTTTTTATTGTTCTTTTTTTTATTGTCTACTTACACTGGCTGCACGCAGGCTTTGATTTTTTTTTGTTAGAAATTGGGATTATTTTGGTAAAAATTGTGTTCTCCTTGTATTTTTTTGTCATTTTCAAATTGTTTCTATGGTTTATTTTTTGATTTTTTTAAAAATTGTTTTTCTAAGTTTGATTAAATTGTTATTATTTTTAGGCACTCATCATACATGAAAAGTGCCTATTAGTATTGCCTTTCAAAAACCTATTTCTTATGAAAACAACCATACAAACTTTTTACCAACATATGTCGGCATATTATACAAAAACAAAGAAATTTGGATTTTCCGTCCTCACTCATAACTCAGCAATCCATGAACGGATTCGGTTCAAATTCATAGCACCCCTGATAGACATTTGATGCCACATTGTCGGCAATAGGACGGCACGCCGTGGCCCGTGGCGTCAGTGAGCAGCTTTTTACTTCCGCATTAAGCTACGTTATGGCGACACGTAATGCTGTATGGCCGCATTAAGCTGCGTTATGACGACACTTAAATGCTTCACCACGACGTGCTGCGTATTTGCAGCGTATTTGCAGCAAACTGTGCTCTTAAACCTTATTTTGACGTTATATTGGCGTCACGTTGTGCTGCGTATTTGTATCGTTTTTACAGCACGCCGTGACGCAAATCTGCCGTCCCATTGCCATCAAGCTGTCTGGCGAACGTCTGGCGAACGTCTACAGCACGTTTATTTATCTGGGACAGTTTTGTTTTACTATGATCTCAAAACCTTTTTTGACTTAATCCATTCAGAGAATGTTGAATATGAAATTTCCCAAAAAACAGCCATTTTTGAGCCAAAAAGCCATGTTTGTGTTCGTCCAGAGTTAGATCTCCGCAACCCGTGAACCAATGTTTGTGTACCTTATATAGCGCTTTCTGTTCGTTGCACTGAGTGTGCACTGAGTGCGCACTTGTTTGGCGAGCATGTTCTGTTGGGAATTCTGGTGCATGAATCTTGCACTGAGTGCTTAAAATATTGCCCTGAAACGGCGAGTCGGTGTCACGCCAGTGCACGATATTTGTCGGTATCCGATAGCCAATCGCAAGCTGCGCATTCCCTAGAATCTTTCGTACGATTGGCTGTTGGGTACCGACAGATGCCGCTACAGGTGATAACGAGTTTGGGCATTCCCCAGAATCTTTCGTACGATTGGCTGTCGGGCACCGACAGGTGTCGCTACAGGTCATAAAGATAAGCGTGTTTCATTGGGGTTTTTGTGCACTGACACGGGGCAACATGCGCGCACTAAGGGCCACCAATGTGCACTCAGTACAAGCCAATGCACCCAAAAGAAAGCGCTAATAGACTTTCTTTATAAGATCATAAAGAAGTGTCCTGTAGAGTTTGAAGTCTTTACAGTTCTTTGAACCATTTTGTTTTAACGAAAATAACTTTTTTTCAGTTTTTCGCTCATTGCACGAAGGTGCGTGAACGAATTTTTTTTATTTTTACCATGTACTTTCATTTTGATACATTTTAACTATTTCAAGAGTTTAAAATGATTTAAACGATTTTAACATAGAGTTTTTAATATTTTTGTTTTATTCATTTATAACTTTTTAACGTATTCGCCAAAAAAACACTAATTGGACAAACATTTTAGATATTTCTTACTATTTGATGAAATGTTATTTTTCTTCAAAATATAATGATTGATAATTAGTACACTTCTATGTATTCAAAATTTTTGTTTCAAATATTCTTATTACTTTTATGCAAAGAAAAAAATTATATGAAACATAACCTTATGTTCCTGATATACACAATTTTCAATGAAAAAAAAACATCCCCACACAATACACCACACTACACTCGATCGAATTGAACAAATTGTCACTTTAAAAAATCACATGTCATATTTTTCAACATTATAATTTAAGTAAACAATACAACGGGTCAACGGCCGTGATTACGATGACAGAATAAGAATAAAAAATAAGGAATAAGAATCAGCCAATCACTGCGCACTTTAGAGAAACTACGGCAATCGCATGGCTGATTCTTATTCCTTGTTTCTTATTTTTGTCATTGTGGCTCCGGCTTTACACGCTTACAGCACGTATACATCGGCATATAAAATGCTACTGTATATGACGCTCACAGCGCTCAAAACGTTCAAGTCGAATGCAGCCTATGCTATCTTGCTGCCACTCGCCGCGACCGCCAAAGCTAGAATATAATAGCGTTTTCAACCAGCTGCATTACAGTGGACGCTCCCACAACTTAACCCTCCATAACTTCACAGCTACCATAACTTAACGCGTTACTATGGCAACACGCTCCCATAACTTAACGACCCTTATCGCGCTTCCTCCCCACTCCAAACTCAGCTGCTGAGCTGCAAAAATTTGACACAGGGCAATATAACCTTAACTGTCAAATTTTTTTTTCAATTACGTACGATTTATTAAGCGTTACTATTAGTTTCATTGTAATTAATGTGCGTAAAGTGGATAAATAATACAATATAACGATTTTGGTAAAAATGACTGACAGATGGGGCAAGTCACGCCTATTTATAGGACAACATGTTCGAGAATAGTTGTTCTCTTGAAAAAACAGGAATTTTTATTTTCCAGAAAGAACGAAATTTCTGTAGAATATTCGTATGTATCTGCATGTATGATGTATTTATATGCAACTTTGTATAACATTTTCTAAAGAAATGTATCTCGCGCATTCCAACAAACGGATAAATGTATTTTCTGTTCAATTCTTTTTATCTAGAGTTATTAACATAAAATTCTTATCAAACTTCAAAAAATGTATATATGGCTATAACACGTAGGTACGAATTTCAGGTTGAATTCCGCGTGCTTGTTCTACGCATGCTTCAATAAAAAAAGGCAGTACGCATGCGTTGAAACACGAGAGTGGGAGAATTAGGAGAACTTTAAGTTATGGGAGCGTTTCCAGTCCCGAAGCGTTAAGTTGTGGGAGCGTCCACTGTAGTCGAATATTCGTATGTATACGTGTATATGAGTCATTCCATGTCAATTCAACGACGTTTTGTCGGTGACCCCTTTGATTTTCCATTATTTTTTAATATATTATTACACATGCAAAAAGAAGTGTCCATGTACATTTCTAGCTCTCGATCTTAAACCGTACCGAAGTTATTGATTTTTGAAAAAATATTCTTAAAATAATCATAACTTCCACAATAACTAAGATATTCTAGTTTGCTAGGATGTCATTTTTGTTTGTTTTTCAATGTACTCTTTGAAAAAAATATCAAAAAATTGATTATATTCAAATCTGTCATTAATAATGATTAATATAAGTTATCAGAATAATTAATCGATGTTCACAGTGAATCAAAGAGTTCGAATTACGGTGTGAGTGCCTATTAAAATGTCCCCAAGGGACTTGTTAACCAACATTCAAAATATATTCGATCATAACCCGGGAAAAAAAATCATATATGACCATATATAATCATATATGATCGTATATGATCGTATATAATCATATATCATCATGTATGACTTGTCATACACGATCCTGAACGAAATTTGTCTCCATATAATCATATATAGTAATATATAGCCATATATGATCATATGTAATCATATATGATTATATGTACCCATATACTATTGCATATATTATATAGACAAGTCTGAAAATAAAATTAGATGAAATCAAATCGATTCTTCAACTTATAAAAGTTGGCGATTATGTCTGCGAGCGACCAAATACTCTTGGAAAGGTTTTCTGAGTATGTGGCGTACGTCGACTTTTGTTTGTATATTTGTATGTATATATTACACACAAGCGTGGATATATATATAAACAGACAATGCAAATGTACAAATACTTCGTTTATAATATAATACAAGTGTAAAATATTATAATTATATATGTTCATGTATGATAATATATAACCATTTTTTCCCGAGATATATGATTATGCATGGGGATATACGATCATTCATGATGTCATGTTAACGCATATATGATTATAAATGATTATATATGACCATTTTTTCCGGCATACGTGATCATACATGGGCGTATACGATCATTCATGATGTCATATTAAGGCATATGGGGCATTCCATGCCGATTCGACCTGGGTCTGACCCGTCACCTCTCCGATTTGACCCACGATTTTTTATGTTATTGTACTATCTCTGAAAGGCACTTCAGAATTTTTTCAGATTTTTTTGGACCGATTTGACTTCACAATATTTTTTATAAACAAAAAATTAAAGCCCAAATTTAAAAATTCGAAAAGAATCACAAAAATCATGTGTCACATATCAAACACTGTGAGCATTTAGAAAAAGTGAGCGCGCGTTTCGTTTGGCCTACAATGCGCTTTTTTTGAAAAAAAAATCGAATCTTGGACAAAAATTCTGAAAAAAAAATCTGAAAAAATTCTGGTTATTTCTACATGATGTCATGTAATTTTTTTTGCTCTTCAAGAACTGAATGGGCTATTGATTTTAATTTAAAAAAATTTTTTTTTCGAAAAAAGCGCATTGTAGGCCAAACGAAACGCGCGCCCACTTTTTCTGAACGCTCACAGTGTTTGATATGGAACACAGGATTTTTGTGAGCGTTTAGAAAAAGTGGGCGCGCGTTTCGTTTGGCCTACAATGCGCTTTTTTCGAAAAAAAAGTTTTAAAAAAAATAAAATCAATAGCCCACTCAGTTCTTGAAGAGGAAAAAAAATTACATGACATCATGCAGAATTAACCAGAATTTGTTCAGATTTTTTTTCAGAATTTTTGTCCAAAATTCAATTTTTTTTCTCAAAAAAAGCGCATTGTAGGCCAAACGAAACGCGCGCCTACTTTTTCTCAATGCTCACAGTGTTTGATATGTGGCACATGATTTTTGTGATTTTTTTCAGATTTTTAAATTTGGGCTTTAATTTTTTGTTTATAAAAAATATTGTGAAGTCAAATCGTTCCAAAAAAATCTGAAAAAATTCTCGAGTGCTTTTCAGAGATAGTACAATAATATAAAAAATCGTGGGTCTAATCGGAGAGGTGACGGTCCAGACCCAGGTCGAATCGGCATGGAATGCCTCATATATAATCATATATGATTCATATATGATCATATACGATTACATATGATCATATATGATTTTTTTCCCCGAGAACGGAGTATATCAAGACAATGATCAAGAATACGGAGCGCGAAGCGCGATGACAACGGCGCGCCAAGCGCGGGGGTGTTTGGGGGGTGAAGCCCCCCAACGAGTACGCGAAGCATGCTTGTTATTTTTGATATTTTCATTATTTTTTTATTCTAGTTTTTGTTTATTTTCCGAAGACTTTCGCAGAGCCTCTGAAAAAGCCTCCGGATGCTTTCAAAGTCTAATTACATTCGTTCGAACGGCTTGGATTTTTTTTTCTTCTGTTTTTCGAAATTGTGATTATTTTTGTAGAAATTGTTTTTTTTACGATTTTAATAGTTTTTATTATTTTGTTGCATTGTTATTATTTTAATTGTTATTATTTTGATTGTTATTATCTTAATTGTTAATATTTTCATTATAATTATTTTTAGTGTGGTTTTTTTCTCCAAAGGCTTTCACAGAGTCTATAATAACTACTAAAATGTTAACACTCTAGATGCACAGTATATATAGAGGAGTTCTTTTTCCACCAGGCCACTTTTTTGTTCACCCTCTCCAATTTTTTTCAAAATCTGCCAGTTTGAAATATTAGTCAAAAGGAACGTCAGTGATATTTTTTAGATTTTTTTAGGCGTCCGTTCAGGATTTTCAATTTTTCATTGCGAACACTGTATCTCAAAAAATATTCATCAAACAAAAAAACATAAGAATAAATAGTATTTTGTGCATCTAGGGCCAGAGATAAGTCTTTTTGTCGAGCGTGAAGTTTGACGCAACGAGCGAAGCGAGGGCCGCAACCACGCGAGACAAAAGACGAATCTCTGGCTCGTGTTGCACACGATCTTTTCTTCCCCATGGGAGATTTGAGTGTCTTTTCGCTATATGCGTGGATAGCCAAAAAGAGGCTCTTTTTTGACAGTAAGAGTGAAAAAAGAAACGAACTCGTCTGTTTTCGTTCTTAGCCGTCAGAAAAGAGTCACTTTTCGGATATCCACGTATATGGTGAAAAGCACGAAAATCTTGCAAGGGTGAAAAAAAACTTTTTTATTTTTTCCACTTTATCGAACAAAAATTTAATCATAATTTTTGTACATTGAAAAAATATAAATTTGGCAAAAAAATGAAGAAAAAAAATTTTTTTAACCTTGTTACGTCTCAGCCGGCTAGCTTTTCATCTCGGTCAAGAAGAGATAAAACCCTTCCTTTACACGTTTTTCGAAATAGCAGCGTTCTGCTGGACAAGTGGCCTTTTCGAGCCTAACCTTGCGGAAAATTGCTCAGGACGGCCGTGAGAGTGTATTTTATTGAGCTCGGTGGCTTAAATAACGGATTGTAACTGAAGCGTTGGAATATGGCGACAACACAAAAAAAAAGATAATATGTTGAAAAATTGCATAGTCGAAAATTATAAAGGTCGCGTATGAACAGGGATCTCGATTAAACCGCTGCTGCAATTCCTCCGGATTGAACAGGGTGATTTCTCTCAGCCGGGGAGAATTTTACACGCGAAACGATTTTAATGGGAATGGATGTCTTTTGATTTTTAAAATAAACCCAGCACGTTAAAGCAACCAGGATGAGCAAACAAAAGATCATTAACAGGGTCGCGATTCGTAATTCGACGATAGGATTCATCGTTAAGTGATTTTTTTCTGATCGGTAGCGCAACGACTTTCCGTGCAGGAATTATTTTTCCGGAAATATCCAACCAAAGAAACCATCACCGATGAAGATTTACTTTCTCCAAACGTTCAGAACTACTACAAGAGACCGAAAAATATTCATTTAGAATTTTTAAAAGTGGGAAAATATAAATCCTTGAAAGGTTACTTGGAGTGGAAAACGACTTTTTTTTTTATTCATAAATCCATTTGAACCGGAAAATTATTTTTCCGCAGCCAACCAAAACCGTCCACGAGCGAAAATTATCCTCCTACAGATAATCATTTTTTTAGGAGATAAAATCAGGAATATTTGAGGAGGTTTTCGGATTGAGTAGTATTTGTGTTGCTCTGAGAGGTTTCACATCAGCAGCCGCTGGCCGGTATGGTAGCCTGTACCAACAACTGTGTGTTCCGGGTCCCAGAGCTTGTGTGTAATCCTAGGGAATCACCTTCGTGGTTAGTCACTGACTGGCAGGATTGCCTGGGTCAGCCGATCTAACCCGTCAGAACCTTCGGATTTGTTCGTGTGTGATTTTTGTGTAACCCTCGGGGCCTTTTGATATCAGCCACTGGCCGGTATGGTAGCCTGTACCAACAACTGATTCGCCGGGGGCCGACGGTTTGTAATGTAGAACGGAATTGATTCTTGGAATTGAATTTAAATGACGGAAGAAAATAAAGGAAAAATCTGAACTAAACAAGGGTAATTGTCTCGATAGCGTTCGGTTGCGAGGCTCCGGAATACAATAACCTTCCGGAAATAAAATCAATTTCCAAAAGTGGATATCTAAAATGAATCATTTTTCAAAAGTTATTAAAACTTAAACGAGATTAGTTTTCGGAAATGAATACTTTAGAGTGAAATTATTTCTCAAAGTTTTTAAACAAAACTAATTTTCAGGAATGAATATTTAAAACCAAATTATTTTTCAAATTATTATTATTCAGAAACAAAGTTAATTCTTTAAAATGAAATTATTTTCCAAGTTAGTAAAATTTAGAAATAAAATTAATTTTTCGGGAAGGAATATTTAAGATGAAATTATTTTTCAAGTTAGTAAAATGTGGAAATAAAGTTGATTTTTCGGAAATGAATATCTAAAATGAAATTAATTTTCAAAATTATTTAAAATTTGAAATAAAATTAATTTTCAGAAATGATGGGAATTTAAAAACAAAATTAATTTTTGAAAGTTAGAATTTGAAATGGAATTATTTTTCAGAAATTATTAATATTTAAAACAAAGTTGAATTCCGAAAATAAGTATTTGAAATAAAATTAATTTTCAGAAATGATGGGAATTTAAAAACAAAATTAATTTTTGAAAGTAAGAATTTGAAAGGAAATTCGGAAAGTCCTATAACCTAAAATTCACCCTTCAGAAATGTCTTTCGGAAACATCTAGGATTAAAAGTCAATCTCTCGGGAGTAGAAACGAAGTTAGCTGTTTCCTTCCAGGAAGAAGTCAAATTTGAAACGCACTCTTCCTCATAGAAATGAAATTTTTGTGACAAGATTATTTTTAGAAATAGTTAAATTTGAAGCAAAATTATTTTTCATGGAAATCCCTTGAAAACGATTAAAATTCAAAATCCAGCTTTTAAAAATCGAAATGATATAATTGAAATTTGAGAAATTATTTTTCGGAGTTTTTCTCCAGAATTACCTTAAGTTCATGATTTATTTTCAGAGATAGTATTTAAAATAAAATTATTTTTCAGGTCTAAACAAAAATCGGAAGCAAAATCATTTTCCTGAAATCGGGGGAACAGAGAGAAAACTTAATTTATTCATAGCTCGCTAGATTCGTCTCATGGGAAGTGAACGCGAGATTGGGAGGATTTATCCCTAATGATCAAATAGGTCATGATGAAAATCACAATAGCGAGTACGGCAATGACCGCGACCCCTAACCACGCTGTTAATTCTTCTGGTTTGATCATTCTGAGGTTAACGTTAAATAATTGAAGGGGAGAACAATTTCAGAATAAACCGTAACCTTTTCCGCAAGAACCTTTCATCAGCAGAGTCATTGGGCCTATCAACAGGGCACACAAAATGAAAAGGGAAACAAAACAGAAATTACAATTTTTAATTATGAAAATAGTCATGAAAATTATTAAAATTTTAGAACAAAATTAATTTCAAAAGTGAACATCTAAAATGAGGTTATTTTCCATAAGTTATTCAAGTCCGGAAACAAGATCAATTTCCGAAAGTAGATTTTTAAAATGAATCATTTCTCAAAAGTTATTACAACTTAAACAAAATTAATTTTCGGAAATGAATATTTTTGAGTGAAATTATTTCACAAAGTTTTGGAACAAAACTAATTTTCAGGAATGAATATTTAAAACCAAAATTATTTTTCAAATTATTAAAATTTAGAAATGAGATTAATTTTTTTCGGAAGCGAATATTTGAAACGAAATTATTTTCCAAAATTATTAAAATTTGAAGGAAAATTATTTCCTTGAAATCAGAGGTGCAGGAGGAAAATTTAATTTATTCATAACTTGCTAGTTTTTCCGACAAAAATGTCGCGAGAACTCGGTGAGGGAAATCGGTCAACCCACCGGGAGAGATCCTCGCGGGACGTCGAGATCATGTTCCCCTGGATTGCGAAATTCTCATGCGAAAGACAATTTTTCTAATTTTCTCCTTTCTTACCTGGTGTTGTTCTCTTTGAGGGGTGAGAAATGGCAGACGGGCTGCAATGACGATGAATCGAAAGACGTCGATGAGTCCGGTGACAAGAGGTTGTGCGACGGAGATGAAGCCAGGAATCAGAGCTCAAACAACGGGGATGAATCCCGAGAAATCCAATGAATCCGACGATGAAAACAATCCCAAAACGATGAAACGCAGGATAGCTCGATGCGACGAAGGGAAAGGCGATTTGAAGATACTAAACTGGCACTGTTTACGATATTTTGGTTGCTTATATTTTTCACAGCTCCACACAAGGATTCACAGATCTATTTCTCTTTTTTTTCCACACAATTCACTCGATGATCCCGCACAATATTTATGATCACGTCAATAGTAAGGTTAGAATAAAAAAATGTTTGAAATTATGGTTATCAGAGTTGCGCATAAAGATTTGACGGAAAGAAAGAAATATATTCGGAGGAAAAGAAAGATGCTTTAACAATTATGTTGAATAAAACCACACTCAAAATCTCGACAAAACTTTTCCAGAACTGAATATTTAATGAATATTGAGACGAGTGTCGTGGAATACTTGAAGCGCGCAAAGTCCGAAGATGATTAAGGGTGCGTGTGCTTCTTGACACGCGTTTTTATAATCATGACCCGCTTAGCTTCGGGAAGGGGTAATTCGTCCCTTGTCTCCAAGACGTTCACGCCTTGGTTCTCCCCTCCACCTCGCTGGTCATCCTAGTTTTTACAATAATTAAACTATAATTAAACTTAATTTTTTATACCGAATTACTTTCATTCTTCCATACTTTTATAATTCGCATGTTGGAGGACAATTTTCAATTTTTAATTTTCAATTTTTATGTAAATTTTCGCGCGTACAGGGAGTCGAGGGGTCTCTTTTTCGCTCTCCCTCTCTCTTACTCCCGCCCTCGCTTGGGCTCTCGCCACGCTCTAGGCCCCGCCACGGAGGCTCTGACCATCCCTCTCTTCTCTTTCGCTCTCGCACGCGCGCTCGGACTCTCTCACTCATCGATACTTCCAATTGGCTTAATTTTCGGCTATGACTCTCTCACTCTCTTTCCTATGACAAATTCATATTTCTTTCTCTTTCTTTGCTCTACTGCTCTGCATTTCCTCTTTTCCCTTCGACTCCTCCCATCGTTCGTTTGCAAGAGAAGGAGAGTCTTTAAATTAATAAATTTTACTTTTAGTTAAATGAATTATTTTTTTCTTTTTTCGATGATTCCAATAATTTCTTTCAATAAACTGTTTTATAATTTCCAAAAAATTCGATGATTTTACAATCTCAAAATTGTAAATTTTCCTTATTTATTGAACTGATTTTCTATGGAGGAAAAAAAAAAAATGCGCTGATAAAATTATTATAATGAATATTTTAACATTTCAATTACTTCTGTCAATAAAGATTAAAGGGTCCAAAGATTCAATTGACAAATTATTAGAAAAGATACAAAAATTCTTATTTGAATTGTATCATTCAAAATTAGAATTTGGTCATTTTAATTAAAACCCTTTGTTTGAATTTACCTACTTGAAATCATCATTTTGAAATAAAATCTGTATTATTGGAATTTCCTGATTTTTAATAAAATTTTTATGTGAATTCTATCATTTGAAATAAATAAATTTTTGTATTAGCCTGGAACAAATCATTCATACATGCATTCATAATTAATAATAATTCGCTCGTATTCTTTGAGGCGAAATTTCTCCTGAGATTTTTAATTTGTCTTTTCATACAAAAAAAAAGAAATGCTTTTGAATATTACTTGTGCCCATATATGGCGTGTATCCTCTGTAGCAGCCCGTTGTGCGAGAGAGAACGACGCGATTCAAGGGGGCAGCGGGCCTCGTGTCGTCCGCGGGGCGCGAGGAGATTTCCTCGGACCCTTGGACAAACACTCACGCCTGCCTCGCTAATTCTCTCTCGCGCGGACTTATTTTTCCTTGAGAGTTGATAAATTTAATTACGCCCGGATGTTTAATATATTCGATATGTTCCTCTGCTTGAAAATCTCAACTATAAACGTTGGAAATAAATAGATATTGGGTTGCACTGAAGTGCTCTCCATCTCCAAGCGATTTCCTTTCTCTTTCCCCGCAGGGTGACTAATTCTCGAAGAGCCACGTGTGCTCTTTTCACGACGCAGTGGTGTTCTTTTCTTTCGTCATTTTTTTTCGCATGTTCCTTTCCCTTTTTTTTTTCTTCTACCCTAATAAATCATCGCAAAACCCAACCATCTTGAAACTTTCAAGCAGCGAAATTCAATATTCTCAAGAGGAATTTTTCCTCTGCGCTTTTTATGTTTGTGTTTTTTTTTCCAAAAAAAAATAAATAAATCTATTTTCTGATTCGACCGACCTGACCCAGGCAATAATTTCCATTCTTGAATTTAGACTTGACTTGACTTTATTGTCCTATTTTTCGGACTTTCGGGATTTCAAAATTATTTCATTACTAAAAATGAAAGGGAAGAACCACTGATCGTACGTATTAATATCATTACTCTACGTATCATTCATGACGGCGTCGGTGTGGACACACGCTAGTGTACGTGAGTATCTCGAATTTAGTGTGTGTGCCACGCGCTTTCAAAGATTTTAATGCCCGCGTCGCTTGGCCCGACAGAGGCCCTATCGCTATTTTCTCGGAGTCCGTATCTCCGCGGATGTTTAAGATATTTGATATACCATCTTTTCTTTCGGCATTATAATTACTTCGCTCGAAATTCTCCTCGATGGTATGCGTTGATGCGTGAGGCGTCAACGCTGTCGCTAGGGCCTGCAATTCGAGAATTGGTGGGAATATGACCACCGTAAGGATAGATCCTCGCCTTGACCGTGTTTCCCTCTCATGCGCATTTTTCCTCGAGAATTACCCGATATAGGTAAACCCGCGGACGATGAGAAATCCCGAAAGTCGCGGGACGTAACACCTCCCCCCTTAAACGAGCGTCGCTTCGAAGAACGGCGCTCGACCTCGGAAGAGGCACATCTTAGCGATTCCTGGGTCAGCTCATGGTCGAATTGATCCATAATCTGTAAAAATAAGATAAACGAACAGAAAGACGAACTCGGAGTATACAAAATAAGTACATCGATGTTAATAAAAAAAACAATTTCATAAATGTTGGAAAGAATCCTTCAGGACCTCGTACGTGCCTTTTTTTGTTTTAAACGGCTCCCTGATCTGTGCTGCTGAGCGCGACAATCTCGTAAATTGTTCTATGGAAAGCGTCCTGTTGGAGGGAACTTCACCTCAAGGAGGTTGGTTGATTAGAGATGATTAGAGATGATCCGATTTTCCTTAACTGATGTCTTCTTGTATGGATGGAATTTCCTCAATCGATGTCTTCTTCTTGATGTTCACCCTCGTTCCTCTTTTCCCTCTTTCTTATGATTTTACTCTACTCAATTTAATCTTACTTCAAGCAATATTTGAAATCAAGCAGTACCAACACCAAACTAGAATTATCGATTAAGTGCAATAAACTATTTACCAATACTTCGACCGTTTACCAGAGCATTAAGGCAAGCAATTAAAACAAGCAAATGAAAACAATATTTTATCTCTGGTAAATAGATGTCGATAGAACTATAATTAAGTAAAAGGAAATGTAATTGATGTAGATGATAAAGCAAAACGTTATATATAGAAAAAAAAAATTATCGTGATTAGGACAGGAATATGAATTGGGTTTGGATAGGGGATACTGTTGGTCCTATAATATGGATAATCCGGCCTAAATGAATTTAACGAAGCATATAAATTAATAATTCCCTTTTTATTTGACCGGGTTGTCTTAGTAATACGGGAACACTTTTTCCTTTTAAAATACTTTAGTGTGAAGTGACGTAGTGGTATTTTTTTTTCCTCTTTTTCTTTTTGAATAGGAGAAAAAAAATTAATAATAATAAAAGAACATAATAATAATAGTAATCGAAAAAGTTTTCCAAATTAAAATAATTAAAGAATACAATAATAATAATGTTTTTTTTTTTTTTTTTTTTTTTTTCCGAAAAGAAATTCAAATAATAAAAGAACGCAATCATAATAAGTTTTTCCCGAATAGGGAAAAAGAAAAATAATGATAATAATAATAATAGTAATAATAATAATTAAAAGAACATAATAGGAGTGATTTTTTTGTTTTTTTTTCTTTCTTTTAAATAGGAGGAAAAAAAGAAATTAATAATAATAAAAGAACATAATAATAATAGTAATCGAAAAAGTTTTCCAAATTAAAATAATTAAAGAATATAATAATAATATTTTTTTTTTTCCGAAAAGAAATTCAAATAATAAAAGAACGCAATCATAATAAGTTTTTCCCGAATAGGGAAAAAGAAAAATAATGATAATAATAATAATAGTAATAATAATAATTAAAAGAACATAATAGGAGTGATTTTTTTTGTTTTTTTTTTCTTTCTTTTAAATAGGAGGAAAAAAAAGAAATTAATAATAATAAAAGAACATAATAGTAATCGAAAAAGTTTTCCAAATTAAAATAATTAAAGAATATAATATTTTTTTTTTTTTTTTTTTTTCTATTATTATTACGATTTGATTAAGAGAATTTAATAAGGGAAACAAAAAATTGTGAATGTTCACTTTACGTTAAGGGAAATTAAACCAATCACCATCAGGCGGCTGGAGCCCCTTCTCCCTCCAATTCCTCTATCTCTTCCTCCTCTACTTCGTCTATCAAATCCCAATCTAAATCGCCCTTAAAAACAATTTTGTCCAGTTCTTGCCCCTCGGGCAGAATAATATTTTCCCTTAGTCTGTATCGATATCCTCCTATCTCTATCCAATCCCCTCCGTTATTCTGCACGGCAATGGCCCAGCACAGCGAAACCGCCCTTGCCAGTAAATTCCACTCCGGTGGTGCCCAGAGCCCCTCTCTGACCTCCCAATACTCAAATTCATCCTCCATGCCTGATGGACCGTACTGCGGCCACTCCTGGTTCACCGTCACCTTGAGGGTGATTGAGTCCGCTCCGAAAGGCTTCATTGTGGGATGTGCCTTTTTTTTCCGAAATAAGCAACGATTTGTCCTATTAGAAATGTCTTAAACTACCGGATTAATAATTTCACTCAACGATTATGCATGCTGGGAAGATAGTGCGATAGAAGAGACGGTTGTACCCCAAGAATTATTTAGGCAACGTTGGATAGAGTATGAGCTTCGTATTTTGCCCTTCTACGCCGGAGTTTTTAACCTTTTCCTGAATTTTATCTGGCTTTTCCTGCACATCTATTACCGTTTCCCTGATATTTTCTTTTACTTCAGTCTCTTTTGCTTCTTTTCCTACCGACTCGGGTTGGGCTGTTTGATTGACTCCCCTTTTGAGATGTATCAATAAATTGGTTACTGAATCCCATATGGCTCCTATCAAATAGATGGACCACCCGTACACAGTGTGCAAAGCGTATCCATGAATTATCGTGTCAATCATCAATTTAATCACGCGTATTAGCATAAAAATCCCTATTAACCCTGCGCTAACGTGTCCAAACGCGAGAAATTTTTCCCAGGTCTTTTTTCACGCGGATTCGATGATATTTTCGAATTCGGGACCGTCTAAAAGATTCGCGACCGATCCTCCTTCCATCCCATTTGTTTTCCCCATCATTCCTCTCGCGACTTTATTTAATACTCCCGGACGTTCCGCGGGAAACATCACGTGCTCCCTTAATTGGTCCAGGTCCGCGGAGGTATAAATTCCACTTATAGCGAGAGACTTCGTATCTTTATATTTCCAGGTTGGCTTAGTCATTGGCTTCATGGAGCCAGGTGGATATACGTGTACTGGTCCTGGTGCCATACCGTACCATTCTCCTTCGACAAAATACATTGGTGGTACGAGTTTATTGCAGGTCACTTGGGTTCCCGTTTTCATCAACACGTGCGTCCTTGGAGCCATAAAATATGTGTTATTCCCTTCTGTAACTGGTAACTGAGTGTAACAGTTCTCCACGTGGCGAACCTTGACCTCCATTGGAATACACTTGACGATGTGTACCACTTCCCCTGAGATGACCGCCATATATCCTGGTCCTTGCATCAGGTGATACGCGAATTCGTCGGGAGCTTGACTCGCGATCGCGAGTCGGTTTTTCAACATTTCTCTTTCGAGACAACATTTTTGTACCAACACATCGTAATATAATTGTTGCAATTGTGTTTTTATATGTCGCTCTACGTACACGAATTTTGAATTTATATACGCGAAAAGGTCCATATTATTTACGCCCACTTTATTCCCTTTTATATGTCCTTGACCTTCGCGAATTTCGTGAATGAGTAACCGCGGATGCTCCGTTCGCATTATAACTTGATCGCACAAATTGAAAGATCCCTTCGTTGTAAGCGCGAAAGTAATGTCTGACGCGGTTAACGAATACATCACTACCGAATTTTGATCCGAAACTTTTTCAGCCATTCCTGTATACAGGATGCTGTATTTATTTCCCCTGCAGTCATCTTGAGGCACCGGATCCCAAAAGGTGTGGCCTCCCTCCATGTCGATGCACTGACCCTTGTTCAATTGGCATCGCACTCCTGAATTTAAATAGACTCTATCATTTTTCACTCCCACTCGAGCTCTATAGTCTCTCATAGTGATTTTTACGTCGGCGGGCACAATCACATCCGTCCAACTCCCGTAATAGTCAGAGTACGCGCTCCCTGAGCATCCCCCGTTCGTGTCCAAGTTTCCCGCTAATAATACCGGATAACTCACGCTTTCATTAGAGGAAACTCCCGAAATTATTGCTGCGTCTATCATCAAGGACCCGTGTATGTGCATCCGTATGCAGGCTTCCCTTGTTACATCCAACAAATATGAAGCCTTCCCGTTATGAACGTCACTATTATGAGAAAACATCGCGCACTTCCGAACATCGCGAGATACTTCGACTTTACATTGGCGTACTTGAATTGAAGTATATTCGTCTATTTGCAAAAATTGAATGTGCACTGTTGAAATGTTCAATACTGTCTGTGGTATATCGCACTCTTCAACATTTAACAACGATAGAGTGGTTATATTGGATGCCGATGTTCCACACTCGTATCCCACAATCGCCCCTCCTGGCGAGGGTATTAATATTCCCCAGACCAGTAGGACTACTATCATCTTTATCATGCTTACCCGTATTTATCTAAATAACATAAAAATAAAAGGATTAGGGTTTACCCCCCCCTCCCCCTTTGAGCTATTTCATTTGAATTCAGCCTTCAAATTTACAACGCGTTAAACTTTCTTTAAATCATTTTTTCTGAGATTTTATCGGATAGAAGAAATTCGAGTAGCGTTCACTGTATTCAGCTACAAAAATTTGAATGAAGTTACTTTTCCCTTGCGGTGATTTTACTTATGTATGTTTAGTCATATATTTCCATAATTTCCATAGCTTAAATTTTTATTTATTTATTCGATTAAAAATTTTTTTTTTTTTGTTTTTTTTTTTTATTAAAAAAAATTTCGTAATTTTTTTCAAAAGATTTTCTTCAATTTTCCTTTCTTTCCTATCTCAAATTAGTATTTCCCTAAAAGCGTTAAAGGACATATCACATAAGCTTAAGATTGGAGTAAGCGAGGATAGGTGATGTTTGATGGGTATTTTTACTGACTAACAGCCCTGCTTACCGGAGGGGACGCATGGAGGGGTGGTTAAACCGTTAACTCCCAGTCTTGTATGCCCATGAGGGCCTCTATTATGGCTTGAAATACTTCGATGTCCAGTTTCAAGAGATCATATCCTTCTCTTCCCTGAGTAACCCCCGGACGTCCGCTCACGGTCCAAATGACCTTAATTTTATCTAGGCCATAATGGTTCGTGCGAATAAGGTATCGCCCCCAGGGGCGTAAAATTCTCTGCAACTCCTCTCGATATGCGATCATGCATCCCTCATTTATCCAATTTCCGGCGGCTTCCACCCTATCAGATAATTGACGAAGGAACGATACGGCGAATCCACGCAGAATTTCTCTCGCGCGGAAGGTTAGGATTTGTTCTCGCGATTCGTGAGTTTGGCATATGGCTTGATTATTACTGCCCTCTTTCTGTTTGGCAACCTTCGCTTTATTCTGCTCCTTCTTTCCCTCCTTTGCCTTAAGTTTCTCTAAGAGAAGGGCTGCCGCCGCATGACGACCTTTTTGCTTTGATGAGCCTATGCCGCAAGCACTAGTCCCTAGACTGGTGACTTTATACTCAAAAACGGCAGGTTTTGACCTCGCGTCCTCTCGGAGGCACACGTATCGCGCCCCCTGTCCCCGTTTCATCGTATACTCATCAAGCAATGTTATCGGAGTTTTATTGATCGCAGCCATTTTGGTTCTAGCTGCAAAATAGAGAGAGAAAAAAAAATAGAAGAAAATAATCGTAGTTTCGGGGTTTTTCTTTTTTTTCCTACCCATATATCTATCTTTAAGGAGAGTGGAAGAGATATGTACGGATTAGTTTTAGGAACAGCGGATTAATAACGCCTAGTTTCTTTTCCACACCTATTCCTCATCGTCATTATTTATTATCATGATTATTATTATATTTGTTTCAATACCATTATTTGATATTCTCCTATATCTATGCTATTTTACTTTCTATCGCTATTCCTATTATTATCATTATTTGTATTATTTTTTTTTTCTTATTTTACTTTATTTATTTATTTATTTATTTTCTATCGCCTAGCCATTTCTCCGGTAACGCCGAACCCTCCTCCGCTCGGCGAGCTCCTCCTCGTTCGCCGCCGCTTGCCTTCTTAAATATTCGGCTAACAATGGTAGTCTCTGCCCGTATACCCATTGTCCCATACTGAGGGCAGCCTCGTACCCGGCTTCCCCGCTCGTGGACGCCGTCGCCGTGAACTCACGCTGCTGCTCGTTGTAGGTGAGACGGCAAACCACAACGCATACCTGCGCGGATAGCCTTTGCACCGCCGTCTCCATCCCATATCCCATCCCCATCATTCCCAGGACTACTACCCGCTGGATCACCTGTTTGAGGTAAACCGGGAGCCACCCGGCTTCCCTCCTTGCAATATTTACAGCGTGACCCAACAGGACCATGACGTCCTCGGGATCATCCTCTACGTCTAACATTCGTTGGACGAGGTGCCCCAATACTGCCTCCATCGCCTCATATTGTTCATGCAGACGGGGATCCATGTCTGTAATAATTTCTTGCTAGTTATGTCAGGTTTATTTCTACCTATCATTAATATCCTTATACTCTGAATCACACTTTTTCATTCCTCATGCTGGGGTCAGATAGGAATGCTTGAGTCGGTTTTCATGCACGACCTTTGCATTCCTACCTATCTTGATCTTAACGTTGCCTCTACCCATTACCTCTACAATCTCATGCGGCCCTGTGTACTGATCTTCGAGCTTTTTGGCCTTAGGACCGTTCTGCAAAAACACATAGTCGCCCTTTTTGAACGTTTTCGGATTTGTTCTCTTATCATATATGACCTTCGATTTTTCCTTAGATTCGATTAAATTTGCTCTAGCCATATTTCGAACCTCGTGCAATTGAGTAACGAGTTTTACGAGATAATCGTCGTAATCTGGCAATTTATCTTCTACTCGTAGAGGGTCCCCTGATGGCACTCGGGCAATTTTACCGAAAACTAGAGCATATGGAGTATGTTTTGTTCCTTCATGTACGCTCGTATTATAGTTAAAAATTGCGAGATGAACCCATTCATCCCACTCGAATTCTTTTCCTACATATTGCTTCAAATATTCACCCAGCGCATGATGCGATCTTTCTAGAGATCCATTCGATTGTGCATGAAAAGCAGTTGTGCGAATTTTTCTGATGCGAAATGTTTTCGCGACTCTCTGAAGTAGTTTACTCATGAAATTGCGACCTTGATCTGTGAGAATTGCCTTAGGAGCTCCGAACAACGTGATAAAATTCTGAATTAAAGCTCTTGCCACCGTGGTAGCGGTGGCATCCGGTATAGGAATTGCTAAGCAGAATTTTGTTAATTGATCTTGAATCGTTAATATATTTTCATTGCCGCTTTTTGTTTTTGGCAAAGGACCGACAATATCTATTGCAACTTTATCAAAGGCCGAACCCGGTGTATCTGTAATAATCATGGGTTGGCGAGTTTTAACTCTGACGCATTTTTTTAATTGACAAGCTAAACATCGTTGAATAAAATGTTGAATATCTATTTTCATTTTTTCCCAATAATAATGTTGACGGATTCTATTAAATGTTTTCGTAACGCCTCTATGTCCACCCACAGGTGAACTGTGCATTTCTTTCATTATTTCCTCACGTTCCTCTTTGCTCGGATACCGAATTATACCGTGACAGATGATTATTTTCACGGGGCTTCTTAAAAAGCCTAGTCGCAATTCAGTAATTATATTATCCCATGGGATATTTCCCACAGTGTCGGTTTTTGCAATGCTAATACTCTGGATGTTCAATTTATTTGTCATTTCGCGAAGACTGGCTATTACGTCCTTAATATGTCCGAGGGCCAATGACATTCCCTCTCCAGAATCATCGCTCACCGGCAGGGCCACGTGGTACCTGTTTCCTTTTTTCACCCCGTAAGCATGTCCCAGCTGCAGGTCAGGAAAGTACGGTAATTCTCCACGGTCGCTCAGTTTACGCGACCCTAGGTCAAAGGGTTCCCCTCGGATGTTCAAGAAGTAGGCCAGTGTGTCTTTTCTCGTGAAGAAAAGATCTCTAGACTGAATAATATTCCGAGGTATTATTTCCTCATCTATTATTCGCGGTCCTATATCTTTTTCCTCTTCATTTTCGCTATTTTCTTCAGGATGGTTTTCCCTAAGATTTTCATCATCGCTATTTTCTTTCTCGTCGAAATTTTTATCGCTGCTATTGTCTTCCGAACCGGAGGTCTCTTTTTCCTCATCAGATTCCTTGATTGCTGGAATTTTCCTATTTTTCTTTTTCTTTGGAATTTCTTCGTCGTCGGATGATTCGTCAGGCGTCGAAACCTGTTGAATATCCTCCTTTTGAATACTTTCCTTAACTGATGGGATTGATGGTGATTTTAATCTAGTCTGACTTCTCGTGATTCTTGGTTCTGATTGGACTGGGATTCGAGGGGGTTTTTCTATCTTTGATTTTTTAACGTAATTTTCTTCCTTTCCAGAGAATTCAACGTGGTGTTCGTCTCTTTCGGGGGTGAATTACTTTCCTCGGGAGAATTTTCCTCGATCTCAGCTAATTCATCCGAATTTAAAGACTCCTTCCACTGAATCTCCGGATCTTCCTCTTTTTCGATTTCCTCGATATTAATTTCTTCATCTTCGACTGGGGCATCACTCTCTTCTCCCTCGAGCAATTCCCTGATTTCTTCCTCAGTTAAACCTTTTTTCGAGCGGGTCTCAACTGCGAAAATTTCTTCTTCAGGGACTTCTTCTTGTTGCGGAACGGGATTTCGCGATAGCGCATCTGCGTTAACGTTTGTTTTCCCCGCTTTATACACCACGTCGTACTCGTATTCGGCCAGTTTTAGCCTCCAACGAAGTACGCGAGCATTTCCGTCCTTACAAGTTTTAAACCATATTAATGGCTTGTGATCGGTGACCAACGTAAAACGTTTACCGTAAAGATACGGTCAGAAATGCAAGACACTGTACACGATTGCCAAAGCCTCTTTTTCATATGTATCATATCTACTTTCTGCACTATTGAGTGTACGTGAAGCGTATGCTATTGGTTTATCTTTATTTATTGGGCCTTGAGACAAAATTCCGCCTATGGCATAGCCAGAGGCGTCTGTAGTAACGACAAATGGTTTTGAAAAATCGGGAAAAATTAATACTGGTTCTGTGCAGAGCCGATCTTTCAATTCTTGAAAACTTTCTTCCTGATTTTTATCCCATAGAAACGGAACATCATTTTTTAAAAGTGTTGATAATGGTTTAGCCAATCGTGCGTATCCCTCGATAAAACGCCGATAATATCCTGTGAGTCCTAAGAACTGTCGAATATTTTTAACATTTTTTGGTCTTGGGAATTCTCGCACGGCTGTTAATTTTTTCGGATCCGGTTTTAATCCAGAATCCCGATAATATGGCCCAAATATACCACTTCTTTCTTTAAAAATTCGCACTTATCTGGCTGTAATGATAAATTGGCTTGTCGCAATCGATCGAATAGTCTTAAGCATTTTTCCTGGTGTTCTTCCGACGTTTTAGCGTAAATCACGATATCGTCAAGATATACGAATAGTTCCTGCCCTTGGAGTCCTCTCAACACCATATCCATAGCCCTTTGAAAGGTAGGTGGCGCGTTTTTCAGACCCATAGGCATTCGGACATACTCATAATGACCATATGGAGTGGTAAAGGCTGTTTTATGGCAATCATCCGGATGCATCTTTATCTGATAGAATCCGGAGGCCAAATCAAAAACTGAGAAATATCGGGCACCGCCCAGTTGATCTAGAATATCGATTATATTCGGCAATGGATAAGCATCGCCAATCGTTTTTTCATTCAACTGACGGAAATCGAGCACCATTCTCCACCGCGCATTTCCCTGAGAGTCCGGTTTTTTCGGCACTACCCATACAGGTGTATTATACGGCGATCCTGATACTCGAATTAACCCTGCCTCAAGTAATTCTTCAACCTGTTTTCGTATTTCTTCTTTATGAATGACTGGGAAACGATATTGCTTTGAATTAACAGGGAGATTATCCGTGGTTGGAATTGTGTGCATAACTACGTCCGTAGCGCCTAGAACTTCACCTGGGAGATGAAATCTATCAGCGCCTTTCCGGATCAATTCATGGATCAACCCAACTTCATTTTGTTCCAGATGATCTAAACGGAGTAATTCTATTATTTTCCCAAAACGATCTTCGTCTGGTACTTGGCCTGTTATCATGAAGAGATCAAAATTCACATCGAGATTCTTTTTTATTTCCTCACAGATTTTCTTTCGATTTTCGTACACAACAACTTCACGTTTTTCAAATGGAACAATCGCATTTTCAAAATTCGCTCTTTCTTTCGAATTTTTCCCAAGTTCCGGAATCAGATGTCGGTTCATTTCCTCTTCCGGCTGAGCATTTTCACTCATGCCTTCGGGTTGCGAATCCAACTCTTTATTCATTTCTCGATGGAGAATTATATCGCCTATCGGATTGGAACTGGAATCTTCTACAGGAATAGAGACGTTAATTTCGTTAACGATTTCTACTTTTTCCTCAAAATTATTCCTCACAAGATTCTTTGCTACTGGGTTCAGGATTTGGATTTCAGGATTATCAAAATTCTCACAATTCTTTTCGGATTTCTCTCGAGTCTCACGATTTTTATAACTTCCAGGATTTCCAAGATTTTTATGATTTCCAGGATTCTTATGATTTTCAAAATTCTTACAGTTTTCAAAATTTTCAGGATCTTTGGAATTCTTACTATTCTCGGGTTTTTCAAAACTTTTAGACGTTTTAAGATTTTTACGATTCTCTGGATTTTCTCTATCAAACTCTTCGCTACTTACAGGATTTTCTGGATTGCTTACAGGATTTTCTGGATCGCTTACAGGATTTTCTGGATTGCTTACAGGATTTTCTGGATCGCTTACAGGATTTTCTGGATCGCTTACAGGATTTTCTGGATTGCTTACAGGATTTTCTGGATTGCTTACAGGATTTTCTGAATTTTCGCGATTTTCAACATTCTCACAATCTTCAGGATTTGTACGATTTTCCCAATTCTTAAAATTTGCACAATAATTTTCATCTTTTTCACGATTCTCAAAATTGTCATTCTTTTCAAAATTCTCATCAAAATTCTCAACATTTTCAAGATTCTCTAATCTCGTTTTCTTTTCCAATTGAATAAAGTTTTCGAATTCCTGTTCAAAATTTACTCTCGACTTACCAACCAAACAATCAGCAAGATTTTCAAAACTCACAGGATCAGCAAGCTTTCCTTTGCCTACGGGATACTTGGACTGAACAGGGTTCTTCTTCTCAATGGAATTTCTACCGAGCTTCTCGAAATTCTGATTCTCAAGACTTTTCATAGGATTATTTTCATCAATTAAATTCTCAAAATTTTTACTCATAACATTTTCACTAGACTTGACTGGATTTTCACTGGACTTGACTGAATTTTCACTGGACTTGACTGAATTTTCACTGGACTTGACTGAATTTTCACTGGACTTGATTGAATTTTCACTGGACTTGATTGAATTTTCACTGGACTTGACTGAATTTTCACTGGACTTGACTGAATTTTCTGAAATTTCTACCTCGATTTTATCTTCAAACATTTTCTTATCTGAACCTGAATTCTCGCTCCGATTCTTTGAATTCTGGGTATTCATCTCTGGATCTTGAATTTTTATATCATGAATTTTTCGGGATTTCTCGGGGAACCTCCCCCCTTCGATTCTACTTACCTTCGAATTAATTTCCCTGTTATTTACTCTTGTGCAAGGAGTAATTCCGATAGCCATCTTTATGGATGGATCGGTTTCCCCCTGCATGTCAACGTTCTGTGACACGAGTATTTGTTGCATTTCCTTATTCTCTCTTTTTGGCAAAGAGAGCGGAGCAGGCAATAGGGTCACTACTGGTATCTCGATTTCGACTGTTTGATCTCTGTGATTCGTTACGTAGATATATGCCTTTCCTCTCTTATTTTGGACCAATCCTTGTTGGATGGTTACACCCTCACCGGTCGTAAGAGACGGCAAATATCCCTCCCGAACTTCGTTATTTTTTATACGTACATAGAATAATCTGGTTGTATGAGGTGGAAATAGCATACTCTCTCTAGTGTAGAACGGAACTTTTCGTCCACGAACTTCCAAACAAGAGTTCTCATAATCGATTTTTGCAAGATTATCGCGGAAAAATTCGGATGATAATATTCCTGATTGTTTTATAGGGAAATCTTTGGTAACGAGATGAAAAATTGTATCTATTCCGAGAGTCATGACTTCCAAGAATCCCAATGTGTGAACTATGTTATCGGTTATCCCTCTCAAACCTAAAATTTCGTCAGTACAAATAAACGTTCCTTCATATGGAATATTTTCTTTTAAAATGTTTTTACTTGCTCCTGTATCCAGCATTAAAATGATTCTTCCTAAATTGCCTCCTTCGAGTGCGATTGTCGGTGGAATCACATCATCTGCTGGTCTTGAGAGGAAAACATCGATTATCCTTGGCTGAAATTTTGCGCAACGTCCATCACTAGGGTTGGGTGAATTCCCGTAGGAGCCTCCGCCTGGGCACCCGTTCCCGGCTGGCCATACCCGTTTCCCTGTTGTGAGGCTTGCAGGTTATTATTATATGCCCGTTTTTTACATTGTTCGATCACGTGACCAGGAATCTTGCAATACCGGCAAAAAGCTTGTGAAGGGGGTGATTGAGCGGCCTGTGAATAGCTCGCAGGGCCGGCTGAATTTGACGCTGCATGATTGGAGTTCGCGAAAAAATTTGGACCTGGTATTCCCTGATTAGCCTGATTAAAAGTTGGGGTCGGACAATCTTTCGCAAGATGTCCCCATCCATGGCATCTATAGCATTGCCCTGAGATAGATGGCTTCCCCGGAAGCCCTTGATTACCTGTGAATGTTTGATTTTCGGTTTTACGTTGTGTTTCATAGCAAGCATCAGGATTATGCCCAGCTCGACCGCATTTATGACACGGATTCTGATAACATTTTTCCGTGATATGTCCTCTCTTTCCGCATTTTTGGCAAATTGTCAATCCTTGACTATTCGCCATGCCGGGTCGAGAGTAACATCTATTCGCGGTGTGACCAGGTTTTTCACAGATTTGGCATGTAAATGGGACCACGTGCTGTTTCACGGGACCGACAGTCGGACAACCTTTGGCTGCATGACCCGTTAACCCACACAACTGACATGTGGTCCTGGGTGGAGGCGCAGCGGCACCCTGACCCCTTTTACACTGATTCGCAGTGTGCCCGGGCTTTCCGCATAGCTGGCAGCTTACGGGGCCCGCGACTCCTGCGCTCACCTGTTTCCCTGATACATTATTATTCTTTTCAGGTTCAACTAAATTTATTACGCCCTTTTTCTCGGATTTTTCGAATACTTTGGGTTTTGTTGTATTATTTTCTCGCACACGTTTTACGTCGGCTAACTGGCGTTCAATTGCTTTGGCTTTTATTACCGCATCACTAAGAGATCCTTCAACGCGCATTCTTGCTTCTATTTCAGGCAATAATCCGCGAGTCATGACTTTCCTCACCATTTCATCAATTTTAGCCTTTTCCTCGTTAGTTACTGGAGCGTCGGATGAATACGCTTGCAAAATCTTTTCGGCGAAATAACGTATTCTATCTACATAATCGTCTACACTTTCGTTCGGCTTTTGACAGGTATTTCCTAATTCCGCGATTAATTGATACACGTCTCGCGGAGGATCATATGTTTCGCGGAGATACTCGATATACTCGGTTACGTTTCCGAAAGTAATTTTTGTAATTTTATTCCAAATCGGGGGTGGCAGTTTAATTTTTACGAGTTTTAGCAGATGAACTTGAAGAGCCTCCCCTGCTATCGCGGCTGCTGTTTCAACACCAAATAAATATCGCCCGAGCGATTCGCGTTTTCCATCGAAATCCGGGACAACTTTCATCGCTTCCCTTAAAAGGTTTAACGCTTCTTGATTTAATACCGCCATGATCGGAGGATCAAAAGAATTATCAAGAGTTTCGTCGAGCTCTAAATCAATGAGATTTACGCGGGGTGATTTAATAGTACGAGATTTTGTAGGAGTCCGGTAATTATCAGTAGGCCAGAATAAATTATAAATTGGACTAAATGACCAATTTTTCCCGGATTTTGAAGTTGACGGTTTTTCGGTTTCGGTTTTTGAAGTTGTATCTATTTTCTGATTCGCGAGGTCCGATTTAGAAGTTTCATTTTCCGAATCCCCAAACTCATCTAAAATTCCCGAATTTTCATGCGGTTTGGTTGTTAAGTTTTTCAATTTTTCCTCTGTATCTTTAATTGATTCATTTAATTCTCTTTCATAGGCGTCTTCGTCTTCATCGTCCGTAATTTCTGGGGAATTACTCAAAAGACTCGATTTTTCTCTTAATTTTCCAATTTCTTTTCTGGTTTCGAGGGATTTTGAACGCAATGAACTGGTTCCTACTATATTTTTCCTAGATCTTCGCTCCTTTGGATAATCGCTAAGAATCTTATCGTCTATCGCTGATTTTGATCGCGTTCCTCGACTCATTTGGGGCCGAAAAGACTATCGGGGAACATCCGGTGGACAATCGGACTTACCTTGGTCCACATCTGATGAGGGGACGGAGTACAATGAAATTGCAGGGAAAAAATCGGCAAAATACCGTGAAATACAATGAAATATTGCGAGATATAATGAAATATTACCAGATCAAATTAAATCATGCACATGTTATTGGGAAAAAAAAATTCATGCGCAAACAATGCAAATAAACACAATATTTTCCAGGAAAACACACTCTCGAAGATCCCGGACGAGCCCCCAATTTGTTACGTCTCAGCCGGCTAGCTTTTCATCTCGGTCAAGAAGAGATAAAACCCTTCCTTTACACGTTTTTCGAAATAGCAGCGTTCTGCTGGACAAGTGGCCTTTTCGAGCCTAACCTTGCGGAAAATTGCTCAGGACGGCCGTGAGAGTGTATTTTATTGAGCTCGGTGGCTTAAATAACGGATTGTAACTGAAGCGTTGGAATATGGCGACAACACAAAAAAAAAGATAATATGTTGAAAAATTGCATAGTCGAAAATTATAAAGGTCGCGTATGAACAGGGATCTCGATTAAACCGCTGCTGCAATTCCTCCGGATTGAACAGGGTGATTTCTCTCAGCCGGGGAGAATTTTACACGCGAAACGATTTTAATGGGAATGGATGTCTTTTGATTTTTAAAATAAACCCAGCACGTTAAAGCAACCAGGATGAGCAAACAAAAGATCATTAACAGGGTCGCGATTCGTAATTCGACGATAGGATTCATCGTTAAGTGATTTTTTTCTGATCGGTAGCGCAACGACTTTCCGTGCAGGAATTATTTTTCCGGAAATATCCAACCAAAGAAACCATCACCGATGAAGATTTACTTTCTCCAAACGTTCAGAACTACTACAAGAGACCGAAAAATATTCATTTAGAATTTTTAAAAGTGGGAAAATATAAATCCTTGAAAGGTTACTTGGAGTGGAAAACGACTTTTTTTTTTATTCATAAATCCATTTGAACCGGAAAATTATTTTTCCGCAGCCAACCAAAACCGTCCACGAGCGAAAATTATCCTCCTACAGATAATCATTTTTTTAGGAGATAAAATCAGGAATATTTGAGGAGGTTTTCGGATTGAGTAGTATTTGTGTTGCTCTGAGAGGTTTCACATCAGCAGCCGCTGGCCGGTATGGTAGCCTGTACCAACAACTGTGTGTTCCGGGTCCCAGAGCTTGTGTGTAATCCTAGGGAATCACCTTCGTGGTTAGTCACTGACTGGCAGGATTGCCTGGGTCAGCCGATCTAACCCGTCAGAACCTTCGGATTTGTTCGTGTGTGATTTTTGTGTAACCCTCGGGGCCTTTTGATATCAGCCACTGGCCGGTATGGTAGCCTGTACCAACAACTGATTCGCCGGGGGCCGACGGTTTGTAATGTAGAACGGAATTGATTCTTGGAATTGAATTTAAATGACGGAAGAAAATAAAGGAAAAATCTGAACTAAACAAGGGTAATTGTCTCGATAGCGTTCGGTTGCGAGGCTCCGGAATACAATAACCTTCCGGAAATAAAATCAATTTCCAAAAGTGGATATCTAAAATGAATCATTTTTCAAAAGTTATTAAAACTTAAACGAGATTAGTTTTCGGAAATGAATACTTTAGAGTGAAATTATTTCTCAAAGTTTTTAAACAAAACTAATTTTCAGGAATGAATATTTAAAACCAAATTATTTTTCAAATTATTATTATTCAGAAACAAAGTTAATTCTTTAAAATGAAATTATTTTCCAAGTTAGTAAAATTTAGAAATAAAATTAATTTTTCGGGAAGGAATATTTAAGATGAAATTATTTTTCAAGTTAGTAAAATGTGGAAATAAAGTTGATTTTTCGGAAATGAATATCTAAAATGAAATTAATTTTCAAAATTATTTAAAATTTGAAATAAAATTAATTTTCAGAAATGATGGGAATTTAAAAACAAAATTAATTTTTGAAAGTTAGAATTTGAAATGGAATTATTTTTCAGAAATTATTAATATTTAAAACAAAGTTGAATTCCGAAAATAAGTATTTGAAATAAAATTAATTTTCAGAAATGATGGGAATTTAAAAACAAAATTAATTTTTGAAAGTAAGAATTTGAAAGGAAATTCGGAAAGTCCTATAACCTAAAATTCACCCTTCAGAAATGTCTTTCGGAAACATCTAGGATTAAAAGTCAATCTCTCGGGAGTAGAAACGAAGTTAGCTGTTTCCTTCCAGGAAGAAGTCA
This sequence comes from Alloplasta piceator, assembly GCA_946863875.1. Taxonomy (NCBI): domain Eukaryota; kingdom Metazoa; phylum Arthropoda; class Insecta; order Hymenoptera; family Ichneumonidae; genus Alloplasta; species Alloplasta piceator. The sequence goes on from OX333078.1 coordinate 18,832,870, forward strand.
AATTTGAAACGCACTCTTCCTCATAGAAATGAAATTTTTGTGACAAGATTATTTTTAGAAATAGTTAAATTTGAAGCAAAATTATTTTTCATGGAAATCCCTTGAAAACGATTAAAATTCAAAATCCAGCTTTTAAAAATCGAAATGATATAATTGAAATTTGAGAAATTATTTTTCGGAGTTTTTCTCCAGAATTACCTTAAGTTCATGATTTATTTTCAGAGATAGTATTTAAAATAAAATTATTTTTCAGGTCTAAACAAAAATCGGAAGCAAAATCATTTTCCTGAAATCGGGGGAACAGAGAGAAAACTTAATTTATTCATAGCTCGCTAGATTCGTCTCATGGGAAGTGAACGCGAGATTGGGAGGATTTATCCCTAATGATCAAATAGGTCATGATGAAAATCACAATAGCGAGTACGGCAATGACCGCGACCCCTAACCACGCTGTTAATTCTTCTGGTTTGATCATTCTGAGGTTAACGTTAAATAATTGAAGGGGAGAACAATTTCAGAACCTTTTCCGCAAGAACCTTTCATCAGCAGAGTCATTGGGCCTATCAACGGGGCACACAAAATGAAAAGGGAAACAAAACAGAAATTACAATTTTTAATTATGAAAATAGTCATGAAAATTATTAAAATTTTAGAACAAAATTAATTTCAAAAGTGAACATCTAAAATGAGGTTATTTTCCATAAGTTATTCAAGTCCGGAAACAAGATCAATTTCCGAAAGTAGATTTTTAAAATGAATCATTTCTCAAAAGTTATTACAACTTAAACAAAATTAATTTTCGGAAATGAATATTTTTGAGTGAAATTATTTCACAAAGTTTTGGAACAAAACTAATTTTCAGGAATGAATATTTAAAACCAAAATTATTTTTCAAATTATTAAAATTTAGAAATGAGATTAATTTTTTTCGGAAGCGAATATTTGAAACGAAATTATTTTCCAAAATTATTAAAATTTGAAGGAAAATTATTTCCTTGAAATCAGAGGTGCAGGAGGAAAATTTAATTTATTCATAACTTGCTAGTTTTTCCGACAAAAATGTCGCGAGAACTCGGTGAGGGAAATCGGTCAACCCACCGGGAGAGATCCTCGCGGGACGTCGAGATCATGTTCCCCTGGATTGCGAAATTCTCATGCGAAAGACAATTTTTCTAATTTTCTCCTTTCTTACCTGGTGTTGTTCTCTTTGAGGGGTGAGAAATGGCAGACGGGCTGCAATGACGATGAATCGAAAGACGTCGATGAGTCCGGTGACAAGAGGTTGTGCGACGGAGATGAAGCCAGGAATCAGAGCTCAAACAACGGGGATGAATCCCGAGAAATCCAATGAATCCGACGATGAAAACAATCCCAAAACGATGAAACGCAGGATAGCTCGATGCGACGAAGGGAAAGGCGATTTGAAGATACTAAACTGGCACTGTTTACGATATTTTGGTTGCTTATATTTTTCACAGCTCCACACAAGGATTCACAGATCTATTTCTCTTTTTTTTCCACACAATTCACTCGATGATCCCGCACAATATTTATGATCACGTCAATAGTAAGGTTAGAATAAAAAAATGTTTGAAATTATGGTTATCAGAGTTGCGCATAAAGATTTGACGGAAAGAAAGAAATATATTCGGAGGAAAAGAAAGATGCTTTAACAATTATGTTGAATAAAACCACACTCAAAATCTCGACAAAACTTTTCCAGAACTGAATATTTAATGAATATTGAGACGAGTGTCGTGGAATACTTGAAGCGCGCAAAGTCCGAAGATGATTAAGGGTGCGTGTGCTTCTTGACACGCGTTTTTATAATCATGACCCGCTTAGCTTCGGGAAGGGGTAATTCGTCCCTTGTCTCCAAGACGTTCACGCCTTGGTTCTCCCCTCCACCTCGCTGGTCATCCTAGTTTTTACAATAATTAAACTATAATTAAACTTAATTTTTTATACCGAATTACTTTCATTCTTCCATACTTTTATAATTCGCATGTTGGAGGACAATTTTCAATTTTTAATTTTCAATTTTTATGTAAATTTTCGCGCGTACAGGGAGTCGAGGGGTCTCTTTTTCGCTCTCCCTCTCTCTTACTCCCGCCCTCGCTTGGGCTCTCGCCACGCTCTAGGCCCCGCCACGGAGGCTCTGACCATCCCTCTCTTCTCTTTCGCTCTCGCACGCGCGCTCGGACTCTCTCACTCATCGATACTTCCAATTGGCTTAATTTTCGGCTATGACTCTCTCACTCTCTTTCCTATGACAAATTCATATTTCTTTCTCTTTCTTTGCTCTACTGCTCTGCATTTCCTCTTTTCCCTTCGACTCCTCCCATCGTTCGTTTGCAAGAGAAGGAGAGTCTTTAAATTAATAAATTTTACTTTTAGTTAAATGAATTATTTTTTTCTTTTTTCGATGATTCCAATAATTTCTTTCAATAAACTGTTTTATAATTTCCAAAAAATTCGATGATTTTACAATCTCAAAATTGTAAATTTTCCTTATTTATTGAACTGATTTTCTATGGAGGAAAAAAAAAAAATGCGCTGATAAAATTATTATAATGAATATTTTAACATTTCAATTACTTCTGTCAATAAAGATTAAAGGGTCCAAAGATTCAATTGACAAATTATTAGAAAAGATACAAAAATTCTTATTTGAATTGTATCATTCAAAATTAGAATTTGGTCATTTTAATTAAAACCCTTTGTTTGAATTTACCTACTTGAAATCATCATTTTGAAATAAAATCTGTATTATTGGAATTTCCTGATTTTTAATAAAATTTTTATGTGAATTCTATCATTTGAAATAAATAAATTTTTGTATTAGCCTGGAACAAATCATTCATACATGCATTCATAATTAATAATAATTCGCTCGTATTCTTTGAGGCGAAATTTCTCCTGAGATTTTTAATTTGTCTTTTCATACAAAAAAAAAGAAATGCTTTTGAATATTACTTGTGCCCATATATGGCGTGTATCCTCTGTAGCAGCCCGTTGTGCGAGAGAGAACGACGCGATTCAAGGGGGCAGCGGGCCTCGTGTCGTCCGCGGGGCGCGAGGAGATTTCCTCGGACCCTTGGACAAACACTCACGCCTGCCTCGCTAATTCTCTCTCGCGCGGACTTATTTTTCCTTGAGAGTTGATAAATTTAATTACGCCCGGATGTTTAATATATTCGATATGTTCCTCTGCTTGAAAATCTCAACTATAAACGTTGGAAATAAATAGATATTGGGTTGCACTGAAGTGCTCTCCATCTCCAAGCGATTTCCTTTCTCTTTCCCCGCAGGGTGACTAATTCTCGAAGAGCCACGTGTGCTCTTTTCACGACGCAGTGGTGTTCTTTTCTTTCGTCATTTTTTTTCGCATGTTCCTTTCCCTTTTTTTTTCTTCTACCCTAATAAATCATCGCAAAACCCAACCATCTTGAAACTTTCAAGCAGCGAAATTCAATATTCTCAAGAGGAATTTTTCCTCTGCGCTTTTTATGTTTGTGTTTTTTTTTCCAAAAAAAAATAAATAAATCTATTTTCTGATTCGACCGACCTGACCCAGGCAATAATTTCCATTCTTGAATTTAGACTTGACTTGACTTTATTGTCCTATTTTTCGGACTTTCGGGATTTCAAAATTATTTCATTACTAAAAATGAAAGGGAAGAACCACTGATCGTACGTATTAATATCATTACTCTACGTATCATTCATGACGGCGTCGGTGTGGACACACGCTAGTGTACGTGAGTATCTCGAATTTAGTGTGTGTGCCACGCGCTTTCAAAGATTTTAATGCCCGCGTCGCTTGGCCCGACAGAGGCCCTATCGCTATTTTCTCGGAGTCCGTATCTCCGCGGATGTTTAAGATATTTGATATACCATCTTTTCTTTCGGCATTATAATTACTTCGCTCGAAATTCTCCTCGATGGTATGCGTTGATGCGTGAGGCGTCAACGCTGTCGCTAGGGCCTGCAATTCGAGAATTGGTGGGAATATGACCACCGTAAGGATAGATCCTCGCCTTGACCGTGTTTCCCTCTCATGCGCATTTTTCCTCGAGAATTACCCGATATAGGTAAACCCGCGGACGATGAGAAATCCCGAAAGTCGCGGGACGTAACAACCTCATAACACACTTTCGATTTCGGTACAAATTTTACAGGATGTCTGTCATTGGGTAAAGAGTCTGTAAAAAAAAATTCAGAATGGCACCTACAATGGTTACGATGGAAAAAATAAAAACCTTGCGAAATTTATCTACGGTTATGAGATTTCGCAGGGTTTTTATTTTTTTTCATTGTAACCATTGCAGGTGCCATTCTGACAATTTTTTCGCCGACTCTTTACCCAATGACAGACATCTTGTAAATTTGTACTGAAATCTAAGGTGTGTTATTAGGTTGAAAAAAATTTTATTCTCATTTTTTTTGCCAAATTTCTATTTTCTCAATGCAGAAAAATTATTATTTTAATTTTTTTCGATAAAGTGGAAAATTTAAAAAAAAGTTTTCATTCTCATTGTCTGCGTTCATTTGAATTTGTAGAAGCTCTTGCGATATGTGTGTGTGTTTGTAAGTTAAGGGTTGGCGATGGTTCCCCCTAGTGAGGCTATTGTTTTTGTGTGGTTGTTCCTTTGGAAGCATGTTGCTGTGGAAATCAGATAATAAATAACATTCAAAGAATACGGACTAGTATTTATTTTTGTTGCAAAAATCAGAAGTGGGATAAACTATTAATGTGAATCCGAGGCGCCATTTAAATTGATTTCTATGATGTGCTCGTGAAATCCGCAAAGCTGTGTGGTGTAAGTCGGGAATAGTGTGTGTCGTTACGCTGAGTGCTACGACAGGCTTGTGAAGCTCGTGAAGCTGTGTGCGGCGAGAAAATATTCAAAGGGAAAAAGACATATTATAGATTAATATGTATCCTGCTAAGCTAAAAGTTGTTCAGCTACGAGTAATACTCGAACAACGACAGTTGCCAACAGATGGACGGAAACCGGAATTAATCCAAAGAATGAACGAGCTGGACCCGACAGGTAATTGGGTCACTGAAGCATTACAAATGATAACCCAGAATGAACAAAGTGATGGGATGGATGATTGTGCCGATACGCATGGGAATAATGTGAATGGGGAAGAAGGACGTATCGGTGAAGTGACAGTTGATATTCACAACGAACCACGAGTCGAAAATGCTAGCGCTTCACTCGCCGAAAATGTAAACCAGCAACAGGATGGTGGCCATGGTACGAATGACGCAATTCGATTCAGAGGTGTTCGGCGTGATGGACAAGACGATTGTGAGCAACGGATGGAGTACATAAGACAACGTGAAATGGAGCTTATGAGCCGAGAAATCGATCTTCTGAGACGAGAAAACGCCATCTTGAGAGTTTCGTCGTCATCCATTGCATCACGGACTCCAGCGAGTATAAAAAGCGTGATCGAGTTACTCAGTGAATACAACGTGTCGGGCGAAGATTATGAAAGGTGGAAGACTCAAGTGAATCTGCTTCGGACCACATGTGACCTGGACGATAATTGAACAAAAATTATGGTGGGGTCCAAGTTGCGTGGAAAAGCGTTTAAGTGGTATCATTCTCGAGTTGAGCATCTTACAATGTCGCTGGAAGAGTTGATGTCAGAAATGCAGTCGTTGTTTGATCAGAGGCCTGGAAAATTAGAATTGAGAAGAAAATTTGAAGCCCGAGAATGGCGGAGGAGTGAAACCTTTAGTGTTTATTGTCATGATAAGTTAATCTTAGGCAAGACTGTCCCCGCACCATAAGAAGAGACTACATCATTGATGGAATTCCGTCTGAGCATTTGAAGTATCAGGCCCGAATGCATTCATTCTTGTCCGTCCACGATCTTCTGAAAGCTTTCAGAAAAATAAAGCTAGAAACGCCCAAGCAAGGAGAAAAACGGGATCACTCGACAACAGCAAATTTTAAAGAAAAATGGGCGGAAAACGCCAAAACCATGGCAAGAGCCGTTGTTAAGTGCTATAAATGCGGTGGAACTGGCCACTACACGAGGTATTGCAAGGCACCAGCAAAATCGAACGATTGCGACCATCTCTTGGCTCAAGGTACTACCAAAGTAGGGAGAAAAATCTCCTACGTCGACGAAGACGTCGAGAGCGCGAGCCCATCGGAGGTCGTAGAAAGGAATGCGGAACGAGAGGATACCGACAATGAAGGAATCTACGTTGTCGACGTGAGCGCTCCAGAAACGGACAATTTTTAAAAATCGGCGGATTTTGAGATAGTGAATATGGCTATGTTCTCTTTAATTCTCAGGATTAATACGGGGTGCACGTCAAGTTTGATAAAAGCGCGATTTGTAAGCAGTCAAGATATGAAAGCCCCTGATGTTAGTTGGCAGAAATACCACGGGCTCAATAAGTCAAAAGTGATTGTAATCGGAGTTATTGTCGCGCGGGTTACGTTAGAAAAGAAGACTAAGGATATTACTATTGGTGTTGTCCGAGATAAGACCATGTTTACTCCTGCACTTTTGGGTCAAGATACATTAAAATCTTTCGGTTATGGGCTGACAAAAGTCCAGCGTATGACAGGGCGATGTTGGAAACATTAAATATCGAAGTTAAATCAGCTGCTCTTATCGAAAGACTTTAGGTTAATCCAAATATTTTGCAAGCAGATTGCGATAAATTTCAGGACATTTTTATTGAGAATTATGAGGAAAAAAAGGACCAGATCTGCCGAAAGTGCAGGCTGAAGCACACATCACGTTAAAAAATGACCAACTCGTTCAATTTTGCCCGCGCAGCCTTGCGTATGTTGACAAGGAAAAGGTTAAGACAATATTAGACGACCTTCTCGACAGAGCTATTATTCGGGAAAATAAGTCAGAATACTCGTCCCCAATAGTTTTGACTCGAAAAAAACGGGAGAAATTAGAATGTGTGTGGATTTTCGCGCGTTGAACAAGATAATGGCTCGGGACAATTACCCTCTTCTACTAGTTGAGGATCAATTAGATGAGTTACGAGGCAAACAGTATTTTAGTGCTCTGGACTTAAAAGGCGGTTTTTATCACGTCGCCATGGCTCCCGAATCCATTCGTTACACTTAATTTGTAACACCAATGGGATAGTTTGAGTACATGCGTATGCCGTTTGGCCTGAAAATTGATCCGTAATGTTTTCAGCGGTTTATAAACAAAGTCATGGCCGACTTTATAAAATCTGGTCAGGTGATAGTCTATATGGATGATATCTTCATCGCGACAGAAACCATGGAGCAACACTTTCATATGATTAAAAGGGTGCTAAACACACTTGTCGACAACAAATTAGAATTAAAGCTGGATAAGTGCACGTTTCTAGGCACCGAGATAGATTATTTGGGATATCAGGTTACAAAAGAGGGATTGAGTCCAACTAAAAATGGAGTAGCGGCAGTACAAAATTTTCCAGAACCTCAATCGACCAAAGAGGTGCATAGTTTTGTCGGATTAGCTTCATATTTTCGAAAATTTATTGAGGGATTTTCCGCAGTCGCGAAACCTCTACATAAATTGTAACGGAGATCTTACGATCCAGTTACCTTCGCCCATATCTCACTATTCTCGACGCCGCACAGTGGGGCCAAATCCAAAAAAGCTGGCCAAAAGTCGAAAAATAAAGTTTAACTTTCGGTAATTTTTAGTCGTGGGTTAGGTGGGGGAAGAGTCCGAAGGTCAAATTCTTGGCATCAGCGGGCCCTAGCCCTTATACCTGCTTTTGTACGGCAGTTGAAAGGGAGCCCTCGAGCGAGCTCGACGCATCGTGCAGTAAATGACCATTTCAACGCTGTATTGAACAGGACGCCAAAACTTTACAATATATCCGATTCGAATTTTTTCGAATGGAATCAACAGCTGAAAGTGAGTAGAAATTCATTGTGTAACTGAAAATTGATAATAAGAGTTCATGCGATAATAATAAATGAATCATTTGTACGAAAATTCACGGAAAATTACAAGTGAAAATTCTAAAAACGTAGAGAAAAGTTGATAAGTTCTACAGTGTTCCACGAGCTGACCTATCACATGTTGTAGATGGATGTATTATTGAATGGAAAACATCGAAAATGGCTGCGTTTAGCTGCGCGCGTGTCATTGCTACGAGTTTTTGCAATATAAAACATAGTTTTCTGAATTTCGTACATTAACGACGCGGAATGTCTTTCTTGAATTGAATCTTTTTCTTGAATTTTATTGCGGTCTTCATTGTACACTGAAATACATTGGCACCCATCCAAGCAGCGTGTCGCGGTCGGTCGAGTTGAAGAGCGCTATATCTATATATGAGGGATTCTCTGTCAACTCAGCCACTTTTTTTCGACCATCTCGCTGTGCCCCATAATTGGTTATATTAAAGTGCTACTAATTTGTGAATTTCTCCACAATTTTAAATTAAAAATTTTACAAATCGCCGTTTTCTTTCCAAATGAATATATCTCGGAAATTTGAAGTAATTGGAAAAAAAAGACTGCACATAAAAGTTGTAGTTTTGTGTTAGCATTTGAGCGGAATATTTGAAATAGTTTTTACGTTCCGGTAACGCTGATTTTTTACCAAAAAATAGAATGATTATTTTTTTATTCAAAAAGGCCACTTTTTTTGACTGAAAAAATTAGTCTCTCAGTATATCTGACGATATCGCGAAAAGATCACTAGGGTGACACGGATCGAGGTTCTAGGGTAAAAAATAAAACCACATAAATTAATTTTTTTTCTACCGAAATCTGTGGCTGAGTTGACAGAGAATCCCTCACATGCCTCTTAGTTATATGGTTAAGCCCCAGAGGGGAGAGAATATCAGAGAGTTTAATGTATTGAGTTCTATGGACCGTAATTCTTTTTTATGCATATTTTATTTTTATTTTCAAATAATATTTAAAAATAAATAATAGAAACGAGGTTGAATATGGAATTATCCATCTATATAGATATTATATTTTTCAATTTTAGAATTAGTCGCTGATGAACGTGGAGGATGTGGCTTAACAAGGAAGGAAATTTTTTCGATCACGAAAGGTTACCTGAGTGGAGGAGTGCCTAAAACGTATACAATAATCGAAAATTTTGTGTCCACAAAATTGCAACGCCCTTTCGCTCTATCAGACAATGCAAAAACTGCCCTCCGCAAGTTGTTGCACCTTTTGCATAAAAAGTGGCAGCACGCATCAAGACATGAAGAGAGATTTCTGCAACAATATTCTGAGTGGTTGAGCGTGTTTGTTTCTTTCAAAGAATCAAAAAAATCTTCGGAAAAATCTGCAAATTTGAGTCGGCCTTCTTCAGAATTTGTAGAGTCTAGTGACCGGACAAAACGAAGGAGGACTGAAGAATTACGCACAAGAAATACTACGGACGAATTAACGTATGCCACTCAAATGAGCCTTCGATCATCCGGGAAATCAGATGCTGCCAAAATTGTCCGTGATGTGGGACTGGGGAGCCCATCTCGAGCTAAGAAGTATAAGGAGTCCATAGATACCATTCGAGAAACGACTTTATCTACGGATGCTGCTTTGTCGCTCATAGTCGAACTAAAATTATCGAAATGGCAATATCAGCACCTTCGGAATAGAAGCAAAGAGCAGAGCTGTGATTTATTTCCGCCGTATAAATTGCCATATAAAGCCAAGCTCAAATGTTATCCGCCTAAGTCAGATATTTCTGTTAATGAATGTAGTGCTGAGGTAAAATTGCAAGCTTTGCTGCATCACACAGCTGATAGAATATTATTGACACTGATGGATCTTGTCAAAAGTTTGTCGGCTGAAAATGTTTGCAGCTTGATTTTAATTTGTAAGTGGGGCTGCGATGGCACTTCCGGCCAAAGTACGTACAAACAAAAGTTCACCAATGATGATGGAAGCAAGTCCGATGCTAATATTTTTTTCACATCAATCGTTCCACTGCAGCTTGTATCTGACGACCAAGAAACAAACGCAAAGCTTGTCGTATGGAAAAATCCGAGGCCGTCATCTCCTCGTTTTTGTAGACCAATCAGGATCCAATTTTTTCACGAGAGTTCTGAAGCCACTCGTGAAGAAATGGAGTATATTCAACAGCAAGAGAAGAATCTTATGCCTTTCGAAAAGATCGTAGATGGAAAAGCAATAAGAGTTTCTTTCAGACTGGCTTTTACGATGATAGACGGTAAAGTTTGTAACGCTATCACGCATAATAAGTCTGCTCAACGATGCTATTTATGCAAAGCAACTTCAAAAGACTTCAACAATATCGACGCAATTCTAAAAAAGGAAGTCTCTGAAGATCATCTACAGTTTGGATTGTCAACTTTGCATGCATGGATACGATTTTTCGAATGCTGTTTGCATATAGCATATAAGCTTGGAATTAAAAAGTGGCAAGCGCGTAGTGATAACGAGAAGGAACAAGTAAATATCCGAAAAACCAACATACAGAAAGGTTTCCGTATGGAATTAGGTCTGATAGTCGATCAACCAAAGCCTGGTTTCGGTAGCTCGAATGATGGAAATACCGCCCGAAGATTTTTCGAAAACTCAAGCATTTCTGCTGCGATAACAGGGATAGATGAGGACTTGATTAAGCGATTCCATGTGATATTGCAGACAATTTCGAGTAGCCATGAAATCGATTTCCTAAAATCCCAAGATTATGCCTTACAGACAGCTCGGAACTTTGTGCAATTATATCCGTGGTTCTACATGCCAACTTCGGTACACAAGATATTGATTCATGGTGCAGAAGTGATAAACTCAGCAATATTGCCGATAGGGCAGATGTCTGAAGACGCCCAAGAGTCTACTAATAAGTACATTAAAAAGTTTCGTGAAGATTTTGCAAGTTCCCGAGCCAAAACAATGGAGGACATTTTTTTACGGTTATTATTAATAACCGATCCCTTTATTCGAGTTTGCACGAATTACCGCGAAAAAATACAAAGTCGTTCCTTCCAGAAGCACTTTTATTGTTAGTTGCGCCATGTATACTAGCAAGTACAGGAAGTTCCAGCGATTTAATGGATAAATCAACTGATTGGGCATCATCTGATTCTTCAGATGACGATCTCTGAACTTTTAATCGACTGATTGTATGTTTATGCTATTATATATCACATATGGATATATTTTGTACATTCTCTATAAAAGTGATTTATTTCAAATGCGCCGTTTTGTTTTTATTTCAAATTTTAACTTTGGATTCGTAATCAGCGCCTCCGAAAACCCCCAAGTACTGACTTTCGGCCGAATTTATAACGCTTTCGACTACTTTCCAGCTTTTTGGGACTTTAAATCCGCCATTTTGTTTTTATTTCAAATTTTGACTGCGGATTCATAATCAGCGACCCCGAAAACCTCCGAGTACTGACTTTCAGCCGAATTTATGACGCTTTCGACTTTTTGCGAGCTTTTTGAGACTTCAAATCCGCCATTTTGTTATTATTTCAAATTTTGACTTCAGATTCATAGTCACCGACCCCAAAAACCCCCGGGTACTGACTTTCAGCCGAATTTATAACGCTTTCGACTTTTTGCCAGCTTTTTGGGACTTCAAATCCGCCATTTTGTTTTTATTTCCAATTTTGACTTCGGATTCATAGTCAGCGACCCCAAAAACCCCCGAGTACTGACTTTCAGCCGAATTTATAACGCTTTCGACTTTTTGCCAGCTTTTTGCGACTTCAAATCCGCCATTTTGCTTTATTTCCAATTTTGACTTCGGATTCATAGTCAGCGACCCCAAAAACTCCCGAGTACTGACTTTCAGCCGAATTTATAACGCTTTCGACTTTTTGCCAGCTTTTTCGGACTTCAAATCCGCCATTTCGTTTTTATTTCCAATTTTGACTTCGGATTCGTAATCAGCGACCCTAAAAACCCCCGAGTTCTGACTTTCAGCCGAATTTGTAACGTTTTTGACTTTTGGCCAGCTTTTTGGGATTTGGCCCCACTGTGCGCCGGGAGAGCCGTTGAGCGCCAGATACTTTTTTAATTAACAGCGGAAATTATCAAAACCGCTAAACGTAACCGAAACTAAAATTTACTTAATCTAACTAAACGCTGGCGCTTTGAATAGTGCGAATGGTCACGGTATAGCCGATTCGCTCAGGATGCTGGTTATGGAGAGAGGGCGTGGACGGCAGCCTAACTCACGAGTGCTCGCGAAACTCAGACCGGAAATGACGAACTCAACACGAAAATGTCCATTAACACGTGGTTCAGGCTAATTTATTTAACACTCACGACATGGTGGTACACTAATCCTCATAGTTGCGAAAATCGGTGCACGGACACGGAAGTAACTAAATTTACGATAACTCACACGATATCAACGGAAACGTAACTTTCAGAACGAGAAAGAGATAGAGCGCCAAAGCACCGGTAACGAACGTTAGCACGACACGGTAACGCAAGAGGGAGAATATCGAGAACGGAGACACTCAATAAATCCCAAATCGAAGCGAGAGATCCATAATTAAATTCACCATCGTCGATTCACCTAAAAGTAAAAGATTAATCACGAGAACATCTATGTAAGTTTTCTTAGATTATTGACAGGTAGCGATGTAACGATTCGAGAACGACGATAAATCCGAGATCAACGAAAATCGACATCACCCAGACAAATTATACTCCTATATAATCGAGAACAAATGATTAGAGAGAGCTCAGGAACCACGATAACATCCCAAATAAGAACGTTAAGGTAAAGGTAGCATCAGGAAAGAGAACATTAAAAGATAGCTCGAAAACGTTAGATAGCCTAACGATAGCTTATACGAGAATATTAGATAGCGTAACGATAGCTTATACGAGAACTTTAGATAGCATAACGATAGCTTATACGAGAACATACGAGAGCTCCCCGAGCAGCGAACCGCTCGGGACGACGCGAGAACAGCAAGAGAGCGAGTCAGTGAGCAGAGTAACCTCTCGAGACGACACTCGAGAAAGACTGCTTAAGCGCACGCGTAAAGAGAACGTGAATTTCCCCCCTCTACTCCTGACGTCACACGAAACGCGAGCGCCTTACACGACTCGCAAAACGCCGGGAAAATTCAAACGGCGAAACTGAAACTAAATTCATAATTAATTTATTCTAGTGATTAATAATTATTTATTCTACTTGATTACGTAAGGATGTTATTGCGTGGGGAAGGTTTTTTTTATATGAAAGAACCGTCCGTCAAGCCGTATTCTCCGGGTATGATGAATCAGGGCGAATTACAGAACGAAATATAACGATAACGAGGCGATCGGGCAATCCGTGGCGATTGGGTGATCGCAAATCCATTCGCCAACGGCCTTTCATGCTGAAACGTAAATGTAAACTGAAACGGAATAGAATCGCCCGTCCTCACCATACCGCCAATCGGAGCATCGAGATTTCCACTCGATCCTCCATACTGACGGGACTGACACACCGGAAGGAACCGAATATACCGGGTGTCTCGTTATTTTGGCCCTGATCCACGGTAACTCAGTATCCTGACTGTAACATGACCCTCCAATATAATAAACAAAACTCAAAACGTACAAGAACGCGAAAACGGAATGATAGATAGCTGAAACTGTATTAACTGAGGGCTCGAGAACAGATTTTTCGCGAAAAATACGCATACGAAACGGTCGGTACGACCTGTGGCGAGATACCTCAAAAAAATCACGTCATAGTACCCCCCTCCATGACTGATACGTATCGGATTCTGACGATAACTCGCTTCAGAGAACGTAAACTCGAACCCACACCTGAGATCCCACAAGGGCCAGGCAAATGCAGACAAAATCAACTGCAATTATAGAACTCAAATTAGATTAGTTTGTTACTCGAGCGAAAAATGAAAATTAGATAACGCTTAACCTACGGAACAATGCCGAGGTAACTCCGATAACTATGAACTCTAATCCTTAACGAAAACAATACTGAATATCTCAATCACCGGTTCGATATCTGTTCAGTAACACCTATACCTTTTTCACCGCAATTATTCAGGTAACTCGTTATCATCCTCTTCGGATTACTCAGGTACTCAACTGTTATAAACACGTAATCTTATGGCATAAATCCCGATCAGGTAACATCAGTACAAAAGGAAACGTTGATTTGAGCGCAATTTTGTCACAGCGGTAACGATAGCACAGTATGAGCAATACGTTAGCAATACGTTCGTTCATCGAAAACAATAGCTGAAGGCTTGCTCGTCTACACTGTTAAAAAATTTTATTTGAAACAAACAAAATTTATTTGATGCAAGTAAATAAATTATGTGTATATAATCCGCTAATTCGTTATTGGGATAAAGTAAATATTTTTTTGACAGAAATATCTTTGTTCAATAAGATCAAATATGAAGTCTTTTAAAACAACGCACAGTTATTATACGGGAGTGTACGGGTGACTGAAATATCAAACCGATTTACTTCAGTCAAGTAAATCAAAATTTTAATAAAGCTTCCGACTTTTTTGGTGCCGTCTGTTTCCATAGAAGTTAGAAAATGCTTTCTCTGATCTAGAAACTGCTCATTTAAATGGAACATCCCATCAGTTTCTTCCAAATACGAATCTATTGGTCGAATTACACATTGTTTTAGATCAATATTATGATATTTTGCATTAACTGATATAGATAGTTGTATCTAACCGGTAATTAGTCCAATCAACAGGAAAAATGATCGATTCAATAAAATGCGTATTGGATATTTGTCCCTAAACATGTTATAAAAAATATATAGCCCTTGCAAAATAATTTAATATGCATAGTTTACCGGCCCCAAAAAGTGATAAATAGAAAAAAATGAAAAATCTGCCCCAATTCTCCGATCTAATTTTTCTGTCCGACCGGGAATCGAACCCTCGACCCTGCCTATCGTACCTAATTACCTAACACGCTACCTATTACGCTATCGACTACTACTATGCACTTGACAAAAGTTAAGGGTTTATTTGGGTTTGAATTTTATCCGGCAAGGGAAAATTTATTTTGTTTATGAATACCTTTTTTTCATGAACACTCTGCTCGCTATAATTCGTATATATCGTACATACAAAAAATGCAAAATCATCAGATTGCTATTGATTAAAACTTTCGTTTTAATCAATAATAAATTGTTTAAGCAAATAAACAATAACAAATTCTTTAAACAAATAAACAATAACAAATTGTTTAAACAAATAAACCATTACAAATTGTTTAAACAGATAAACAATTACAAGTTGGTTAAACGAATAAACAATTTTCGGAGAGAAAAATGTTTAAATAAAATGAGAAAAAAATCAAAAATTTGAAATTAAAATAACGATACATTTGAACAATGGTTATAATTTCACCAATTCTTTGTAGTTTTAGTAATTTGTTATTGGTTAAAACGACCGTTTTAATCAATTGTTTGAAAAATAATTTTAAAAAATTGTTAAAAAAACAATAACAAATTGTTTAAAAAACAAGCAATAACGAATTGTTTAAACAAATAAGCAATAATAAATTGTTTAAACAAATAAGCAATAACAAATTGTTTAAACAAATAAACGATAACAGATTGTTTAAACAAATTAACAATTTTTAGAAAGAAAAATGTTAAAACAAAATGACAAAAAAATAAAAAAATCGAAAAGTATCAATTGATTTATTTTAGTCGTTAACTCATTTTTCGAAAAAATGGACTTAACCCGTTCTGCGCAGAAGCCACAGAAGAATCATCTTTATTTTCGATTTTAGAATACCGTGTCATAATATAACATAATTTTTTCTTGTACCGGAAAAATACACGGTAAGATGAAAAATTTAAATTACTTGCGTCAAAAAGTTTTGGTTAATTCACTCACAAATTTTCCATATACACAGCTAATAACTTGAATTTGTGTTAAATGAATAAAATATGATGCTCACATAAAATAATCATTTCAGGTAAATAATATTGATATTAAAAAGGAAAAAATCCCATTTTAGTATTAAATAATTTTTATTTGGCTTAATAAAACAGAATGTTCCGATAGATGATCCGAAGTAGTTGAATCAAGTAATTTAGTTTGTTATCCCAGGATACCAAGTCTTTGCATCTGGGTATATTTTCTTGTATCAAAGAAAAATACAATTGATGTAAAAAATGTAAATTATTTGCTTACAGTATTTTTGGCTTATCCAATTAAAAATATTACATATACGCAACTAATAACTCCGTTTGGTATTGATCAAATAAAGTATTTCGATAAAAAATATTAATTATTTCCATCTAATATTTGTGGCTTGCTGTTCGTAGAAAACCTGCATTTGAATAAAATAACTGTAACTAGTGTCAATGAATTAGATTGATTTGACCAAACAACTGCTACCAAGAAAATGACTTACTGAGCGCAACTTCTGTTTTTATTTAATGCAAAGAAAAAACGATTTGTCTCAAGTAAATGTCACTCAAGTAATTTGGTTTATTTGGATCAAATACATTTTTTTAACAGTGTACGCTGTAGTTCGAGGCCGATCGCCTCCCGGGGAATGTTTCATCCGAGCGTCGGAACGTACGGTCCTCGTTTCGCCCAATCCACGGAGCATTCGGGGCACGTACGCATTGTGACGTGGTGTCGACCGCAACCGTAGAAAATCAGATCGTCTGTTGGATTTGGGCACTGAGAACGGCTGTGTCCGGGCTGGCGGCAGTCATAGCAGACCCGGGTTGACCAGCCAGTTGGTACTCCTCGAGTGACGGCGGTATTGTGAGGTACCATTGCCGTCGCTAGTGGAGGCGTTGGAGTCGTCGGCGGAGTGTCGGAAGCGGGATGGAAAACTGCTGCGGTAGCTGAGGAGGCGATGAGTGTATCGCATTTCGACCCAATAACCTAGGTCTCCGTGACCACGTCGAGGGCTGCCCGTTCGGTGGTCTCCATAGCGGTGTCTGCGGGGACCGGCTCCTCGAATTTCTTCAATATGGTCTCATCTTCGATATCCATTTGCAGATAATCATTCGGCGTGGTCTCTTCTCGGATCTCCACCCGCTTGGCCATGTTTTCGATCGACCTGATCGTCGGAAAAGTTGACGGGTCTCGTCTCATAGCCTCTGGCGAGTCATATTCGCGGTCGGAATGGCTTGTTGAGCTACTCGACCCACTCGAGCTGCTTGAACCGGTCGAGGACGAGTCATCCTCAGGTCGGTGTGGGAACGGCGGGAGCTCGAATCCTGGTTCTCGTTGGCCGGCCAGCATGGTGCGGTATAGCACGCTCTCTAAGGCCGTGATCAAGCCTGGTTGGCTGCGATCCAGCCTCCAAATCCCTCGGTAATAGGGCTGGAGCCCGTCCCAGACGGATCCACATCATTCTTGGACTTCATCAGAGCCGTCGAGGTTCAATGGAGCCCCGAGATCGGCGAGGGCACCAACAATCGTGCAGATCAGGCTTTCGATGGGCACCGAAATCTTCTCGGAAGTTTCTATGCTGTCGTACAGCCAAAGCACATTCTGCCGATTATCTTACAATTCATTACCCGATGGCTCGATAACGCCTATTGGTATTACGATAGCGCGATAAATAAGACAGTACTGATAGCATAGTTGAGGTGATAACGGAGGATTAGAGATCACGAGGGATATCGACACACACGGGAACACGTTAACACGAGAAAGAAAAATTATTAAATGTCAACTCGATAGCGGATTTTTCCCCTTTATACGGGATCACGTGGGGACATGGGCCTTTATAAACGGCTGCCTATTCACGTAACCGGCACTAGCATTCCCTCTAAACGCGAAGCTCGGGCACAGCGAATCTTCTGGTTTCGGCGGAGGCCGACGCGTGCCCATGCCCTCAAGTATCTTGCTATGACGGATTGCGGCTTTCTCGATTTGACCCATGGTGGTCCCTTCCGCTAACGGAACGGCAATGCGATATTCCGGTAATAAATTTCGGTGCGTGTACCGAACTTGCTTTTGTTTGCTCCACCGTGGCGATGCCCGCGAGAACAGGCCCTTCATACAGGAGATGAAGTCACCTACTGGCTCTCCATCCCGAAGCGCGATTTGATAATCTGGGTCCGCGAAATAGCCTCGGAAGGCGCCTTTTGTCGCCTCCCACGTGGTAAAATCACGGCTATGCCCACGATACCAAACGAGTGTTGCGTGACGCAAGGAAAATGGAATGGCTTTAAGCAGTTCATCGTCGCGAATCGGTAGAAATGCGCGACCTTCATCAATACGCATCAAAAAATCTTCAGCGTCCTCGCCTCTACGTCCCGAGAACAATAAATCCCACCGTTTCATCGTGTTTAATAACGCAACCGCGGTTAACGGGTGGTTCGCTCGAGGGTCTCTGGCCTCGTTTTCCGATAGCTGGGAATCATTACGGCGCGGAACGACTCGATAACGTGGTGTTTCGCGCCAAGGGTCGAGTCCAGGCGGAACTGGAGTCGTAGTCTGCACATCGTGGTAACGTAGCTGCATTGATTCATAGCTCGACGCGACCGAACGATCTTCGCGAAATCCGTCATTTGCGTAAGTCGGCAGGAGGTTAGAATACCCTACTATATTTTGATTTGGACCCGGGGCGTTTTGATTGACGGCAATCTCCGGGACCACAGGTTACGGTCGCCTTGTGCTCGTCGCACGTTTCTTTGGCGGTGCCGTCGAAGGAGGATCGACGTATGGGTCGGTCTGTATGGACTGAGATACCGTCGGAACCATCCCGGGCGGCGGAATGCCCTGGTTTATTTTGCGCCCCCCAGCTGCCCCCTGCTCATTGGCTTCGTCCACAGGGGAACCCACAAACACCTTTGGAATTGCCCCTTTAGACCGTTGAGTATCTGAATCGCTCACTGCGAGATGCGAAGAACGACTGAGACCGGACGTAAATTATCGCGAAGGTAACGAGAATTCCGAGAACAGAAATTGGTATCGACGGTATATTTTATCACGATAACAAGAGAACGTATTCCGCGAGAACGATTAGTGAGCGGGACAAAAAAATTAATTCGCGATCCGAATGGTCCTCAAAAGGATAAGTGAACCGTTCCGATAACAAACCCGCGAGGAACAAAAAAGGGAAGGAGAAAAAAAAGGAAAAGCACAAGGAGAGAGAAAAGAGAAAAGAAAAAAAAAGAAAAAGGAGAAAGAGGAAAAAAAAGATAAATAAGGAGAATATAATTTATCGAACGTCACGTTATCTCAGATAACGATGAAACAGGTACTCACTGTAATTGTCGTTACGTCCTGAGAACAATAACAGAAGCGTACGCGACGTTAGCTCGATAACAGTTCTTCTCGGGGCAATTGATCTCACGATAACTTCTTTTTCAATCAGGTAAACGATAAAGTTGGGTAACACTGTGATACGAATAATTATTCGGAGCTCACTGACTGTCGTCCGGCACGAAGAGGTGTTAGCTGTAGCTAGTCCGCTCACAGTCGTCGAAGATTCGGTAATGAATATTCGCAGCGTCGTACAGTCCTCTTGACCCGAGATCTCCTCATGAGATGACAGGTAGGGGGTATATTCTCCTTTAACAGAGATTAGTAGGGATATTTTTCCCTGCTCCCCCCCGTAGGACACTGTCCGTCGAGTCCATTACGCCGAATATCGCGCGCACCACGCACCGTTCAGTGGCCGATGCTTGCGCCTTCGCGCCCCTTAGCGGCCGAGCAGCTCTCCCCGGGCCCTTGCTTCTGGAGCAGTGGGGAGACGTGGCAGCGAGAAGTTCACATAGGATGGATAGGTGAACGGAGAATGGCAAAAAAAAATTCTTTTCGTCTTGTCGATTTTCGAACGTTCTCGCTGATCGCCTGCTGCCTTGGTTCGCGAGTCTGTTTCCCCCTCTTCGCCTCGAAAATACTCTCGAGGATAATCCGAGAGCGAGGGTCGAAAATTTTAATATCATATAATATTATTATTATCATGTCCGGTAACGGAATTTTCTCCGATTGAAATCGTTCCCGAGATAGAAACACTTAATTGAACGACAATATCGTTGAGTCGGTAAGGAAAAGAATTTCGATAGCACGACAAAATAAAGTTCGATGACTCGAGAACACGATGAAAAAAAAATAAAATGAGTTCGATAACGACATCTTGTATCGTTAACGGCGATAAGATTCGTTAACACCAACTTTCTCGTAGCACTGAACCACGCGAATTATCACTTGAACCAAAAATAATTTTCTTCCAAAAAAAACTTGAAACTCAAAACTCAAATGTTTGGCACTCGATCGTTAGGGTCCCACGTTGGGCGCCAATTGTAACGGGGATCTTACGATCCAGTTACCTTCGCCCATCTCTCACTATTCTCGACGCCGGGAGAGCCGTTGAGCCCCAGATACTTTTTTAATTAACTGCGGAAATTATCAAAACCGCTAAACGCCGGCGCTTTGAATAGTGCGAATGGTCACGGTATACCCGATTCGCTCAGGATGCTGGTTATGGAGAGAGGGCGTGAATGGCAGCCTAACTCACGAGTGCTCGCGAAACTCAGACCGGAAATGACGAACTCAACACGAAAATTTCCATTAACACGTGGTTCAGGCTAATTTATTTAACACTCACGACATGGTAGTACACTAATCCTCATAGTTGCGAAAATCGGTGCACGGACACGGAAGTAACTAAATTTACGATAACTCACACGATATCAACGGAAACGTAACTTTCAGAACGAGAAAGAGATAGAGCGCCAGAGCACCGGTAACGAACGTTAGCACGACACGGTAACGCAAGAGAGAGAATATCGAGAACGGAGACACTCAATAAATCCCAAATCGAAGCGAGAGATCCATAATTAAATTCACCATCGTCGATTCACCTAAAAGTAAAAGATTAATCACGAAAACATCGATGTAAGTTTTCTTAGATTATTGACAGGTAGCGAGGTAACGATACGAGAACGACGATAAATAAGAGATCAACGAAAATCGACATCACCCAGACAAATTATACTCCTATATAATCGAGAACAAATGATGAGAGAGAGAGCTCAGGAACCACAATAACATTCCAAATGAGAACGTTAAGGTAAAGGTAGCATCAGGAAAGAGAACATTAAAAGATAGCTCGAAAACGTTAGATAGCCTAACGATAGCTTATACGAGAACATTAGATAGCATAACGATAGCTTATACGAGAACTTTAGATAGCATAACGATAGCTTATACGAGAACATATGAGAGCTCCCCGAGCAGCGAACCGCTCGGGACGACGCGAGAACAGCAAGAGAGCGAGTCAGCGAGCAGACACGACTCCCAAAACGCCGGAAAAATTCAAACGGCGAAACAAACTAAATTCATAATTAATTTATTCTAGTCGATAACTTGATTACGTAAGGATGCGTGGGGAAGGTTTTTTTAAATATGAAATAACCGTCCATCAAGCCGTATTCTCCAGGTATGATGAATCAGGGCGAATTATAGAACGAAATATAACGATAACGAGGCGATCGGGCAATCCGTGGCGATTGGGTCATCGCAAATCCATTCGCCAACGGCCTTCCATGCTGAAACGTAAACGTAAACTGAAACGGAATAGAATCGCCCGTCCTCACCATATCACCAATCGGAGCGTCGGGATTCTCTCCATACTGACGGGACTGACACACCGGAAGGAATCGAATATACCGGGTGGCTTGTTATTTTGGCCCTGATCCACGGTAACTCAGTATCCTGACTGTTACATGACCCTCCAATAAAATAAACAAAACTCATAACGTACGAGAACGCGAAAACGGAATGATAGATACCTGAAACTGTATTAACTGAGGGCTCGAGAACAAATGTTTCGCGAAAAATACGCATACGAAACGGTCGGTACGACCTGTGGCGAGATACCTCAAACAAATCACGTCACAGATTTGTTAAAAAAAGATGCACCGTTCACCTTCGGAGACACAGAAAAAGACGCGTTCGAAACTTTGAAAACAAAACTTGTGCAAGCTCCCATCTTAGCTATATATCATCCGCACGCAGCCACAGAGCTCCACTGTGATGCTAGTGCCCACAGATTTGGAGCTGTATTGATGCAAAGTCAAACGAATAAGGCTATGCATCCGGTATTTTATTTTAGTAAGCGTACTACGGAAGCCGAATCGCAGTACCATAGCTTCGAATTGGAGACACTCGCAAGTGTCTATGCGCGACGGCGTTTCCGTATATGTTTACAGGGCATTGCTTTCGTCATCGTATCTGATTGTAGCGCGGTTACTCAGATGCTTGAAAAACGGGACATTAACAATAGAATAGCCAGATGGAGCATCGAGCTTCAGAGCTTTGATTACACAATTATTCATCGACCAGGGTCTAGCATGCGGCATGTAGATGCTCTTAGTAGGTCATTCGGTATTCTCGTCGTAGAAGATAACCCGTTTGAATGGAATCTTATGGTGTGCCAAAACAAGGATCCAAAAATACGCGAAATGAGCCAGAAACTTGAGAAAAGCCAAGACCAGAGGTTTGAATTACGCGATGCCCTACCAAACCAAGCGACCGCTCGGTTCACTCGGTTGCGGTCGCTTTCTGGTCAAATTCTCAATTTCAGCGGGGATAAGCGACCGCATGGGGCGCATGGTCGCCCTCGATGGTGGCGCCATCTAGAACAGCAACCGTGGTGTATCCACGAAGCGAGCGTGGTGTGACCACGAAAACCGTGGTGCGACTACGAAGCGACCACAAAGCGACCGGTCAAGTTCTCAATATCAGCGGGGAAAAGCGACCACAAAAAGACCCGTTTTTTCATGGTCGTTTTTACGTGGCTTGGTTTGTTAGGGTGGGCTCGAATACAAGAAACAGAAAGGATCTCTGGTGTTTGTAGTCCCGAAACAAACGGAAAATAATGTTTTGATCCATCACCACAACGAGAATGGTCATAAGCGCTGGTAAAATGATCAAAGTAATCCGACGTACTTATTGGTTTCCAAGTATTCGTGAGGGGTGTGAGGAACACGTACGCCACTGTCTAAAATGTATTTCGTTTTATCCCGCGTCAGGCAAAAGGGCTAGATTTCTCTACCCAGTACCAAAAGGTAATCTCCCTTGTCATACTCTTCACATTGACCATTTCGGGCCCATAGATCATCGTGTGGCATTGAAGAAATACATTTTACTAGTGGTCAACGCGTTCACTAAATTCGTGCGCTTGTATGCGACAAAAAGCACCGGCTCAAAGGAGGTTATTGTACAGTTGCGTCTATGCTTCGAAAGTTATAGCGTACCTCACACGATTATTTCAGATCGCAGTAGTGCGTTTACCTCAAGAGAGTTTCAAGAATTTGTCAATGAATACAAAATAAGGCATATACTCATCGCTACCGGCTCCCCACAAGCAAACGGACAAGTCGAGCGCGTAAATCGATCCCCGGGGAAGACCCCGAGTCAATTACTCTTTGGAATCAATCAACGTGGTGGTAGCGTTGATATTATTAAGGAGTATGTAGAAAGTCAGGTGCGTAAAGATACTCGAGACCTCCAAGCAATCCGTTCACAAGTAGTAGAGCAGACAACTCGCTCCCAAGCTCGCCAAAAAGAATTTTATGATGCTAAGCGAAAAAAAGCACACCGGTACAAAGTCGGCGACTTGGTAGCTGTACAAAATTTTAACAGTACAGCGGGCGTAGCAAAAAAGCTAATTCCACGATTTAAAGGGCCCTACGAGGTAACGCACGTTCTCTCGAAAGATCGATACAAAGTCACTGGCGTGGAGGGTCTTCAAAATACACAAAAACTATACATTGGCGTTTGGGAAGCCGATAATATGCGACCATGGTTATTAACAGATGATAAGTGCGAATCGGACAATTTGATTTGACAGCTTAATATTTTTTTTTTGCCGTAATGTTTGTTCTAAGAGATATTGTGTCTTATTATTATTATTATTTTAGTAGTACATCGGAAAAAAATTGTTAATCTATGTAATGAACTGCATGAATACGAGTTTGAGGACAAACTTATCACAAGCTGGCCGAATTGGAAAAATTGAATAAAAATAATGATTTGTTACTCTCCGTAACGAACTGTATGCATACAAGTTTGAGGACAAACTCATTTCAGGCTGACCGAATTGTAGGCGTTTATTTGAATTTGTAAAAGCTCTTGTGATATGTGTGTGCGTGTGTGTGTGTTTGTAGTTAAGGGATGGCGATAGTTCCCCTAGTGAGGCTTTTGTTTTTATGTGGTTGTTCCTTTGGAAGCATGTTGCTGTGGAAATCAGATAATAAATAACATTCAAAGAATACGGACTAGTATTTATTTTTGTTACATTATGTTATTTTTTGTTTGATGAATATTTTTTGAGATACTGTTCGTAATGAAAAATTGAAAATCCTGAACGGACGCCTAAAAAAATCTATAAAATCACAGCCGTTCCTTTTGACTAATATTTCAAACTGGCAGATTTTGAAGAAAATTTGAGAGGGTGAAAAAAAGTGGCCCGGTAGAAAAAGAACTCCTTATATATTAGGCCGTTTCAAAAATTTTTCTTTTTTGTTTCTTCTCCCAAACAGGCTCAAAAGTTTTATTTAGGTATAAGAGAAGGTCTGTGAAAATATGAGTTCTTAACATTAATGTTAACATCGTCCTCATTGCAGTTTTCGAACATAAATTGAACTTTCGACAAATGTTGACCAGTAGTTCTCACTATAATAATAAATAGTATATCAGACATGCCAGGGCATCCAGCATACGAGCCGTGGGTCGTATACTATTTTTCTTGATCCCCTAGCCGAAATTACGCTTAAGGGGAGACAGTCAGCGTCAAAATGCCGATTTTTGAACATCGATATAAATGTTCATAGCATTTGTGGAAATTTCACCGATAGTCTACCATTTGATGTATCAAATGTAGCAACTTTTAACGCTAGTTAGAACCCTTAAGGTGCAGCAGTTCTCTCATAAATAAATTTTTTATTTTCACACGCTGCACGCAGCTTTGACCAAACCGCTTGACGGATCTTATCCTACGACGTCTCATTTTCTTTGTAAAACTTTTGCGGACCGCTTGAGCGCGGCACATTTATTTTTTAGATCCTTATTTTGGAGTTACAGGCCACTTTATGAATCTCTGGCCCATTTTTGGTTTTTAGAGCACTGCACACAAAACAATATTGATTATAATAAAAATGTGCCGCGCTCAAGCGGTGCATAAAAGTGTTACAAAAAAAATGAGATGTCGTAGGATAAGATCCATGAAGCGGTTTGGTCAGGATTGCGCGCAGAGTTTTTGAAGATCCAGGTTTCGAGAAACAGCCTCCGAAGTTGAAGGTGTGGAAAAACATTTCCTCAGTCCTTCGCTCCACCGATTACTGCACCTGCATAATAAACAATATTATTCATGGTTATTGCATGAAGAAGAAAAAATTTTTAACACGCTTCTCACCGTTTATTCATTTTTCTATTTTTAATATATATACAAACATTTTTACGTAAAAAATGCTATAAATTTTTTAAAAACTGGAAACACTTCCGTTGACAGTTTGGAGGTTATATTGTACATATAAGGCACGGAAATGAATTCGCTTACTGAAAAAAGTGTAAATCAATATGAAAATCAATTCGATTATTTAGTAAAGACGACAAATACCATTGACTTTACAAATAATTGAATATAATAAACTGTGACGTGACTTTTCCCGAACGATGAAAAGCCGAATCTTTGAGTCACAAAACAGCTCACGAGAGCGCTCAAGGATTGGGCGCCAGCTATCGCAATAAATCACGATAGCAAATTTATATTACCCTGAGTTTTCTCATGAGTTCGTAATTTCGCCGGCTAGCTGCCCTTGGAGATGGTAGAGAGGCGCGGTTGGAATCGTTGGAATTGCTCAAATAAATACTCGTTTATGACAAAGTTCGAGAAACACAACAAGTACTTTATTTAACTGAAATTATTATGTCGTCTCGCAGAAGGCGAGACGAAAACGAATGTCAAAAGTCAAAATTACCAAAACTCAAAATATCAGAAATTCCCTTTTTCAGACAAAAATCCTTAATGGTTAATAACAAGCTCGCGTGTCGCTTCTATACAATCTTAATCGCTTATCTAACTAAAAATGTCTCATCGAATACTTTCGAGATCTCGCTTTCGCTTTCTTTACTTTCGAAGTATCAAAATCTTCTCGATCAATAATTTCCACTCTGTTACTTTCCTCTAATTATTAACGATAACAATAGGTACCCCGAGATAGCAAAAGAATGTAACCAAGTAAGGTAACAAAAGATAACGTGAATGATAATTCCCTTAATTATCCTCTCGGCCTCGTGGTCCAATTTCGTCTCAAACCCAAAAGCGCCGTTACTTCAACGGTTTTCCTTTCTACGACGCGCTTGCATAAAATGGCCGTTACCTCTCGAGAACACGTTTTCCATGAATTACCTTTGACCGAAAACTTGACATGAACTATAATTAATTAACCTAGTGGACCCTCACCTCCGCGTAATGACAAAAATGGTCTCGGCGATTCTACCAGTTGAACATCGAGAACGGAACGCACAAAGATTTTAGTCGCGGTAAGGACTCGAATTAGCGGGCGTTAACGTGCCGTCACGACAATATCGCTTCGTTTTGGGACTCTTTTACCCTCGAAAATGCCTCTACTCGCGATTTTCCTCAATTCCACAACCAAAACGAGCAAAACGACAGTCTTACCGGTTTGTTCTCTTCCGAAAGGTCCCGTAAGGTAGCAGGGGCTCAATCTTTGATATATTCGGCGGATGCGCTTTCTTGAGCAACGGTCCTCGATAACGCCACGGTAACAACGTCCTTCCTCGTTCAACACTTCGGCAGGAGTCCTCTAGAGAACGTTCGTAATCGCCCTCGTAAGCTCGGTTTACCCCCGCCCTTGGTTAATAAGTATCGAATTTGAGCGCGATCTAATAATCGATTGGCGCGATATTCGACGAGGCGGCGGATAGATCGATAGCGTGAGCGATAGAACGAGAGCGCGATCGATTCTCTCCCAAATTACGGACGAGTGACAATAATAATGATAATGACGTTTCTTCTTGAGCGGCGAAAAGCGGGAGAAGCCGCGTGACAAAGTTGGATTTTGGCGCTCTCTTGGCGATGATGCCGAGAGCGACCACGAAGACCGACGTTGGTGTGCGTGTGGCTCTCTTCGATGGTGGTGAGAGAGGCTCACGTATATGAGCTGTGAAACTTGGTGGTGTTTGTAACGAGAGCGTTGAATATTGCTCTCGTTAGCCTCGATGCTCTCCCGTTCGATTTCCTTGGTGGTGAGAATATCCTCGATGATGTCATGTCGGTAACGGCGGGAACCGTCGTTCGCTCAAGAGAATTGTTCGGAAATACAGAAAGAATAAAAATCTAACGAAAAGTTAACATTTGGCCTTGTTGGTTTCGTTCGAGAGGGACTCAGCCGTGGAGCGAGGATGTTCCACGCGTGTTATCGAGTCCTTTGTGACGTGTGCAAAAATAGCACGTCACAAAACATATGAACTGACGTATCACTAAACACTGTGAAACAGCTCGTGTCGTTTGTCGAGATTTCACGTAATTTGTCGATCGGTTTAGATATTTTATATTGCTTTAAAAAAAATAAATTAACACTCGATAAAAAAAAGTAAATACAATAAAAAAATAACAAACCACGCGCGAACGTTTGTTTTTTATTGCAGCAGCAGTTTAGCATTTGCTAGTTATAAAAATTTACTAGTACAATTTACTAGTAAATTTACAAGGCACTTTCTGAACACTTTCTCATCACTTGTGATCATTTTTTTTATTGGCCCGTAGAATTGTAAGTGCCATTCTTTCAAGCGTTTTGATTGGTTCGCAGAGTTGTAAGCGCGCAGAGCGCACTTATTAGCTGCAAAGCTCAATGTCGCAATCGCGCGATATTCAAATTTCGATTCAACAGTAGAATAATTATTTGATTACCAACTCTACAGGAATCTGAATGAATAATCAATTGTATATGAATATATATATATACATATTTATCATTAGTGAAAAAATTTCTTCACTTGCTAAAGAAATATTTTCATTAATAATATATGCATATCATGTACATATAGGATATATGGGGCATTCCAAGTAAAATCGAGGGGTCATTTCTCTCAGGTAATCAGATCCTTTTTCGCATTGATTCCGCTTCAAAAATAGCCTAATTTTTTTACAGCATTATTTCGTCACTCCTTTAAGTGGCGCGACGATCGCTTGTGTGAAAAAAGGAATAACTGAAAAAACACAATTTTTAAAATTCTGCAATTTTTTCCACAGATTCTGGGTTATAAATAAATAATATCTATCATCATTAGAAAGTGGAATGCGACTGCCCTATATTTTTTTAAATAATTTTTTCACTTTGGGTTTCTAAAATAAAATGAAAAAATTAATTCCTAATCTTCCTTATAGAAGTAAAAAATAAAATAAAAATAAAACGTGTCTTGAAAAATTTTGATATTTTGCGTATTTTTCAAAATAAATGAGAATATTTTTTTTTTCAATAAAAGATTTTTCTCATTTACTTTGGAAAATATGCAAAATATCAAAATTTTCCAAGACATGTTTTATTTTTATTTATTTTTTTCCCTTTTATAAGGAATATTAGAAATTTTTTTATTTTATTTTAGAAACTACAAACAAAAATTATAAAAAAAATATGAGGCAGCCGCATCTCACTTTCTAATCATGATATATATTACTTATTTATGATCCAGAATCTGTGAAAAAAATTGCAGAATTTTGAAAATGGATTTCTCAATTTACAGATTTGCCTATAACTTTGCCATTTTTTAAAATTAGGGTCTATGGCTTGGTTATTAGGTGCAAAAGAGTTTGTGAAACATAAAAAAACAAAAAAACGATTTTTTTCCGATTTCACGCTAGTAGTGAAAATGGGCCGGTTCTGTCCCAAGATCCCTACCCCGACATTTACCGACCTTTTTCAACCCGCGATTCGAGGCACTTAGCCGAGACACAAACCACTTAGCCGAGACACAAACCGTTGCGCGTCGTGAGTGGGTGGCTTACGGGTGGCCAGTGGGTGGTGGGTGGGTGGCTCAGGGGGGGGGGATTTTTTCGTCCACACATCTTGCGTGTATATGCGTGTGCATGTGTGTGTGTGTGTGTGTGTGTGTGTGTGTGTGTGTGTGTGTGTGTGTGTGTGTGTGTTGCGCACAGAGGGTGGTGGGTGGGCAGGTGCATCGCGGGTGGCAGGTAGAGGGGGGGGGATTTGAGATTTTTTTCGTTAGCATGTGTTGCGTGTATGTGCGTGTATGTACGTGCATGTGCGTGTGTGCGGGGGAGGGGGGGGGAGTCTTGGGATTTTCGATGAGATGCCCGTGATTTTTTGAAGAAAGCGTTAGATGACGGCGTCGTCGATGGCGTTGACCCGCACGCGCTCTCTCTCTCTCTTTCGCTCACTCGCGCTTTCTCTCTCGCACGCGCGCTCTCTCTCTCGCTCTCGCTCGCGCGCGCTCTCACGCGCAGAGTGTCGAGTGTCAAATTTATGATGTATACAAATGTATACAAACAAGGTCCAACTTTTTTCGTCGCGACGCATAGCTGCATAGACGATCGTCGCAATTCACAATTAAAAATATTTTAGTCGATTCGCCGCCCGTTGCAATGGTTGATCCGCTTACCGGTAAAATGGACACGAGCGTGCGAGTGTGTTACCCCGCAAAAGCAGCGTGGGAATTGACACATAGTGACTTGAAATATATGTCGAAAGAGGTCATTTTAATGTTTTATTCGCGAAATATTTATTGGCTGTGGGATCGTTTACCGCAGCATCTACGCGAGGATAGAGAAATAATCTCATGTCTACCGTGCGTAAAACATTGGAATACGCTTGATATGCTGGAAACTCGCATAGATGGTCCCACACCACCACGACGAGATTGCGTTAAATGTTGTTGGGAGGCGAAAGAGAAGGAGGAGGAGGAAAAGGCGAAGAAAGCGAAAACTGAAGAGGACAAAGAGGAGCGTTGAGTTTTTCGTCGTCCGTTGCAGAGGGAGTTCGTGGAATTTCTGTCGGCATGCCTTTTGATATTTTGAGATAAACAATTGGGGTGACAGAGTGATCAGGCTGAGACGTGAATTTCATCGAGAATCATATCGGCTAATTCTCATTTTTATTGAGAAGAAATTTCAGTCAATCCTCTGCCGTCATTGTGTATGTGTGTGTGTGTCGCTTGCTGTTAAAATGGATTCAAGTGGGCGAGTGTATTATCCTCCGAAAGATGCGCGGGAATTGCCACATAGTGACTTAAAATATGCGTCAAAAGAGATGATTTTAATATTGTATCCACGATTGATTTACTGGCTGTGGGATCGTTTACCCGAGCATTTACGCGAAGATGAGGAAATGATGTCATATCTACCGTGCGTAAAACATTGGGATGAGTTTCATTCGGAAGAAATTAAGGCGCCTTTACGACGAAATTGCGCGGGCTGTCGTCGGAAGGCGAAAGAGGAAACGGCGGAGAAGGGGGAAACTGAAGAGAGCGACAAAAGAGTGTATCCTCGGAAAAAGGTGTGGGAATTGACACCTAGTGACTTAAAATATATGCCAAAACAGATCATTTTGGTATTGTATCCGCAAGATATTAATTCGCTGTGGGATCGTTTACCCGAGCATCTACGCGAAGATGAGGAAATTATCTCATATTCACGGTGCGAAAAACATTGGTATACGGTTGGACCAACGGGAGATTGCATAGATGGCCCCCCACCCCTACGACGAGATTGCATTCAATGTTGTCGGGAGGCGAAAGAGAAGGAGGAGGAGGAGGAGGAGGAGGAGGAGGAAAAGACGGAGAAAGCCGAAACTAGAGAGAGTATCGAGGACAAAGAAAAGCGTTGATTTTACGTAGCCCGTTTCGTGGGAGGGGGGGATAATTTGGTGGTGGACGAAATGTGCATGTCGAATCAAGCTTCATCATAGTCAGCGGTCAAATGTCATCTCAACGTCGTGAACTCAAGACGTTAAAGTCAAGACTAAGAAGTTAAAAAAGTCATTCGAACGCGATCTGATTTGAAATTTATCACATCATCGTTGTGGAATACTTACATCAATCGAAATGGATTTCACGAAAATCAACAAAGTGGCAAAAATGGGAGAATTTCTGCCGATAAAAAAGTTGACGGAGCTAATTCAACAATCAGATTATCAAATATCTGACATCAGAGTCGCGGAGACTAAATTTGGCAAGAGAATCGTCGTGGATGTCAGCGACGAGTTTTCCGTCTTCCTTCCGGCTAGGCTCGCGAAAGCCTTTGACGATGATCGCGACGCATTGACGAAAATGATGGATGCCGCTCACAATGGCCAATTGTACATGAACTACTTTGGTGGAAAGTACAACAGCATTGAATTCAAACAAATGTGAGGAAAAAATATGGATCCACCATGTCATGCGACTTTATCCAACGGAATCATCTCATCATCATCATACATTTGAGAATATCGCTGCTGGACCATCATCATCATCATCATCACGACATCAGAGAAGCCCGCATTATCTAAAAGAAAAAAAAACGACGATTTTCGCGTTGTTATGGGGGGGGGGGAAGTGAATTCTCGAACAATATACGTGAAAAACATAACAAGAACTTGAAAGTGTGAAAAAAAAATTATTTTGAGTTTAAAAAAAAATAATAATAATAATAATAATAATCTACATTCTTCGTTAGAGCTAGCTATTAAGGAAAATTGTATGTATCGATTTTTTCCACGCTTCGAATAATAATAAAACAAAGAAGACATGATTTATCGACGAAATAAAAGTTTTTCTTTATTTAAAAAATTCCTCGTTCGTACAAGGCCTCGTATACATTTAACCATTTTTTCAGCGATTTCACATTTGCATTAGCACAATTGTACTTTGAGTCGAACGAGTGCAGCGAGCAGCTCGTATTTGGTGGAATTTTCGGACAGTCCAAGGTCTCCATGTCGATAATCTTCATCGAGGGATCGATCACTTTCGACAGCCAGATTGATTTCTCCAGTCCTTTGACGTAAATTATGCGAGCACCTTCCAAGCTCGCTCGAATCTTTTTCACAGCTGCACTGTACGATATTTCGCCTGAATTCCATTTCAGCCCATGATAATTTCGTTCTAGCCATGCGTTAATCGCCTTGTACTTTGCCGGTAGAGATGTCCACGGTGTCGCGGGTTTGATGTGGAGAGTCAAGGGCTCCACGTTGCGATTGACGGCAATTATTGATATTTCCTTCAGTACAAACTCATTGATGGGTCTTTTGAAGCCTTGTAGATCTACGATAAAGTCCATCTCGGTAACGACTAACCCGCGTTCGTGCTCTGAATATGATTTTATAGTAATTTTTTCACGCCACCGCTCAGCGGACTATACTCGACTATACGATCATGTATGATCAAACAATATGCTGATGTTTGCGGGGGAAAATTAGCTCTTGCTTCAAATTCAAGGCGCACATCGACAGGTCCGGACTTGAGTGAATCGTTCTGTTTCGAACAATCAATGACGATGAGAGGCGCGTAATTGAGAAATTCAGTCTTTTCGAGCCATGGTTCCGCCTCTTTGCCATAATATGCGTTCTGAAAGTTTGCTCACATTTCGTAGAGCATGGCATACTGATTTTGTCCTATATTTAGATTCAAATTTCCGTACGGATAACATTGCGAATTTAAATATAGCTTAATGTCGGCAATATTACAATGATCGAAATTGCTCGCATTCTTCTTCACACGATTTTTTCGATCGGTCTGAAAGGCGAGAATGACATAACGAGGTTTTTCAAGCTGAGTGGATGTTTTGACAGTCCACACGTGCTTTGACGTAGCCGGAAGCATTGGATATTCATACAATTCCCACGTGCGAAAACTCATGGAGATTGGCGCGTCTTTGGCAATAAACTTTAAAAGTTGTATTCGCCGTTGATCGGAAATTGTCACGTATGGTATGAGCCATTCAACTTTTTGCAACACCAGCTTATAATCTTCCGCAGGCGGTCGATTAACTGCATTATCTTCCACATCCGTTTGAATAACTGCATTATCATCGCTCTTGGATCGTGAGAGAATTAATTCGTGCTTGGCATTGACGAGAATTTTTTGATAATCTTCGGCAAAACCGAGCAGCATGCTCAGCGGTATGCATATATCGAAAAAGCCCGCGGCAACGGTTATCTGTTTCGTTTCATCCACGTCGAGCCAGCGCGTATTTTCAAGCATGGAAATTTTACCAGCGCCCAACGACGCGTAACCCTTCATCAGACTCGTGAGCCCAACATTTTTATTTCGATCGATTTCTATGGCATTGAGTTCATAACGTATCTCCTCAAACAAATGGCAAATTGCATTATTGACGAGTTTAGTGGTGGTGCATGGAGCATCATTGGGTTTACTCAATTTCCCGCATATATGAAGAGAACTTTTGCTCGGTAGTAGACAGAGATCTTGATGCTGAACGGCAATACGTATTTCATCGCTGTTGTTGAACGTCGATGAGGCGTATGGCTGGTGAGCATGAATCTCCGAGTGTACGATAGATTCGTCAAAGATAATTGGTGTGTGAATATTCACTATTGCTTCCGCCATCTTGCACAACAAATGCAAAGCACACAGAAAAAGTAATGTTTCACAGTCCTTTGCCACGAACGTGAAGGCCGAGACTCTTCAACAGTTGCACGTTTTGAGGTGTTAGTCCTCTGAATGTAGTTCGACGACTGATTGCCTTTACCCATGGTACCCTATTATTATTCACAGTTGACGTTGTTGTTGTTCTATTAAAGACTATACCCATTATCCGGATTTGATGTGCAATCGTATGGTTATAACCTCACCACGAAAATTGACTAAATCACCGTCTTGATCTACTATTCGAAGCTGAATATGATCTATTGTCTTGCTCGTTATTGGCAGATAAATGACGTGCGACGGAACTTCAATGATTTTATAGCCCGGTGGTGCGAGTGGAAAAAATTCGTGAATTGTGTGGACTTTTTGCTCGTTTATATATGCACCTGCTGTGATGCTACATTCGACACGCAAGGCGTTCACTTTCAGAATGGCCACCGGAAGATCAGATTTGTGGTTTTTATTAGCTTCGAGGATGCGCCGGGTGAATCCCAATAGAGATCCAATTGAATCGTCGGGTGAAAAATTTATATCGCGATTACACGCAATTTCACTTCGCAGCGTATTGTTATTGGGTTTAATTGTAATGTTGATGTTCTTATTGGTCAACTCTGACTGCAAGTATGCCTCAATATCTTCAATTTCGTAGCTGCCGGTGGGTATCGTTACTATCTCATCGCCCGCGTAAAATTTATCATTGCCCGCGTCTATGTTGGGAATAGAATTGAAGGTTAACAGCTCAACGAGTCCGAGAGTATAATTTTTGTGCGCGTCAAGTTCAATTGGGGGAAAATATTGCGCCTCGAGGATAGAAGATGTCCCCGATATTGTCAGGGTGAAACTATCAGCCATGCTGATCGCGCGATACTGATACTGATTTCATCACGATGCACATTTATATAGGCTATAAATGTCTTTTCGATTAAGCTGTTTGCAGAGAAATTTAAGGCATAAATGTCCGCACTCTATCGTGTCGTAGTTCTGATATCGTATATAATTGTAATTAACGCTACGCACACCGAGATATCTCATGAGTTCGGATGGTGGTTGAAGATCACCGAAACTGTCAAAGTATACGACTTTGCCGCCAATCTTTTTGTATGCGACCCAATGTGTGCCTGGTCCACTACGCTCATCGAGATTAATAATCGCAGACTCACGTTTCCATGGTCCACCCTCGGGCAAGCCATTTCGCATGAAAACACCGCGAAAATGGGGAATTTTCATGGATTTCGCGAACTTGAGAATATCGGCGTCGGTGAGTGCTTGGCGTGGTAGCGTTATTTTACGTTTTTTGACCCAATATGGAGACCGAGACCCTTCTTGTATGGCTTGAGATGCAAACCCCTGCCCAATGCGATGGATTCCATTGTTTTATTATGTCGCTTACTCTCGTCCAATTCACGTTTTGCGGCTTGAGCAGCATTTACAGCTTTTGCTACACTCGCTGCACCACCCGTCAGTGCTCCAGCAGCACTAAGACCGGCAAATATTGGCACGAGGAATGGCAAGAAACCGCCAATTTTCCCCGGCACCGGAAGAATCCGCGGTGTACGCAATTTTTGTTTACCCCCTATCCTCTTTACAGCAGCACGTGCACCCTTCAAAGCTGACGTAATTATAACCTTCGGGTCACTGCTATGACTCATTGTCTTCCTCGCAGCACCGATAATCCGTTTAAGGTTACAAATCTTCTTTTTCTTCGGCGTCCCCGCACCCATTCCGAATTTTCTCTTCCCCTTCATGATAGTCGCTACACCCCAAGCACTTGCTTTTTCCGCGATACTCGCGTCTTTCGCGAAAACTCGTTTCCAAGCTCTCTCAGCCAATACTCTATCGGCCTCGCTTCTCGCCTCGAGATTTTCACGATTTTTCGAATAGGCGATATCGTGCTGTTTGCAGGCTGTGTCTAGTGGATTAATGCCCAGATCACCTCGAGCGAGACGTTTTGCCAATTTTGTGCCAGGACCGCAGTACTGATAACCGAGCAAATGCAGCTCAACGGGGAGATTATTGATGATACTGTTTACCAGACCGCTGCCACACTTTTTTCTCCCACGAGCGTGCACGATCATGTCCATACAGGAGTAAATACCCGACTGACTAGTGACAACTATAAAAACCTTATTTATACTTATTGTCAAGTTAGTCGTGATGAAGATGGCGTCCAAGCAACAGGGATTACCTATAATGAATTTTGATGCTTTGACGCGGGGCGAGAAGGAGGAGGAGAAACGTCATGGACATTTATTACCGAATAGCATTCGCGCGGTTTTCTGCGGGCCGTCAAATTGCGGCAAAACTAATGCATTGTTGAGTCTGATTACTCATCCGAATGGTGTGAGATTTGAAAATGTTTATGTATACTCAAAGTCGTTGAAGCAGCCAAAGTACAAGCTGCTCGAACGTTTGCTCAAGCCAGTGCCCGATATCGAATATTTTCCCTTCAACGAGCACGAACAGGTGATTACACCGTCCAAACTCGATATTCATCTTTGACGATGTAGCGTGCGAAAAACAGGACAATATTCGTGCGTTTTTCGCCATGGGCAGGCATCAAAATGTCGATTGTTTTTATCTTTGTCAAACATACGCACGCATACCCAAACACCTAATACGCGATAATACGAATTTCGTTGTGCTCTTCAAGCAGGATGAAATGAATCTCCGGCATGTGTACAACGATCATGTGAATACTGACATGACGTATGAGAAATTTAAGAATTTGTGCTCGGAATGTTGGCGCGCCGGCAAGTATGCATTTATCATGATTGACAAGGATAGTGAAATGAATGAGGGTCGATATAGGCGAGGTTTTGACAATTTTCTCAGCACACAGTGATAAATAATGTATCGTATGATGATAGCAGCACAGTATCGTCGTTGACCCAGCACCGACAACATGAAAGTGCTCGGGGAAAAAGACGTTTTGCGTGAGATTGTACGAGCGAGCGACGCTATACGGCGAAAGCATCGTATGATAAAGCTGGGCAGAGACAATGCTGAGCGCGCGATGCAAGATGTTTTCCAGCCGATAGTGCAGCCATTGGAGAAGCTGGTAAATGTATCACGCAAAAGATTCCCCATCAAGCGGGAAATTAAACAAGAAAATAATGTGAAACGTGAAAAGAAGGAGGAGAAAGAGGAGGAGGAGAAGGACGAGGAGGATGAGGAAGAGGAGGAGGAGGAGGAGGAAGACGACGATGAAGACGAGGAGGAGAAGGCGGCGGTGGAAGAGAGAGAAAACCGGAATGAAAATGTTGCGTATGACCGGAGCATGAAAGATCAGTCGTTGGATGAATCCTTTCTTTCGGCAGAGGGAGAAACAATGTCCAGCAGCGCCGATGAATTGATAAACGAGTATCTTTCGTTGTTACGCTCAAACAGAAAAACAAGCCTCGATGTCGCGTACGGTGTGAGAAATCTCGCAAATGACAAATTAATGATTGGCGATTCACCGATAGATTTTTCATCCTCGACCGTTCGTGTGGGAGAAAAAAATTATGCAAAAACCATTGGATTAGTCGAGCTTTTATTCAAAAAACAGGCTGTTGATTTTACCACGGATGATTTGCGAGCGTATGAAAAAATTATTCGTGAGACGAATGCTAATAGGAAATATTACAAAGCCTCGGGCGCTATACGTACGGATAAAAGCACCAAATTCAAAAATTACATATCCAAGATATCTGACCACTCATACAGCGGCGAAGGCATGCCGAAATACAAGATTGCGCGAAAAAAACCGGCAAAATTTGATTATGTTTATTGGGATGATCCTAATGAGCTTGTTGATCGTCTACGTTTGCTCTTATCATCTCAGGCTGCCGGAAATCTATCGCATTCGAATGAAATTATATCGATAATCGAGGAGTTGCGTGAGGCCAAAATCATTTATTAATCCGTTGTGTGTTAATGTTCCGCACATTCGCAACATGAGCGTTGACGTGTTTGGACGACAGTTGAATAAGAGTGTGCTCGGAAACAGTCGAGGTCCCCCCGGCAGACCGGGTATTGGATTTAAGACTACCGTCAGCGGTGATTACGATTTAGAGGGAAAACGACTGTGCAACGTTGCCGATCCTGAAGAGTCAAGCGATGTCGCCACGTTAAATGCGCTGCATAAAAAATCACACAGCAACATAAAATTTCTGCGTAAAGAGATAAATCAGAGTAATTCATTGCTGGTGCAAGGACTCGAAGCTAGCATACAAAACATTGCGCAAACTCTCAACGCAAAAGTGCAGGCAGTACAAGATTTGACCGTTCGCATCTCACATCTAATCTCTCAACTCGATACTCGATTAACGGCTCTGGAGACAAAGAGAGAGGGAGGCAAAAATGAGTGAGATTGAGCGAGAAGCGCTGGTGGGGGAACTACACAAACCCGCCCGACGAAATTATCCACGTCGCCGCGTGGATATACGTGGCTTGGATGAAACCTGGCAAGCTGATTTGGTGGATATGTCAACGTACGCGAACGAAAACTCTGGACACAAGTTCCTCCTCACCTGCATCGATATATTCTCCAAATATGCATGGGCCGTTCCGATGAAAAGCAAGAATGGCAAGGATACAATGAGAGCTATGAAATCTATTCTCAGCGTGGGACGCGTGCCAATGAAACTTCACGTTGATCGTGGCAAAGAATTTTATAATTCAGATTTTGAATCTCTCATGCGGAAATATAATATTCACATGTACTCGACATACAGCAACTTGAAGGCATCCATCTGCGAACGATTTAATCGCACATTGAAAAATAAAATGTGGATGCAATTTAGCTTACGTGGAAAGTACAAATGGATCGATATTCTCGATAATTTACTCGCTGATTACAATAATTCCACGCATCGCACTATTCGTATGAAACCGCGAAATGTTAATGCTGGAAATGAAAAACAACTACTTCAGCGTGTATTCAAGAAGAAGAATTGTGAACCAACGAAAAAGAAAAAATTCAAAATTGGCGACAAAGTGCGAATAAGTAAATTTAAAAATGTTTTTGCGAAGGGTTATACTCCCAATTGGACGACGGAAATATTTACCATCAGCCGAGTGAACAATACCAATCCTGTGACGTATAATATCGATGATTATCAGAACGAGCCCATCGCCGGTGGGTGGGAACGCATAAAAAATAATTGTTTATACATTCTTAGTCTAATTCTTAAACATTTGTAGTTTTTTCAACTGTTTTTTAGGTTTTTTTCCCTAAATTCATAGATTTTTATACATTTTTTCCAAAAACTCACGCATAAAAAATAATTGTTTATACATTCTTAGGATAATTGTTAAACACTATTAAATTTCGTAGATTTATATATATTTTTTGACAAAATCCATCGCATGAAAAATAAATGTTTATACATTTTTAGTCTAATTTTCAAACATTTTTCCGTTTTCAATGTTTTTTTAGAGTTTTTTTTTTCCCTCGTTTTGCATCATTCATCCATATCTTCGATAATTTTATAGCCCCATGGTAACGTATCCGTGGAATTCTGGATTAAAATTCTTTTATTGTCATCCCAACTGAGAGCTAACTTTGTCTGCGCAACAGTTTCGACAACGTGTTTTCGACTGCGAATCAAGTGCTGAGTTTTTTCGAGATTTTCATGGTGAAACAAACATTCTTTATAATCGCTAAACGTTATCGATCTTAACGTCGCTGCTCGAATGCCTTTGGCTCTTTTCTCTTCTTTCTTATTCTCGCGATGGACTCTGAAGGCATATAATTTCGCTCTCAAACCAACAAATTCCTCCATTATCTTCCCATTATTTTCATAATTCATCAGTCCTAATATTTTTTTATTAACCAATGGAATGCCATAGGGATTGTTGGTTTCATAATCGGATGTATCAAATTTGTGCGAATCGTCCTTAATATCGCTGTATATATCGGGGGTTGTGATGTGATAAATGAGACTGTCCGTATCGGTGTAAAGTAGTTTGGCTTGATCAAAATTTTTCTTCTTCATGTAATTATAATGAAAGTCGTAGATGAAGATTTTCGACATGTCGAGAATGGAAAAGCCCACATATATTGGTTTTGCAAATTTTACGTTAACTCGATTTGATTCAATTATCACCATATCGTGATCAAAAATCGTGCAGCTGTGAAATGTCGCCTTTGCGATTAAAGCCTTTGCACCAAAAGGACCGTCCCATTTCGTTACAAGCTTAACATTTCGATGTCGCCTAACGTTCTCCATCATCTTGCCGAAAACTGCATTGTTCATGAGTTTAAAAAAGTTTTTCTCAAATTCATTTTTCGCTTTTTTGCGTAGGTCTGTGTTAATGTCAATATATTTTTTCAGCCATGCTTTTTGTCGGAATTTTAATGTGCGATGAATTTTCGTTATCCGAAGTCCGAGGGTTAGAGCTTGTTTTAAAATTTGATAATGTTTAACATATCTCTGTTTCGGCAATAATGTTGTCATAAGTTTTGTTTGCTTGAATCCCGGAGGTGTGTAATGTTCGGGACATAGAGGGAGATCTTTGTGAAAATCGTGAATGTCTTCCGGATAATCTAGATCAACCTCGAATATATATCCGATTTCATCGTCATCGGCAAGCGATTGGATGCTATTTATATCAAAATTTTGTACCCACTCAAAGGAACTATAAGGCAATGGATTGCTCATAGCAGCACCATATAAATTGTTGACATCAAAATACATCAAGTAGCTCTCAGGTTCGTTTTTATTAAAGTCTGATTTCATGTACCGATTATTGGCTTTTGCATGTCGATTCGAGCATTGCGCCACACCACCCCGAATACCCCGCTCGATAAATAATAGCATGTCAATGTCAGTGATGAGTTCAAGTTCAATATTAGTGATCTTGAGCATAGCATCAAACGCAAGACCGGGCGCTGTATAATAGTGCAGTGGATCGAGATTGTATGCCTCCAAGCAGTTGGATCGAAAATTTTCAAAAATATCGGCAAGAAGCAATATATCAGTCTTGAGATACAAGTCCGAATATTCCCCCAAGTCTTTTATTTTGAAAGTTGTCCAAACGTCACGTGCATGTGCATAGTCATCGTCCGTAATGTCCTCGTCGTAAAGTTTAGAGTAGAATTTTTCTTTACTAGGTAATTCAGGCTCGTCGAGTTTCGTCCAAGAATCGAGATAATCATAGGGAAAGACCCCCTTTCTCGCCAATAATTCCAGCTCCACTGCACTATTACAATGCTTACCCGTGATCAATTTGCAATCATTTGTGAGATAAGAGGCCAATTTTTCCAGACCACTCGGCATGAAACGGTATGAATCAATGAATCGATATTGTATACATGTACCTTTGACTACTTTTGTAAATGAGATATATTTTTCTTTATTCACGGGCAAGAGGTTTACCCCTCCCTCGAATGCCGTGGCCAATGCTCGAATCAAAAAATGCGCGTCATAACCTGAGAGATTGTGGAAGACGATGGGAACTACGTATGAGTTTGTGTAATTCAAATTACAGTCCTGATGAGCTGCACCGCGAAATTCCCCCGTAAAGTGACAATGATCACGAACTTTCATACATCCAGCAACAAAAGGTTTTTCGCATATATGACATATTTTAGCGTAATAGAATTTACGACGATTCTCGGCGTTGAATTGTTCCATCTTTTTGATCGTTTTTATTCGCTTGTGAAGACTGCTTGACAATTTCATCAATTCTTCCATAAACCAATTAATACAATTTTTACCACGACGGCTCTTATATTCACTCTTTGAATCGTCAAAAGAACAATTTAAATAATAGCCAATACTGTAAGGTGTGTGTTTTTGATAACTGACGGTGCGTTTTTGACAATTCTGTTGTTCATCAATTGGCTCGAGGAGACATTCCAGATCAGCGTAAATAACGAATGGAACGCTCAATTTATTACGAAAATTTTTGAATTTCAAAATTGCCTGTTCTGGTTCGGGCAATGTGGCTCGACATGCTTTACGTATATTGGCACAGTCAACGAGATGTTTGTTGAGGGCCAATTCCGTTTTAAAGTGATACAGGCATCTGTCACATATTAACTTCCTATGCTCAGTATTCGATATTTGCGCGCTGACCAGACGAGAAAGATCGCGTATCCAAGCGAAGTGATGGATTGGCTTGCGCAGTTGAAATTCGTCGTCATCGGCATCCTCGTCCTCGTCCTCGTCCTCGTCCTCACATTCGACAATGAGCAAATGAATGGTCGGTCTTTGCGATTGGTTTGAACTTATATGTATCGGTACTATTTCACCTCGCTCATTTTGTCCCTTTTCTATGCCATAAATGTTTATAGCTAGATCATTCATTTTCTCAAATTTTCCAACATCTCGAATGCTCATGGGAAAATCGAGTCCCGCGTAATTGAGCACTTCACT
Organism: Alloplasta piceator; assembly: GCA_946863875.1. NCBI lineage: Eukaryota > Metazoa > Arthropoda > Insecta > Hymenoptera > Ichneumonidae > Alloplasta > Alloplasta piceator. The sequence goes on from OX333078.1 coordinate 18,874,800, forward strand.
GAAATGCGGATAAGAACTTGGTCGTTCCTTATGTCTTGGAGGTAGTGGTGAAAGAGCAGCAGTAACTGACCATAAAAAACAATATGGGTCATTGTTCTCAATGTTAATCACTGCATGTTTACCCTGCACAAATTTCGGCAAGCTTGTAAACGTTGAAACACCCCCTCGCAATGGTTGGTATCGATTAATATTCACTTGTAGATGTAAAACTTCACGGAGCGTCCAACCCGATTCTTTCTCCTCAAAGTCCTCAACTTTTGCCAGCAAGGTAGTTTTTACGTGATCGTCGAGCCACTCTACGATGTTTGTCGTCGGTAATATTACTGCGTTCGCAGTCTGAAACGCTTTTTCCTCCTCGGCAATATCGGCACTTTTCACAATACGAAATATGCAAACTAGAGTGACATTACATTTTAAATTGCCGTCAATTTGTAATGACTCGGTTAGCCGCTCATCGATAAGTTTAACCGCATCATCTAAAAAAGGTCCAAGATCTTTATGCGATATATTGATTACCAGCCCTGTGGTTATTCTGGACTGGAATGCCGAATCCATTTCCTCCCATTCGACTCCAGGCACAGACACTCCCGAACCACGCTTCTTCAATTTTTCCGCGAGCGATAGTAAAGCGGCAATCGTTGATTGAATGCTCAATTTTTCGCCAACATTCAAATTAGACGCTCGCAAACTTTTACGCAATAGCGCCACATTGCGATCACTGAACGCTATACACTTTTGCACTTCAACGTGTGAAGGAGATTTATCCTTGTGCGCGGAATATCCTTTTCTCATAATCGTCAAAGTTCTTTTGCACTTTTTCGCGTCCATTATCGTACCGTTGATGAAAAAAAAAAAAAAAAAAAAAAAAAAAATGTATGGATGAAAAAACAGAGAAGTCGACGGAATGCGTGATCAACTCAGAATGAAAAAGAAAATCGAGAACGTCAATAGACCCCAACCTCTCGCCCGCACAATCTCATAGTTTAAAACATAGGGATGCATGAGATCCAAGGCGCAAATGAGAGGGATAAAGATATGCAGGGAAAGAGAGAGAGAGAGAGAGAGAGAGAGAGAGAGAGAGAAGCTGACTGAAAGAGAGTAAGGGTGAGATAGACCATACATTGAATGCTTGACGAACAAATTCCGTCACTCCACGAAAATATATATTTTGAAAATTGTGAACCAATCTATGCAGCTATGTGTTGATAATATCCGCATGCGTCGCGACGAAAAAAGTTGGACCATGTTTGTATACATTTGTATACATCGTAAATTTGACACTCGACACTCTGCACGTGAGAGCGCGAGCGAGCGAGAGCGAGAGAGAGAGCGCGCGTGCGAGAGAGAAAGCGCGAGTGAGCGAAAGAGAGAGAGAGAGAGCGCGTGCGGGTCAACGCCATCGACGACGCCGTCATCTAACGCTTTCTTCAAAAAATCAAGGGCATCTCATCGAAAATCCCAATACCCCCCTCCCCCACCCCCACACACACACGCACACACACGCACATGCATGCACAAACATGCAACACATGCTAACGAAAAAAATCCTAAATCACCCCCCCCCCCTCTTCACCTGCCACCCGCGATGCACCTGTCCACCCACCGCCCCCTGTGCGCAATACATGCACACACACACACACACACACACACACACACACACACACACACACACACACACGCACACGTATATACACGCAGGATGTGCTGACGAAAAAAAAAATCCCCCCCCCCGCCCCTCCTAAGCCGCCCACCCACCTGCCACCCACCACCCACCGCCCGCCACCCACCATCCGCAAGCCACCCATGACTCACGACGCGGTTTGTGTCTCGGCTAAGTGGTTTGTGTCTCGGCCAAGTCGCTCGAATCACGGGCTAAAAAAAGGTCGGTAAATGTCGGGGTAGGGATCTTGGGACAGAACCGGCCCATTTTCACTACTCACGCTGACTCGACCCCCTTAATAATTAATTAAAATCTATAAAATACTGCCATGAGAATGACAGCTGACTTGTGTTCGGCCATATTTGTATACGACTGATTTTACCGTGGATTTTACTTTCGTGGCCTGCGTCAGCGCGCCTATCGACAATCTCGCGTACTGTAGCGAAACGAGGTTCGGGGGGAGGCCCTTCCGACTTTTGCAAGGCCGAGGCGAAGCCGAGGTTTTTGCTGGTCGGGGCGGGCATTAGAAACATATCCAAAAGGTGAAAAAACACGCAGGAAAATCAACAGCAATAAGAGAGGTTAATGCGCAGATCACGACAAAACGTCAACACACGGGCGCAAACTGACACGGGAAAGCCAACGAACGAAGAAGCCCGAAATGAGCCGAGCGGACCGTCTGCTACTGCGGCGCATAATGCGTGCTGTTTATACATATATATGGGGCATTCCACGCCAAATCGACCACTTCAGAACCTGACCCCTTTCGATTTGGCTGAAACTTTTTTGTCTTTTTCTATCTAATCGAAAACATTTTTCAGAATTTTTTCAAATTTTTTTACTCAACCGATAAAAAATTATGAATTTTTCAAAAAAATTGACTTTTTATTTTTCAAATAGCTATAACTTTTTCAAAATTTGACTTATCGGAACGTTTTTTTTTCAAAATTGTTGTTTTTTAATGTACTTTTTGAAAAAAAATAGTAAAAAATTATTGAAACCCATCTTCATTGTTTTTTTTTTAGATTTTTGGAAAAAATCGAAAATTTCTCGATGATTACCATTTTTGATTTTTTTTTCTTTCGATTATATGAAACTTTGACATTTTCTGCAAATCCTCAAATTTTTTTTAGAGAGGCGTTTTTTTTATTTCTATTTTTTTTTTCTAATTGAAAAAAAAAATTCTACTAGCCTTATTTCTCACAACACCATTCTGAAAATTTTTGAGAGCATTCAAAGAACTTTCAAATTTGAAAAAAAAAATTAAAAACAAAAATTAAAAGTGGTAATCATCGAGAAATTTTAGATTTTTTCCATAAATCTAAAAAAAAACGATGAAGATGGGTTTCAATAACTTTTTTGTATTTTTTTCGAAAACCACATTCAAGAACGATTTTCGAAAAAAAATATAAAGAAATTATTGAAACTCATCTTCAGTGTTTTTTTTTTTAGATTTTTGGAAAAAATCGAAAATTTCTCGATGATTACCATTTTTGATTTTTTTTTTTTTATAATATCAAACTTTGACATTTTCTGCAAATCCTCAAATTTTTTCAGAGAGGTGTTTTTTTTATTTCTATTTTTTTTTCTAATTGAAACAAACAAAAATTTTCAACTAGCCTTATTTCTCATAACACTATCCTGAAAATTGTTGAGGGTGTTCAGAGAACTTTCAAATTTGAAAACAAAAAATAAAAACAAAAATTGAAAATAGTAATCATCGAAAAAATTTGATTTCTTTCAAAAAATTCAGATAACAAATAGAAGGAAGCTCTGAATAATTTGTTTGTATGTTTTTTGCAAAACTACCTTCAAGAATGAAGAAAATGCAAAAAAAAAGTTGTTTTTTAGTCCATTTTTGGACAAATGACGAGCGACTTTTAGATTGATAAAAAATTTAGAAAAAACAATTCTAGAGAGCTTCTTTGATTTGATACAACAATTAGTGATAATTTTTAAGAATCAAAAAGTAGAAGATTTTAAAGTGATAGATTTGAGTTCAAATTCATTAGATGTGTTTTTTCAATGCCCGTCATTTGTATAAAAATGGACCAAAAAACAACGTTTTTTTTGCATTTTCTTCGTTCTTGAAGGTAGTTTTCTAAAAAACATGCAAACAAATTATTCAGAGCTTCCTTCTATTTGTTATCTGAATTTTTTGAAAGAAATCAAATTTTTTCGATGATTACCATTTTCAATTTTTGTTTTTATTTTTTGTTTTCAAATTTGAAAGTTCTCTGAACACCCTGAACAATTTTCAGAATAGTATTATGAGAAATAAGGCTAGTTGAAAAATTTTGTTTGTTTCAATTAGAAAAAAAAAATAGAAATACAAAAAACACCTCTCTGAAAAAATTTGAGGATTTGCAGAAAATGTCAAAGTTTGATATAATAAAAAAAAAAAAATCAAAAATGGTAATCATCGAGAAATTTTCGATTTTTTCCAAAAATCTAAAAAAAAACGTTGAAGATGAGTTTCAATAATTTCTTTATATTTTTTTTCGAAAACTGTTCTTGAATGTAGTTTTCGAAAAAAATACAAAAAATTTATTGAAACCCATCTTCATCGTTTTTTTTAGATTTATGGAAAAAATCGAAAATTTCTCGATGATTACCACTTTTAATTTTTGTTTTTAATTTTTTTTTTCAAATTTGAAAGTTCTTTGAACGCTCCCAAAAATTTTCAGAATAGTGTTGTGAGAAATAAGGCTAGTTGAAATTTTTTTTTTCAATTAGAAAAAAAAATAGAAATCAAAAAAACGCCTCTCTAAAAAAAATTTGAGGATTTGCAGAAAATGTCAAAGTTTCATATAATCAAAAGAAAAAAAAATCAAAAATGGTAATCATTGAGAAATTTTCGATTTTTTCCAAAAATCTAAAAAAAAACAATGAAGATGGGTTTTAATAATTTTTTACTATTTTTTTCCAAAAAGTACATTAAAAAACAAAAATTTTGAAAAAAAAAACGTTCCGATAAGTCAAATTTTGAAAAAGTTATAGCTATTTGAAAAATAAAAAGCCAATTTTTTTGAAAAATTCATAACTTTTTATCGGTTGGGTAAAAAAATTTGAAAAAATTCTGAAAAATGTTTTCGATTAGGTAGAAAAAGACAAAAAAGTTTCAGCTAAATCGAAAGGGGTCAGGTCCTGAAGTGGTCGATTTGGCGTGGAATGCCCCATATAAATATTGGCTCGGGACGGAAAGCCAATGAGCGAAGAAGCCCGAGGGAGCCTAAAACGAGCCGAGTGGACCGTCTGCTACATGGAGACTAGAGTAAAGGAGGCTCAGCGTAAATGGGAGAAAGTGCCGCAAACGTGATCAAGAAAAGGCGAGCTAATTTTGTTGTCAAAATCCACCACAAGCGTCGCTTTCGGTAATAGTGGACCACTCGAAGTAAGCTATCGGTGACAACACGAAGTTAGCATAGTGAATAGGTATTCAGTATTTCGCGGTATATTCAAAAACGTATCAATATTTTTAAGTCAAATAAGTATAACAACCGCAATTTAATACGTTACATAATAATTGCATGTTTACCTTCACAGATCGATTTGTTTTATCGCTTTATTTATTGTTTGCTACGAGCACAGAAAAAAAAATTGAGTAAACTCCCTTAATGGTTCATCAATAACAGAAAGTGGTGAAATCGATTACGTAGATAGAAAAAGAGGTTAAAAATAATAATTTTATGCGATGTATGAAACGAATTTAGTCGGTAAATACCTCACATACAGGAGTGACAGCTCGTGTCAGAAAGTCTGCACGGGTCTCGAGTGTGAAATTTCTAATGCAATTTGTTCATAATTTCAAGAACATAATTCGTAAATAATTTCAAGAACGTAAGAACGTTGTAGAAGCTCGAAAAATTCAGCACAGCGAATCAATTGTAATTGTTATTTTCAACTCTGCGTAATCCATTTTAATCATTCTTGTGCATTATCAATTTCATGGTAGTGAATGTACGATGGATATTTTTCCACGTTCTTAAGCACTTCGTGGAGTACAGTTTTATTTTTTATTTTAAATAACTTACACATCTATGACATACTATTTTACACAATTTCATCTTGTAGGATACACGCCATAGAATTCTACTACAATTTTATTACTGTTATATTTGATCTCCTTGGCTAATATGTACAATATTCCGATACATTCCACCGAACTTGTTTTCTCGTTCGAAAGAATAATAATAATAAACGGACAATTCATCAGTATCCTAGCTATTTACACGACTGTACTAGTTTCTTTCATCACTTGACTCGATGGTATCCTAAAATTGAGCCTGCCGCTGCTTCATGAAATAAATGGTTAAATAACCATAACAATGCTAGCGTATTATTGAACATACAAATGAAATTCTCAATTAAAAAATGTAAAATGTCAAATAGTTTGATCTGTGAAAAGTTTTGATACATGACGCACATGGAGGCAAAGAAACTCTCCTATCAATTTCACAATCACAATTCTTATAATTGTGATCAACGCAGGTATGAGAGGTATTATTTTTAAATCATTTTTACACATTCTTACACGCAATCAATGTTTATTAATATTCATATCACTTTCTTACTATAATCACAATAAATAATAAATCACTCCAGAAACTCTTTCCTTCAACACATTAATAAATAAATAAATCGCTGAGGTCAACAATTTTTTGACGTTTCGCCATTTCACTGAACACGTGAATATCGCTTCGTCTCTCTCATTTCACTCTCTCACTCAGCGATTCACTACCGACAGCAGCGCCTCCAACAAATTTTGCGCACGCTTTCGTGATCATTCCCTTAACATTACGCTGAGCCTCCTTTACTCTATTCTCCATGGTCTGCTACCTCAGCGCACAATGCGTGATATATATGGGTCATTCCACCAATTCTTGACTAAAGTTGTGCCGAGGGGTCTGAATTCTGAGTAACAAAAATTTTTATTGAAAAGTACATAACAAAGAGAGCTTCTATGACTTTTTTCAATTTTTTTCGTCCAACCCTTTTGAAGATACAGTAGATCGAAAATTGCAAGATTTGCAATTATTGACTTTAGATATTAAAAATATCAATCCCTTGTAAAATTTCTAAAAATATATTAAATATTGGTTTTTGTGTAAAAAAAGCTCAGCTTTCTAAAAAAAATATTTTTAATTTCCTCCCGTATCAGGAAAACCCCGGAAAATGAGATCAAAAAGTAAAATACGCTTTTTCGACCAATGTATCATTTTTGATATTTTTTAAAATATTTTTTTCGAAAAGCGAGACTTTTTTACATGGTGAAGGTATGTTTTGATTTTGGGAATATTCAAAAATAAACCATAGCAAAATAAAGTTGAAACTTTTGTGATGAATTGCCGAAAAGTATTGTGCTGCCGTCACGGTCGATACACGAACTATCGAATCAAGTTTGAAAATTTCTGTACATAACATTATATTCAGCGATTATGTAGTGAATATATATGTTCAAAGTGTGAAGTGGGTAAGAAATTAAAATTATTATACAAAAGCGATATGACGAGGATCAAATCTTTATTATTTGTACTCTTCTTGTCACTGTTGACAGAGAAACATTTCTTACAATAGCAGAACCATGATTCTCGGCATCAGGGATAATACAATGCATAGATTGCGTCTTTTTTTACGGTCACAGCATTAGCAAATCTGGACTTTAGCTGTGCTTCGCGTACTTCGTATTTCTCATTTGAAATGAAAGTGAAATCAATATTTTTAAATGACACACGTCCCCAGTCATACAATGCCAAGGCTGATAAAAGTTCTGCTATTGTAAGAAATGTTTCTCTGTCAACAATGACAAGAAGAGTACAAATAATAAAGATTTGATCCTTGTCATATCGCTTTTGTATAATAATTTTAATTTCTTACCCACTTCACACTTTCAACATATATATTCACTACATAATCGCTGAATATAATGCTATGTACAGAAATTTTCAAACTTGATTCGGTAGTTCGTGTATCGACCGTGACGGCATGCGGCAGCACAATACTTATCGGCAATTCATCACAAAAGTTTCAACTTTATTTTGCGATGGTTTATTTTTAAATATTCCCAAAATCAAAACATACCTTTCCCATGTAAAAAAGTCTCAGCTTTTCGAAAAAAATATTTAAAAAAATATTAAAAATGATACATTGGTCGAAAAAGCGTATTTTACTTTTTGACCTCATTTTTTGGGGTTTTCCTGATACTGGAGGAAATTGAAAATATTTTTTTCAGAAAGCTGAGCTTTTTCTACACAAAAACCAATATTTAATATATTTATAGAAATTTTACAAGGGATTGATATTTTTAATATCTAAAGTCAATAATTGCAAATCTTGCAATTTTCGATCTACTGTATCTTCGAAAGGGTTGGACGAAAAAAATTGAAAAAAATCATGACAGCTCTCTTTGTAATGTACTTTCCAATAAAAATTTTTGTTATCCAGAATTCAGACCCCCCGGCACAACTTTAGTCAAGAATTGGTGGAATGTCCCATATATCACCATTTATCACCAGCCGCAAAAATCTTGTCAGAACGCGCTGTCGTCGACAGGCCACGGAAGTTGCTCTTCCCTGTCTGAAATGCGGCCGGGAAGTGCGTACTTTCGGCTAGGGGAGCAAGAAAAAAAATAGAACGCTTTAAAAAAATTTTGCAGCAGAAGTTTGCTTAAAAATTTATTTTTTATTCAGAAATTCATTGTAGTATATCAGTACATTTTTATTCATTTTTAGTTTTAAATTAAAAAAACAAAAAAAAAAGTAAATTTTGAAGCTAATTTCTGCTGCACAATTTTCTTAAAGCGTTCCATTTTTTTTATCATTCCAGTTAGAACTATTGGTTCACCTTTCTCGAGAGTTTAATTTATGTTTATGAAATTCCATCCACATTTTGTCGATAAAACTAACTAGTTCCGGTGTAATATCCAAAAATCGGCAAAGTTTACGAAAAATTGAAATAAAACATTGAATAACTTTTGAACGAGTGGACTTATCAAAAAGTTACTCAGAACCTTTTTTGTACAGCGTTCAATTCTGCACAAAGATATGTATCCAGATTTCCCGTATGATGGATCGTTTGCTAGTTAGAAAAATCAGAAGACGTACAAATAATTTGTCCCATGTTGTTCTTATGGAAAATCGAAAAGTGCGATGAGGACGACTTTAATATTAATATTAAAAGCTCATATTTTTACAAACCTTTTCTTATACCTAAATGAAACTTTTGAGCCTGTTGGGAGAAGGCACAAAAAAAATTTTTTTTTTGAAACGTCCAAATATATATATATTGATATATATATATATGAGGTATTCCAGCTCATCTCAACCACTTTTGCATCTTGTATTTTTTTATTTGGCTCAAACTTTTTTCTATTATTGTACCTATTTATGGAACTTTACTTGATTTTTTTCAAATTTTTTTACCCATGCATTTACAAGATATGATTTTTTGTTCAAATTCCATAATTTTTTTTTCATTGCAAGGAAACTTTGATTATTTTTACTATTTTTAAGACCAGTTTCATCGTGGGGACATTTTTCCTTATATTTTTTTCATGATTAATAAAACTAAATTAAATTGAAAAACAACTTGTTTTTAATAATGAAAAAAATATAAGGAAAAATGTCCGCACGATGAAACTGGTTTTGAAAATAGTTAAAATAATCAAAGTTTCCTTGCAAATTGAAAAAAAATTATACGTATCTCTTTTGAAAAAAAAAACGCTCTTCTGCATGTGATGAAAAAAATGGTTTTTAATTATGAACAAAATAGAAGGAAAAATCTGCTCACGATTAAACTAGTACTAAAAATGGTCGAAATAGTCAAAGCTTTATAGCAAATTTTTGGAAAAAAATTAAAAGTGTCCGACCTTTGGAAATAGACGCTTTTTCACTGATCCTGAAAAAAAGACTATTTTTAATTATGAATAAAATAGAAGGGAAAATATCCCCTCGATGAAAGTAGTCTTAAAAATAGTTAATATAGTCAAAGTTTATTAGCAATTTTTTTGAATAAAATTAAACGTGCCCCACCTTTTGAGAAAAAACGTTTTTTTGCTTGTGAAGAAAAAAAATAGTACATTACATCACGAGGACGTAAAAACATTTTCTGACGAGTGTGAGTTTGCAGGACGAGCCGAAGGCGACTCCTGCAATCACACGAGTCAGAAAATGATTTTACGCCGAGTGATGTACGATATGGACGTAAAAGCGTCCATTATTGTACTGAGTGATATAAATGGTTTAAAATTATTTAAAAAAAATGTACGGAAAAATCTGCCCAAGATCAGCCTAGCGTTAAAAATAGTTGAAAAAGTGAAAGTTTCTTAGCAAATTTTTTGAACAAAATTAAAAGTGTCCGACCTTTTGAAATTAATATTTTTTTGCTTCAAGCGGTAAAACAATATAGAAGATGAATATCGCAAAATTTTTACTATTTTTTGTCAAAAAGTGCACTCAAAAACGAACATTTGAAAAAAAAATTATCGAATTTCAACAAAAAATCATATCTTGTAAATGCATGGGTAAAAAAATTTGAAAAAAATCAAGTGAAGTTCCATAAATAGGTACAATAATAGAAAAAAGTTTGAGCCAAATAAAAAAATACAACATGTAAAAGTGGTTGAGATGAGCTGGAATACCTCATATAAACTGTGAAGATGAAGACGCAGTAAGAACTCACACATAGCTGTGGACTCACACATCCGACGGATGGAACGACGCGCATACGCGCTGCTGTTCTATATACGTACTAACACGTATACGCGGGCATACTGTGCTGTGGGCCTATCGCTCTCTCTCTCTCGCTCACACGTTACTCTTTCTCTCGGTTCTTGGATAGAATGACGCGCAACGACGCGCACGCGCGCTGCAGTCCTATATACGGACTAAACACGTACAAGGCGGGCATGCTGTTAATGGCCTATCGCTCTCTCTCTCGCTCACACATCACTCTTTCTCTCTCTTATCGTATTCCTCCATTCTCTTGTCCCGTAAACGGACAACGGACACTGTCTGGCTCTTGTCGTATAAGTATTCACTTCAAAAATAAAAGAAATAAAGGACTAACCGCAAAGCTAAGCCACTGCGTTACGCTCGAAAATTAGACATTTTTATTGCTGTTGATGTATGCGGCCATAGGGCGATTTTTTTTCGACTTTTTTTAATTTTCATCCCTCCCCACCTAAAATGCTGTTGCATATGTCTAAAAGAAACTACCCTGAAAGTTACAGCCCTTAATATTAATATTAAGTACTCGCCCTTCGCGTGAAAAGATTTCCCATCTAAAATACACGTAAATAAAAAACTTTTTTCTTCAAATTGCTATAACTCCACGGCATTTTATGCTATTATATTGTCCTTGGTCGCAACTTACGCAGAATTGAACCTTCTTCAAAAGTGTCCTGAGCAGCATAAGTGTAATTTACACTGGTGAGATGGTACGAGTCACTAAAGTTGATTTTAACCCACACTTCTCGTTTTTTTGCTGTTATTTTTGAAATGATCAGCGTTATCGAAAAATTGCAAAGGAAAGTTTTGTTGGAAATTTAATTTCCTACAAAAAAGGTCCTTTAGACCTACTTGAGAAATCGATATTTTTTGAGATATTGAACCTTAATTTATTTGCGGTATAAAATTTTTACGGTTTATCGAACCAAAAGTTCTTAATTGTTGATATTCCATATCATTTCGCCACTGGTGATATGATATGTGATATGGTGATATGATATAGAATATCAAAAAATTGAAACTTTTGGTTCAATAAACCATAAAAATTGTATACCAAAACCAAGTTAAGGTCCAATATCTCAAGAAATATCAATTTTCGCAAGTAGGTCTAAAGGACCTTTTCTGTAGGAAATTAAATTTCCAACAAAACTTTCCTTTGCAATTTTTCGATAACGTTGATAATTTCGAAAATAACAGCAAAAAAACGAGAAGTGTGGGTCAAAATCAACTTTAGTGACTCGTACCATCTCACCAGTGTAAATTACACTTATGCTGCTCAGGACACTTTTGAAGAACGTTCAATGCCGCGGAGTTATAGCAATTTGAAGAAAAAAGTTTTTTATTTACGTGTATTTTAGATGGGAAATCTTTTCACGCGAAGGGCGAGTACTTAATATTAATATTAAGGGCTGTAACTTTCAGGGTAGTTTCTTTCAGACATATGCAACAACATTTTAGGTGGGGAGTGAAAAAAATAAAAAAAGTTGAAAAAAAAATCGCCCTAATGCGGCCATGATGTTTTAATATTGTGGAGATGGCAGCTCTGATCGGCCAGGAGATCCTAATGATAAGGGATCAGGATGAACAATATATCCGCTTGTTTTTATGTTTCTATCTAAATTTGGATCATCTTCATAAATTTATTTTGGTTACCTGATATTTGGACCAACGACGTTTGGTCCACGACGTTTGATCCGCGACATTTGATCCAGCGACATCTTATTCGCACGACATCTTAACCAACGTTAACTGACTTGCACGACATTTCAACCACCGATAACTGACCCGCACGACATCTCTACCAACGATAATTGACCTATACGACAGCTTTATCACGACAAGTGACCCCAGCAGCACGTAATCCAGGCAACAAATCCAGAAGAAATTATAATTTATAACACAAAAGATAACACAACCCCACAATAAATACGCTAAAAATATGAACATGAATATATATTCATCAATTTATTCAAAATTAAATATTCAACGGAAGAACGTAATGAAACCCTTACAATGGACGCGGGCGCACATAAATTTTAATTAACAGACATGTTGCATTAGCTTCGTTTTAATCATTCCCTCAATCAGTGACCACCTATCTTGTACCTGATATTTAGATTACAAAGAAAGAAGTCGAAATTAGTTCCTTATGTGGGACAAGAACATCACCGACGGGTTCCCTGAGAAGCTCAAATTATCACACACAAATCGTCGGCATATACAAGCAACATTAATCGAACTATTACAATGACAATACAGACAACATATACTTCAAATACTTCAAGATCTGATTACCGTCATAATTATCAATAATAAATTTAATTTGCTCGTTCTTATCACAACGTATGTTTGATGTTTTTTGACTGTAACGGTCAAACCAGTATTCACTGAGCAACATTCGTGTCAGTAATGACTTGCTAACTTTGAATAATATCGACAAACGAACTAAATACCGTATGGAACACACAAATTTTAGCATTAAAGGCATGGTGCCACTCCGCGACGCAATTATTGGTACTCATTCTATCAACACATCGCACGGATCAATTATCAACGGATCAATGGACCCACGGATCAATTATCGACGGATCTAACGTCGCACGGATCAATAATCGCGAGGGTAATTTATGGTCGGGCCACATGTCGCCGATCAATTGATTCCAGCCGAAATATCATGTCACCATTCATTTTCAATCTATGGAATATTACACACATCCCATGATCGTACTCTTATTTCCCGAATTTATATGAATAGTTTGATGCAATCGGTTTATACACATTGAACATAATCTTTGATGTTATAAATACTGCATCTTAAAAATGGAATTCATAATTTTATATTTCGACCACGCATACCCACTCGTTCGTTTGGATGCCAGAAGAAGACTGGTGCTTGTGAAAAGTGGTCACATATATTTGCTTTTTGGGCAGTTATTAATCCAGTTTGTCCGGTTTTAGATCGGTTGATTTAGTTTGTTTGGTTATTTAGATTTATCAGTTCTTTTTCTTTTTGTGTGATAAATTGTTTGTGTTGTCGAATGGTTGTTGGTTATATAAATGTAACGGCATATTTAGTTATGATCACAACAAGTTTTAATTACATTCCAATCTGCCAATAAGAACACCCGCAATAAGAACACTTTCCCAGTTTCTTGCTGGAGCACTTCTCCCACTCTGATTCGAACTCTGAGCTCGAATTTTTCGCGTGCGAACCTCCGAATAAAAACGTCCAGCCTAGGAGAGCTTAGAAGAGTAAAATGAGATGAAAATTATAATGAACATTACCATTCTTAATCATTCTGTTTTTATATATCAAGAAATTTTGCTATTCGGAATCAATGCTTTTTATTATTTTTCAATGATTATTGATTATTAATTACTAATTTTTATTATAGAGAGCAGTGGGCTAGTGGCTAGAGCTCGGATCTTGCAAGTCGCGAACCCGGGATCGAACCCAGGCGACACCGCTGAAAAAATATGTTGAATTTTTTCAAGTGTTTTTGGCTGTAATCCCGGTGGATTGAACCTCGCTTTAAATAAATCCGTCCCAACACCTTATTGTGATGGGTGGGCGGTCGTTGTATGGTTTCGGTGGTGCCTCCCGCGCGGTTTTCATCGCTCGGATGATGGCCCACTTAACCATGGAGCGGCTGGCTCAGTGAATCGCAAGTGAGTAGGTAACTGCTTAACCAGCCGTCGGTAGTCGTGCTAGAGTGTACTCGCATTGCTACCGGGAGACTTTGGTAAGTTACCGGCTATATCGTCGAAGCTTTTCTGCAGTCTCCCTTCGTCCTCGGAAAATGCTATATAGTTCAAGGAAAAAAGTGGTGACGGCTGCAGCCGAAAAAGACAGGGAACAGTGTAAAATCTGCAAGAGAAGAGTATACAAGAAAAATAATGAAAATAGAAAAAATGAAAATAAAAAATATTAACTTTTATTAATCTAACTCGTGTTGTTTACATTGTATGCGTGGTGCTTACATTGTATCATTTGAGGCTGAAACAGTATTGCATAAAAAAGTGTTCAAATGCAATCAAGAACTTGCTTACATGGGCAACGTGAACACGTTAACTCTCGTTCAAGCGTTCTTATTGGGAGTATCGCATGCCAAAAAGAAAAAGAGACACAGAGAGTCTGAGAGCGCGGAGTGCGCGGTGTTCCGCACGCTCGAAATATAGACAAAACTCTTCCCCTTGGGGACTGTCGCGTTCTTATTGAGAGGTCACACTGTATTAAATTGTATATATTGCTCAGTTTATCGATGTCTGTCGTGTAATTTATAGATTTTTTGTGAGATTTTATCTGGATCATTTCTAAAATCAGTCTTTTTCAAAGAAAGTTTCGTTTTTTGAATTTTAATATCGTCAAATTTAAAATTATGTCCTAATTCCATTCCGTGTTTTTCTGCAAAGCTGTGTGACGGTACCTACGCGTCGTAAGCTGCTTGTGTTCTCTAAGTCTGGATTTTAGAAATCTTTAATTTTTGAATAGAATTGAGTATAATTCTCTCTCGGGTTTTAATCTATTTCAATTACTTTTTCGCTGTTTGACGAAGTAAGAAATCGTTAATAAGCAATAACACATGTACTTAAATATTGCACGAATTGTATTTTTGATAGGAAATTGCGAGAGACATCGAGGGCATCGAGGCATTGGTAGCACAAGCGAATTCATTGCAGCACAAGTTATGCGGCAACGACGATTGCAAGGAGCTGAACTCTTTTATCGTTCAACTCATGCGTAGCAAGGAAGTGGCTGTTCCGGGTGGTGCAAGAGGCAACATAGGAACACGTATTACGACGATGTTTCGCGATGCCCAAAAGGTTTGTCAATCAATCGATTCGTATCTATATATTTATTATAGTGACACGAGCCTTCGCGCCGCCACCGTCGATCTTTTAGTTGATTATTTTCTCATGAAGAAAGCTTTATTTTCGTTAAAATTTTTTTTTTTTAATCTGCGTGTGTGCGTGCGTGCGTGCGTGAGTGAGTGATTACATTTCACAAAAAAATTCTGCAAATTCGTCCCTTGTACTATGACCAAAATTTGAGCTCAACAAAAGAAACTTAATAAATTCAAAATTTTACCCAATTAATCGTAATTAATATTTCACCACGCTCAATCGACTCTGCCACAAAATCTCGCCAGAGGATTAGTTTATTCTTTTTTCAAAGGCGCCATCCGCGGCAACCCGGCCCGATCCCCCAAGATGGTTCGACGAGAATTGTTCCCTGACGAGCAACAGCTTTTCTACGGTAGAGGGGTGGTTCGAATGACTTAACAAGCAATACTTCCCTCCGTGTTCTCCTTTCTCTCTTTTAGCTCAACAAACACTTTTTATTGATATTTTCAGGTTTCGTTGGACAGGATTTTCTTATTTTTAATTTCACAAAACAATCTTTTTAAATTAACGGCCGCGGAACTCGACCTCGACTCGATACAGAAAAACAAAATTTCACTCCCTACTAAAATTCTCGAGAGCTACACAATTCATCCTCTCGAATTTATGTAACACTTTTACGAATTTATTTTATTTTATTTTAACAACTTTTTAACGATTTTATTCTATTTTATTTTCGTGTTCACAAAAGACAACCAAAAATATAAGAGAGAAGAAAACTAGCTAAATGTTCCGATAAATATCCGAGCGGCACTAATTACCTTGACGGTTCGAGACGCGAACCGTCCAACGCTCGTGCAACAAAAAACTACGCTCGGTAAATTTTGCTCAACGTCCAGCTGCCGAAGCTCGAGAGTTGGCCTCGAAAATCATTGCTCGTTCAAATCTCAACGAAAAGAAAAAAAATCTAATAACCGAATCTCCTGTCCACGTTTTTTAACTATAAACCCGAGAATTCTTAAAAGTAAAAAACGTAACAAAACGGCACAACTCTTGCGCTTCGGCGACCCGCACGATTCACACGAATTCCGACTCTACGGAAAGCTCTTAGTTTACCCGGAAAATACAACGTTAGAGCTTACGGACGCGTTTAAGAATATTACTTTGTTCGGCGTGGCCAAAATTCCTCTAATTCTCAGAACCGCGGAACACACGCGACAGTAATATTCGATGAAACAGAATAATAATTTTTCTTTGCGAGGAATATCAATACAAAAAAAGTCTAGCGAGAGTGCTCGGGATTCACCGGCTCGATGCGGTCCTCCTCGGTTATTTTCCAATGAAATCATTGATCGATTCGATCCTCTTTTTCCCAATATGATCCTGGATAGGTTTGATTCTCTTTCCTTGCCCTTTTGGCTCTTTCTTTCACACCTCTGCCCTCGATCACCGTCGCCACGAGAGTCCCGAGCTCGTTAATTTCCGAATCTTCGGTGACACTCCCGCTCCCCCCACTACTGCTAGCCTCTAATATACTGCCCCGATACCTGCCACCACGCTGTCTGCTCGGAGTAAGACGAAAAATTACGCTCTTTACCCGCGAATTATGAATAAGCTAATTCGGCGCGCGCGTAATCTTTCTAGCCATTTTACAGTACGATGTTGAATGCGCTTGAATGATGTTGCGCCCTGCATATATGATGCCAAGGTTTTGTCCAGTTGTTCAACATGCCCGTCCAATACCGGATATTTGATGTTGAGCTCGGCTCCCGCGATGGAAGCGGTAGAACAGAGCCGACGGATGAAGCTCAAGATAGTGGGCATAAATTATGCCGAGGCAGAGTGTTTCCGGTTTATTTTCTCAATCCCTCAGATTTTTGGTTCCTCGCGCGTGTCCTGGGTACATGAAATTTACGGGAACAAATTGCATTAATTTTTAGGCTTTTTTATTAAGTCGGATTCTTGTTCGAATCGACGGATTTGTGCCTCTGACAGCGAGGGCGAAAGGTGCAGAGTGAGGCGTTCTGATCATTCTTTGTGATCCGTAAAATTACCGCATCACAATACATAGCTATGTAAAGAAGTTATTACAATTGATTCCAAAATAAAATATATTCACGACACCTAAATTTGTAAGAAATACGAAATATTTGGGGAAAAAAATATTCACTCGCCGGATTCGATCCAGCGATCCTGCGCTTACGAAGCAGGGCTCTTGCCACTGCGCCACGCGCTCGTTTATTTCTCACTAACGTAGATCGCACATGAACGCTCTGAAATTTGGATGAATTGATTTCTCGAAAACGGCTGAGAGGCGCACCTTACTACTTGCACCTATTATACTCCTGGTCGTGACCTAAACATGTACTAAAAGTGACTCGAATCGGTGACCCATGCTTCGTAGCCTCCCCTTGTTAGTTTTTTACATTTTCTAGCTAAACGATAGACCCTCAAACGATCTAATTACAATGTTCGTGACCACCAAACGATGCCACATCGATTACACTCTATTTGAAGCGATTTGAAAAAGAAATAAGTGTTTGACTAACTTTGAATCGTCTTTATTTTTTTATTTATTCTAATTGAACGATTGACCACCAAACGTTTTAATTAGATTACCAATCATCACCAAACGACCACCAATCGAAACGGTATTATTACCAAATTATTTTTGTGCTTATTTTTATGGGCCAGTACCGTACAATGTACTAGCACACCCAATCGTAAGTCGCACTTAGCTTTTTACATTTTCTATCTAAATAAAATTGCAATTTTCGTGACCACTAAACGATTCTACTTCGAATAAGCCCTATTCAAAGTGATTTAAAAAAAATTGGATCAAATTTGGCCCTGATCTCTTTTTAGGCACTCACCATACATGAAAAGTGCCTATTAGTATTGCCTTCGAAAAACGTATTTCTTATGAAAACAACCATACAAACTTTATACCAACATATGTTGGCATATTATACCAAAACGAAAAATTTTGGATTTTCCGTCACGTCGGCTGTCTGTATGTGCTCATAACTCAGCAATCCATGAACAGATCCGGTTCAAATTCATAGTTCAGTTTTGTTTTACTATAATCTCAAAACATTTTTTGACTCAATCCATTCAGACAATGTTGAATGTGAAATTTCCCAAAAAAACAGCCATTTTTGAGCCAAAAGGCTATTTTTGTGTCCGTCCAGAGTCAGATCTCAGCAACCTGTGAACCAATGTTTTTGTAACTTATAGACTTTCTTTATAGGATCATAAAGAAGTGTCCTGTAGAGTTTGAAGTCTTTGCAGTTCTTTGAACCATTGTGTTTTAACGAAAATGACATTTTTTCAGTTTTTCACTCATTGCACGAAGATGCGCGAACGAATTTTTTAAATTTTCATCATTCACTTACATTTTGATACATTTTAACTATTTCAAGAGTTTGAAGTGATTTAAACAATTTTAACATAGAATTTTTAATATTTTTGTTTTATTCAGTGATATTTTTTAAACGTTTTCGCCAAAAAACACTAATTGGACAAAAATTTTAGTCATTCCTTGATATTTGATAAAATGTTATGTTTCTTTATGTATTTATCTATGTATTCTATGTATTGAAATATTTTTTTTTGAATATTATTATTATTTTTATGCAAAGACAAAAATAATATGAAACATAACCTTATGTTCCTGAAGTACACAATTTTCTTAATGGAAAAAAACATCCCCGCACAATACATCACACTACACTCAATCGAATTGCACAAATTGGCACTTTAAAAAATCACATGTCATATTTTTCAACAATATAATTTAAGAAAACAATACAACGGCCGTGATTACGATGACAGATAAAAATCATCGATAAACGAAAGCAAATTTTGGCTACATTATCTTGAACGCTTAGGCCCGAGACACAACCCTGCTGAAAATTCCCACGCAGGAGCCTGTACGGGATCCGACGTGGGATCCCGTACGGGTTGTTGTATGGGAACCTGTACGGGTTTCCTGTCCGAAAACTCCACGTGGGATCCCGTACGGGTTCTTATATGGGAATCCGTACGGGAACCCGTACGGTGTTTTAAATATTTCACGCCTTTTTGCGTGACCAGGACCCGCGTTAAAAACAATATAGGGTTCCCTTTCTTAGGGTACGCTCCTTCGGCAATCCTCGAAGAGAATATTTCCGAGTGAACGGAAATTCTCTACGAGAATTAAATGAACAAGTACAATTACATAAGGCGGCAAGAACTCCCTGGTATGGATTCTTTCGAGACCGACTTATGTTAATATTCTGTGCTCCCACCCGTCTATATATGCATACTCTTCGCATAATCCGTATAGGAGTTCAGCGGTTGCTGTCCTGCGACATCTCGGGCCAAGTCCCGGAACTAATGCGACGTGGTTCGTGGTGATAGTAATAATAATCCTCTGCGTTAACCCGTACAGGATCCCATACAGTATTCAGCTTCCCACATTGCTCCACATAAGTTCTCATGTAGGTTCCTGTACAGGAATTTATTTTCTGCGTTCTCCCGTACAGGATCGCGTACAGGATCAGCTTCCCACATAGACCTATACAGGTTTACATGTACGTTCCTGTACAGGAATTTATGTTCTGCGTTCACCGGCAAAAAATCCCATACAATATTTAGCATCCGACATTGCCCCACATAGGTTCCCATATAGGTTCCTGTACAGGAATTAATTTCTTGCGTTCTCCCATACAGGATCGCGGACAGGATTCAACTTCCCACGTTGACCCATACAGGATCCCATGTAGGTTCCTGTACAAGAATTTATTTCCTGCGTTCTCTCGTACAGGATCCCGCACAGGACTCGGCTCCCACGTTGACCCACACAGGTTTCCATGTAGGTTCATGTACAGGAATTCATAGCCGTCGTTGTCCCATACAGGATCCTGTACGGGATTCAGCCACCAACATTGTCCCACACAGGTTCCTGTACGGGATTCAGCCACCAACATTGTCCCACACAGGTTCCCATGTAGGTTCCTGCCAAAAAGACATTAAAGCCAAAAAGACATTAACAGTTTTTTTTTAATTTTCGATATTTTTTTCGACAATTGTAATAGCGAGAATTGAGTAGATTTCACCATGTGTGTCTGTCAACTTAATTCCGACACGAAAAATCAAAATTGACTCTGAACGGAGAGGCGATGGAACCTGAGACGAGCCGGGCGTATCTTTTATATACTAGCTTACAGTGGACGCTCCCACAACTTGACGCGTCGGGACCGGAAACGCTCCCATAACTTGACGTTCCCCTCATTCCCCCACTCTCGCATTTCAGCGCATGCGTATTACCCTTTTTTTATTAAGCATGCGTAGAACGAGCGCGCGAAATTCAACCTGAAATTCATACCTACGCGTTATAGACATACATTTCAAAATCTGACAGCGATATATTTAGCAAATTTTTTGAAGATTGATAAGAATTTTATGTTAATAACTCTAGATCAGCGTTGGGCAAAGTACTTGAAAGCACTTCAAGTATCAAGTACAAAGTACCGTAGGTACTTGAAGTATTAAGTACCGGTGGTACTTAAAGTACAAAGTACTTGTTACTTAAAGTACTCGTCAGGACGAGTACATGAAGTACAAGTACTTGAAAAAATCAAGTGCCAAGTATCAAGTACTTTTCAAGTTTTCGGGTACGTCGCGTAAATTTTGGTACTTGGGTCATTCCATATCAAATCGACCATGAGTTGGAATCGACCACTTTCCATTTCGATGAAATTTGGTCAGAAGTTTTCGTTGATACCAAATTTTGTAATTTATTAAAAAGATTTGTAAAAAAAATTTTTTTTTACCAACATTAGAAAATTTATATTTTTAAAACAAAAAAAAACACTATCTTGGAAATTTCAGGATTTTCTAATTTTTTAAACAAAACAACACCATCCTGAAACTTTCAGGATCTTTTAAAATCAATCCAAGGTATTATATTAAAAAAATTTAACCAAAAATTTAATGTTGATCGTAGATTTACACGAATTTTAACAATTCAAAAATTTATGTTTTTTTTTTTTAAACAAAAACTATCTCTTTGAAAATTTTAGGATCTTTTAAAATTAGTACAAGGTATTATATAAAAAAAATTGAATCAAAATTTTAATGGGCAACATGGATCTTTACGATTTTTGAAAATTCAAAATTCTCCCAATTCATCATTTTTCGAAATTTTTTTTCGGAATATATTTTTTTTCATAGCCCCAAGTATACTCTTTAAGATGAATTGAGAACGATTTTCCGCTGTATAATAGTTTCCGACATATTTAAAAAATAAACTTGGAAGATTTAAAAAATTGTGTAATTTTAAATTTTGGATAACTTTCGCACAAAAATTTTAATTTTTTTTCCTTAGGTCGAACTTCGTTTTGTTAATAACGAAAAGAATAAATTCCTGTACAGGAACCTGCACATTGTCCCACACAGGTTCCCGTGCAGGTTCCTGTACAGGAATTTATTCTTGCGTTCTCCTGTACAGGATCCCGTACAGGATTGGACTTCCTACGTTGATCGACACAGGTTTCCATGTAAGGTCCTGTACAGGAATTAATTCTCGGTGTTCTCCCATACTGGATCCTGTACAGAATTCAGCTTCCTACGTTTACTCGCACAAGGTCCCGAAGAGGTTCCTGTACAAGAATTTATTTCCTGTGTTCTCCCGTGCAGGATCCTGTACAGAATTCAGCTACCCAGATTGCCCCATACAGGTTCCCATGTAGGTTCCTGTACAGGAATTTATTACCTGTGTTTTCCCATCCAGGATCCCGTACAGGATTCGGCTTCCCTCGTTCACCTACACAGGTTCTCATGTAGGTTCCTGAACAGGAATTTATTTCCTGCGTTCTCCTGTACAGGATCCCGCGGCCGTAACATAACTTTAAAAAATTAAAAGTATATATTGCCCTTGTGGCGTTTATGCAGAATTGTTAGTTTATTTGAAAAGTCCTTGCAGCGCAGCGCCACGCGCGGTCAGATGGCGAACCTGCGAAACAGCCACATTAAGCGGGTCACCCCCACCACCGAAAAAACAATAGAGTTTCCCGACCTGTATGTACGACCGTGCATTGTATCTCCGGCTTTACACGCTTACAGCTGTACGTACATATACATCGGCATATAAGACGCTACTGGACATGACGCTCACAACGCTCAAAACGATCAAGACGAATGCAGCCTATCCTAGCTATACTACACTCTCGCTGCCACTTGCCGCGACCACGGTCGTACATACAGCTCTGGAAACTCTATTGTTTTTTTGGTGGTGGAGGTGACCCACTTAGTGAGGCTGTTTCGCAAGTTCCTCTTGTGACCGCGCGTGGTGCTGCGTTGCAAGGATTTTTTAAAAAGGTAAAACGTTCCGCATAAACGCCATAAGGGCAATATTTTAAAAAGGTAAGACCTTCTGCATAAACGCCACAAGGGCAATATACACTTTCATTTTTTTAAAGTTACGTTACAGCCGCTGCATAAACCGAGCATTACTCTCGCCGTCAACATGCAAATTTCTTAGTTAAGAATTATTAATTCGCTTTTGTGAAAAATCTTTAACGTGCAACGCTGCAGGTGGGAATAATGTCAACTACAAGATGGTCACACTAAATGAGTCACCCCCTACCACTAGAGTTTCTAGACCTGTACGTACGACTGTAGCTGCGATAGCCAAATAATATACAGTGGACGCCCCCACAACTTAACCCCCCATAACTTACGCTCCCATAACTTAACGACCCCTATCGCGATTTTTCTCCGCTCCAAACCCAGCTGCCGCGCTGCGGAAATTTGACACAGCGCAACGTAACCTCAACTGTCAAATTTTTTTCTTCAATTACGTACGATTTATTAAGCGTTACTATTAGTTTAAGTGTAATTAATGTGTGTGAAGTGGATAAATGATACAAAATAATGATTTTGGTAAAAATGACTGATTGATGGGACAAGACACGCCTATTTATAGGACTAAGTACGTGTTCGAGAATAGTCGTTCTCTTGAAAAAACAGGAATTTTTATTTTCCAGAAAGAACGAAATTTCTGTAGAATATTCGTATGTATATGCATGTATGATGTATATATATATGCAACTTTGTATAACATTTTCTAGAAAATGTATCTCGCGGGTTCCAACAATCGGATAAATGTATTTTCTGTTCAATTCTTTTCATCTAGAGCAGAGCTGGGCAGCTAGTACTTGAAAGTACTCGGTACTTGCAAGTACAAAGTACTTAAAAAGTACTTCAAGTATTGTACTTACATTTTTCAAGTACTTCCTGTACTTGAAAATTTCAAGTACTCTTCTGTACCTGAAGTACTTTTTTCAAGTACAAGTATCAAGTACTTTTGAATGTGTCTTGCTGATGGTTGCATGTGCAAAGCCTTTGAATATGGGTCATTCCATGTCAAATCGACCAAGAGTTGGAATCAACCCCTTTCAATTTCGATGAAACCCTAGCAGATTCTTCGACCCTAAATTTAGGGTCGTAAACAGTTTCGGTGGTAAATGGTCCTCTTGTCGACCGTAATTTTTTGGTCATATGAAGAATCATCGCAGTCTGCTCGTGGGTCGTTACGACTAAAAACTATTAGTCGTATCGACCGATCCGGGGTCCGTTCGCTGGTCGTCACGACCAGATATGTAGAGTCGAATTTTTTTCCCTTCATCTCGGCACCCGTGGTCGTTACGATGAGAAATCCCGAGTCGAATTTTTCCCCCCAGCTCTGCGCCCCTGGTCGTTACGACCCGAAATCTGGAGTCGATTTTGTTTTCCCCAGCTCCCCCTAGCAGATTTGTTCACCAGAATTTTTCGGTCGTAGTCGTAAGTGCATTTTTTTCAACCGATTTTTTTCAGTCGTAAGAAGTGGGTCGTTACGACTGAGAATTATTAGGCGTAACGACCCATTCCGGGCGCCAATTAGCTGGTCGTTACGACTGAGAATTATTAGTCGTAACGACCCATTCCGAGGGCCAGTTGGCTGGTCGTTACGACTGAGAATTATTAGTCGTCACGACCCATTCCGGGGCCCTTTGCTGGTCTTTACGACCCGAAATCCTTAGTCGAATATTTTTTTCCCAGCGCAAATTAATACAAAAATTAGTATAGTTTATTCCAAAATAGCGCCCATGCAATCGGAACTAATAAAATTGTACGCCCGAGATATCCACATTAGGGATATTCGCAAGGGTCAGCTCGACCGAAAGTACCATGGAAGAGCTTCGCCCTGGAGGAACCGCCTTAATCATCACGGTAACCTCTGCGCTAGGTAAGTACTTGACTTGGCACGCCGGCTGTCCGGTATATAACACCGTCATATGCCTATTTCGTTTGGGCACAGAGTTTCGAGCGCATGCGACGCATAGTGGTGGACGCGTCAACTATAGTTGACGCGTCCACCACATTGATTACGGCCGAAAAATTCTGATCAACAAATCTGCTAGGTAGCGCTAGTTGACGGGTACACCACTACGCGTCGCATGCGCTCAAAACTCTGTGCCCAAACGAAATAGGCATATGACGGTGTTATAAACCGGACAGCCTGCGTGGCAAGCCAAGTACTTACCCAGCGCAGAGGTTACCGTGATGATTAAGGCGGTTCCTCCAGGGCGAAGCTCTTCCATTGCACTTTCGGTCAAGCTAAGCCTTGCGAATATCCCTAAGTATTGTGGATATCTCGGGCGTACAATTTTATTAGTTCCGATTGCATGGGCGCTATTTCGGAATAACCAATACAATATTTTGTATTAATTTGCGCTGGGAAAAAAATATTCGACTAAGGATTTCGGGTCGTAATGACCAGCAAACGGGCCCCGAAATAGGTCGTTACGACTAATAATTCTCAGTCGTAACGACCAGCCAACTGGCCCCCGGAATGGGTCGTTACGACTAATAATTCTCAGTCGTAACGACCAGTCAACTGGCCCCCGGAATGGGTCGTTACGACTAATAATTCTCAGTCGTAACGACCAGCTGACTGGCCCCCGGAATGCGTCTTTACGACTAATAATTCTCAGTCGTAACGACCCACTTCTTACGACCGAGAAAAATCGGTTGAAAAAAATCCACTTACGACCGAACTTCCGGTCGTCGAATCCGCTAGGGCCGCGCCCGTGGTCGTAACGACGAGAAATTCAGGGTCGATTTTTTCCCACGGGCGCCGAGCTGGGGGGAAAAAACTTCGACTCAAGATTTTTGGTCGTAACGGCCAGGGCCCGCGGAGCTGGCACAAAATTATACTCAAGATGTCGAGTCGTAACGACCAGCAAACAGACCCAGGAACGGGCTGTTGCGACTAATAATTTTTTGTCGTGACGACCAACAAGCAAAATGCGATGCTTTATCTGACGACCACAAAATTACGGTCGACACACTGTGGGCAGAATCACAGAAAAATCGGCAAAACCCAAAAATTGAGTGTTCTCATTTCGTATTTCTATGTATGCCATTTCAAAGACCAGGTATTTGTACGCCCTATTGTAAAAGGACCGGTCCCTACCCTTCGCGGTACTCGACTTACGACAGTCTGAACTCGACCGTTCGAGAGTGAAGAACGTAGCGATTTTGTACGCTGAAATTTTCGATTCGCGCAAAGTGAAATATATTTTGTTCTACGCTACCGATTTCAAATCGGTAAAATGGGAGATAATATTGAAGGTATGTAGAATATTATCATGTCAAATAGTTTTTTGGAATTTGAAATATTGTATGTATAAAAGAGTGTTCAATGTATGCATTTTAAGCAAGCTTGTAAATTTATTTTTCCAAAAGAAGTATAAAAATAGTTGTGATCCCAGGAGATCCCAGACTTTTGAACATTGTAGCCTATTGATAATGTTATTAAGATTAGAATTTATAAAAAAAATTCTGCAGATTGTTGCATATCTGGCTTTGGGAACCGGAATTCTCATGTCGCGCAACTTTGTTCAGGCTGGGCGCATAGTCCCCAGCAGGTAAACGTATACCTGCTGGGGACAATAGCCGGTCCTTGTGGAATATAAAATAATTTTCTACCCAGTGATCTATTCGTAAAGAGTCAT
This sequence comes from Alloplasta piceator, assembly GCA_946863875.1. Lineage (NCBI taxonomy): Eukaryota > Metazoa > Arthropoda > Insecta > Hymenoptera > Ichneumonidae > Alloplasta > Alloplasta piceator. The sequence goes on from OX333078.1 coordinate 18,901,070, forward strand.
GATTCATGTAACGGGTGTTCAAAATGTTACAATAATTTATTCTATCATTTACAATTAGATTAAAATTTTTCCCATGAACACATTCATTTTTAGTAAATGTTTATCATACTTGTTTTATTCTAGGTTCACGTGCCATGGATTACACGTGCACTTATCAGGATATTTTTGGAATGATTAAGGAGAAATTTAAATTGTGCCTGGATGAGCAACTTCAGATTTTTGAGGAAAAAATTACTCTTGAGTCATCCGAATCTTTCACGATTGACAACAATGAAAAGGATTCATTAAAAAAATTACTTTGTAATATCAAAAGTAGATGGCTCGAAGTGCACAGAAACCACGATGCATTTAAAAAAAAAATGAAAAATGGTTGCAAACTTCAATAACTATTTTGGTAATTAATTTTATTGATGTTTCGAAAACTCGAGTTATGGGTCAAGATGTATAGTATAACGCTCGCGCTATTTTTTTCGGAATTGTACGAAACCAATTGGAGAGCCATCAACTTCAGGTGTATCTGGGCGACCTCGAAAATTGAGTTTCGAAGAGTCGAGTGAACGTACCAAGAAAAGAAGGGCTTTAGAAGTCAGTGAAAAGCATTGCGTGGAGGAATTAAGTTTGGCCACCAGGATGAGACTCAGTTCTGCAGGATTAAACGATGCTGCCACTATTTTAAAAAACATCACAACAAAATCTCCCTCAAGAGCTGCGAGATACCGAACAGCATATGAATCGTCGATAGATCCACGGCTAGTTGAGATGTCTGGAGATGAAGCACTGATAGATTTTGTAAATGCAAAACTAACAAAACAGCAATACATAGACATCAGGCGATCTTTGAGAAATAAAAAAGTTGCTATTTATCCATCGTACGCAAAAGTCGTTGCTGCTAAAAACCGTTGTTACCCTTCAGATATAACGGTAACTGAGACTTTAGCCGAAGTGAAATTACAGTCTTTGATTGATCACACTTGCGACAGAATTCTAAAGTTGCAAACTGACGTGATTAACTCTTTGCGCCCTGAAGAATCGAAGAATTTAAGACTAATTTGTAAATGGGGTTGTGATGGAAGCTCTGGGCACAGTGAATACAAACAAAAGTTTACGAATGCTGAGAGTTCTGATGCGAGTATATTTTTAACGTCTTTAGCTCCATTGCAAATCTTAGGATCGGATATCTCAAAAAAAGAATTCGTCCTTTGGAAAAATCCCAGGCCCTCATCTCCACGGTATTGTCGCCCTATTAGAATTCAATTTTTAAAAGAAACTGTGTCGTCAACGATTCAGGAACGGCAACACGTTGATAATCAGATCGAGTCTCTCACCCCTTTTACGACATTTATTGACGGGAAGGAAGTTACTGTTAAATACGAGCTGTATTTCACTATGATTGACGGCAAAGTTTGCAACTCTGTGACAAATACAAAATCCGCAATGCGTTGCTATATATGCAATCTCACATCATCGCAATTTAATGACATAGAGCTGATGAAAACTGTAGACGTTGACAGAACTCGACTCGAACTTGGATTATCAACGTTGCATGCGTGGATCCGTTTTTTTGAGTGCTTCTTGCACATCGGCTATAAAATCGGTGTTCACAAGTGGCAAACTCGAAAAGATGAAGAAAAAAAAGTAGTTGCTGAGCGAAAACGAGTTATTCAAGCCGCATTCAAGAAAGAGTTGCATCTTGATGTTGATAAACCGAAACAAGGGTTTGGTAGCAGTAACGACGGAAACACTGCGCGACGTTTTTTCGAAAATACTCAAATTTCATCAAGAATTTTGGGTTTGGACGAGAATATTATGAAAAGATTCCACATAATATTGCAAGTTCTTTCAAGTGGCTTTGCCGTAAATGTAACTGCTTTCAAACAATATAGTCTTGAAACCGCCGAAATGTTCGTAACTTTGTATTCTTGGTACTGCATGCCAACTACGGTTCACAAAGTTTTGATTCACGGTCCTTTGATAATTGAATGGTCCCCGCTTCCTATCGGGCAAATGTCAGAAGACGCACAGGAAGCCCGTAACAAGGATATTAAAAAATATCGCGAGTGTTTTGCTCGAAAACACTCGAGAACAGCGACCATGCAAGACGTTTTCAATCGACTCCTCTTAACTTCAGATCCGTACATATCGAGCATGGGCAAGCAGTATCCGAAAAAAGCAAAAAGTTTATCACCAGAAGCATTGCAACTTTTGCTCTGTACCGATAGTTCTCGCGATAAGTATGGTTTAGGTGAATTAATGGAATACACGAGTGACGAATCAGAATCCACCAATTCCTCTGACGACGGCGATCGCGATTCCGACGCTGACGATTATGATTAATATTGAAATCAGGAATAATTATTAATAATTAATATTATTATTATTATTATTAATTATTAATTATTCTATGTAACGCACGTATTATTTTCGGTAAAATTTAATTCGTTAAGTGTCGATTGCTGTTTCAAATGTATTTAGCAATAAAATTCGTTAAAAATGATTTATAACTAATTTTCCGAAATTATTTGAAAACTTTCCCTCACTTCCAGACAATCGTTTTGTTTTCCCCAAATCTCATTCAAAATTTATAAAAAACAACCTTCAAAACACAAATATTGATTTCTGATAGCAAAAGTTGCTTATGAGTAAGATAAAAATATATTTTCGGTTCGCCATTTTGTTTTTTTTCGAAATTTTGATTCAGGATTTTCAATAAGTGACTTTTAAACCGCAAATTTACCGATCCCTACACAAATCGGATGCTTTTTAGTAATGCAGATAGTCACTTCCGGTCCGCCATTTTGTTTTTTCGAAATTTTGATTAGAGATTTTCAATAAGTGACTTTTAAACCGCAAATTTACCGACCCCTACTCAAATCGGATTCTTTTTAGTAACGCAGATAGTCACTTCCGGTCCGCCATTTTGTTTTTTCGAAATTTTGATTCAAGATTTTCAATAAGTGACTTTTAAACCGCAAATCTACCGATCCCTACTCAAATCGGATGCTTTTTAGTAACGCAGATAGTCACTTCCGGTCTGCCATTTTGTTTTTTCAAAATTTGGATTTGAGATTTTTAATCAGTGACTTTTAAACCGCTAATTTACCGATCCCTACTCAAATCGGATTCTTTTTAGTAACGCAGATAGTCACTTCCGGTCCCCCATTTTGTTTTTTCGAATTTTTGATTCCAGATTTGAAATCAGCGAGGTTAAAAACTTAAGAATCACCATTGCATTTTTCAGTACGCACATCGGCCTAGTTTTGCCGATTTTTCTGTGAATCTACCCACAGTGCGACAAGACGACCATTTACGACCGTATGTACGGTCGTCGATTCCGCTAGGGGATTCATCAGAAGTTTTCGTTATTAACAAAACGAAGTTCCACCTAAAGACAAAAAAATTAAAATTTTTGTGCGAAAGTTATCCAAAATTTAAAATTACTAAATTTTTCAAATCTTCCAAGTTTATTTTTTAAATATGTCGGAAACTATTATACAGCAGAAAATCGTTTTCAATTCGACTTAAAGAGTATACTTGGGGCTATGAAAAAAAATATATTCCGAAAAAAAAATTTGAAAAATGTTAAATTGAGAGAATTTTGAATCTTCAAAAATCATAAAAATCCATGTTGCCCATTAAAATTTTGATTCAATTTTTTTTATATAATACCTTGTACTAATGTTAAAAGATCCTAACATTTTCAGAGAGATGGTTTTTGTTTTTTAAAAAACATAAATTTTTGAATTTTTAAAATTTGTGTAAATCTACGATCCACATTAAATTTTTGGTTAAATTTTTTTAATATAATACCTTGGATTGATCTTAAAAGATCCTGAAAGTTTCAGGATGGTGTTGTTTTGTTTAAAAAATTAAAAAATCCTGAAGTTTCCGAGATGGTGTTTTTTTTGTTTTGAAAATATAAATTTTCGAATGTTGGTAAAAAAAAATTTTTTTTTACAAAACTTTTTAATAAATTACAAAATTTGTTATCAACGAAAACTTCTGACCAAATTTCATCGAAATTGAAAGTGGTCGATTCCAACTCTTGGTCGATTTGACATGGAATGACCAAAGTACCAGAATTTACGCGACGTACCCGAAAACTTGAAAAGTACTTGATACTTGGCACTTGATTTTTTCAAGTACTTGTACTTCATGTACTCGTCCTGACGAGTACTTCGAGTAACAAATACTTTGTACTTCAAGTACCACCGGTACTTGATACTTCAACTACCTACTGTACTTTGTACTTGATACTTGAAGTGCTTTCAAGTACTTTGCCCAACTCTGATCTAGAGTTATTAACATAATATTCTTATCAATCTTCAAAAAATTTGCTAAATATATAGCTGTCAGATTTTGAAATGTATGTCTATAACGCGTAGGTACGAATTTCAGGTTGAATTTCGCGCGCTCGTTCTACGCATGCTTAATAAAAAAAAAGGCAATACGCACGCGTTGAAACGCGAGAGTGGGAGAATGAAGGAAACGTTAAGTTATGGGAGCGTTTCCGGTCCCGACGCGTCAAGTTGTGGGAGCGTCCACTGTAAGCTAGATTACACAAGATACGCCCGGCTCGTCTCAGGTTCCATCACCTCTCCGTTCAGAGTCAATTTTGATTTTTCGTGTCGGCATTAATAGCGTTTTCTTTTGGGTGCACTGGCTTGCACTGAGTGCGCACTGGTGGCAGTCAGTGTGTGCATGTTGCCCCGCGTCAGTGCAGAAAAGCCCCAATGGAACACGCCTATCTTTATGACCTGTAGCGACATCTGTCGGTACCCGACAGCCAATCGTACGAAAGATTCTGGGGAATGCCCAGCTTGCGATTGGTTATCGGATACCGACAAATGTCGTGCACTGGAGTGACACCGACTCGCCGTTTCAGGGCAATATTTTATGCACTCAGTGCAAGATTCTTGCACCGGAATTACCAACAGAACACGCTCGCCAAACGAGTGCGCACTCAGTGCACACTCAGTGCAACGAACAGAAAACGCTATAAGTTGACAGACACACATGGTGAAATCTACTCAATTCTCGCTATTACAATTCTCGAAAAAAATATCGAAAATTTAAAAAAAACTGTTAATGTCTTTTTGGCTGTTTTAAGCTAAAAAATTGGATTTTCTTTCTATAGGACCCCTTTGATAAAAAAAAAATTATAAAATTCTACGTTAGCAAACATAATTTTTAAGATTTTACTGAAGATGAGATTCAAATAACTTCTTATTTAAAAAAAAAATGTCGATTTTTTTTCTTCGTAATTTGGATTGTTTTTCCTTCTATAACTACAATAGTTGATTTCAATGATGTTAAGATAAATAATTTAGCTTCTCTCATATATTTCCTTTGTAAATTATATTAATTAACATTAAGATTTACAATTTTTATGTAAAGAAATTGAATAAAGTGCAAAACGTACTTGAATTGTAATTCAAATTGTTAATTATTATAATTTACAAAGGAAATATGTGAGAGAAGTAAAATGATTTATTTTAACATCATTGAAATCAACTATTTTAGTCATGGAAGGAAAAAAGATCAAAATTACGAGAAAAAAAGTCGAACAAAATTTCTTTTAATATGGGAAGTTATTTGAATCCCATCTTCGGTAAAATTTCAAAAAATTCGTTTTTTTACGTAGAATTTTATAATTTTTCTTGAAAAAAATTTTAAGGTGTCCCATTCAATGAAAAACCAATTTTTTTAGCTTAAAACAGCCAAAGAGACAATTTTTTTTTCTCAATTTTTGATATTTTTTCGAAGAGTTCATTGAAAAACAAACAAAAATGCCCTCCTAGCAAATTAGAATATCTTGGTTACCCTACCAAACCAAGCGACCGCTCGGTTGCGGTCGTTTTCTGGTCAAATTCTCAATTTCAGCGGGGATAAGCGACCTTAGAGTCACCGCATAGTCGCCGCATAGTCGCTGCATGGTCGCTCTCGATGGTGACGCCATCTAAAACAGCGACCGTGGTGCGACCACGAAGCGACCGGTCAAATTCTCAATTTCAGCGGGGTAAAGCGACCACAGAGAGACCCGTTTTTCATGGTCGCTTTTAAGTGGCTTGGTTTGTTAGGGTATTGTGGAAGTTATGATTATTTTGAGAATATTTTTTAAAAAATCAATAACTTCGGTATGGTTTAAGATAGAGAGCTAAAAATGTACATGGATACTTCTTTTTGCATGTGTAACAACATATTAAAAAATAATAAAAAATCAAAGGGGGTCACCGACAAAACGTCGTTGAATTGAAATGGAATGACTCATATACATGTATACATACGAATATTCTACTAAAAATAGAAATTTTGTTCTTCCTGGAATATAAAAATTCCCGTTTCTTCGAGAAAACGACTAATAGTAACACTTAATTGTCGTACGTAATGGACAAACAAAATTTGACAGTTGAGATTATGTTGCCCTGTGTAAAATTTCCGCAGCGTAGCAGCTGATCGTGAGTTTGGAGCGGGGAGAAAGCGTGATAGGGGTCGTCAAATTATGGAAGCGTCCCAGCAAACACAGTTCCGAAATAGTTACGAAAATGTTACGTAACGTGTGTTACATTGGACATAACATTTATGTCACAAACTCCGTGAATGAAGCAGAGTTTGTTCTCAAATATGTCATCCTATAAACAAGTCACAGATACGAAACATCTACGAGGAACAATGATGAAATAAACTCATACCCAAGATGTAACATATTCAGCTCATAGATGTAACAAACTCATCACATAGCCATAACAAACTCAGATAATAGATGTAACAAACTCAGATCATAGTTGTAACAAACTCAGCTCATTGATGTAACTCCTACGAAACGTAACCCTGGTGCATAATACTCGTAACAATGATGTCAATGTGATTTCGTGGTTACAGGTAATTTACGTATATACATATTTTATGAACAAATTACAAGAAATTTATGTATTTCCAACCTACATATTAGGTTGGAATTTTATTTTTATTTTAACATTTGAAAAGTACATTTTAATTATAATTTATAATTTTTGTAGAATACCTACAAATATGATGTATCGTCCACCATTTGAGGTACCAAATTAACAATTTTTTGGGACTAGTTAGAACCCTCAAGGTGCACCGGTGTCCTGAAAAGCCTAGTTTTGAGTTTTTATACTCTACGCTGATAAACTGCTGGCGACGTCTCATTTCCTTTGTAAACTTAAAGTCAAAATTGTGACCAGGACAATGCCTGGAAAGTTCAAAATAGGCTAACAATTTCAAAGCAGGCCTGCAACTCTGAAATAAAGAGCAAAAAAAATGTGCTGAGCTCAGCCCATGGGAAAATGAGTTCCGAAGGAAATGAGACGTCGTAGAACAAAATCTGTCTATCAATTCTTTCTGAATCAGCCGCAGAGTGTAAAAACTCAAAACTGTGTCAAAACTGTGACCAGGACAATGCCTGGAAAATTGAAAATAGGCTATCAATTTCAAAACAGGCCTGCAACACAGAAAGAAAGGGCAAAGAGAAATTAAGCGAACGTGCAACGCGAATAAGGTTATAAACCGAGTAAGGGAAATTCCTGGGTGTTTTTCCATCACGGCAAATACCCATATAACTTATTTTTTTCTTTTAAATAAAGGGATCACATTAAACTTACCTCTTGCAATGTATGCTGTATTATTCTGGTTTATTCTGTATTACGCTGGATTATTCGATATCACCTCCTTGTACTTTACACTCACATATTGTTTACGTTCCTTAATCGACATAACCATAAAATGATTGAGGACATTTCTCGTAATATATGATACGTATATGTTGCGGATTTGTTACAAGAAATGACTTGTGACATTTATGTCACACATTATACATATTCGCTACGTAGCCTATACTACGAGATTATAATATCACCAATATCTATAATTGTTACAGCAATGTTCTATAATTGTTACGGATTTGTTACAAGAAATGTCTTATAACATTTATGTCACAGTGTGACATATTTGCTACGTAGCCTATACTACGAGATTATAATATCACTAATGTTCTATAATTGTTACAGCATCGACTCGTAACAGTTTGACAAGTTTACAGTACATGTAAATATCTCGTATAAAAGTGACGAGATCTTGACGTATCAATGTTACGTATTTGTGATGTCTATAATTTTTCGTAATTCCTACATCTTTCATTGACATCCTTACTACATATCGTCAGGACGTATTATATACATCTCGTTTACGTGCGTTATGAAAAAGTTACGAATTTGTGATGAACATTATATGACGTAGTTATTACATTTCAATTATACGTAAATGTTTCGTAAATCATCCAAGTGTGTTTGCTGGGGTGTTGCTAAGTTATGAGCGCGGTCAAGTCATGGGAGATTAAGTTGTGGGAGCGTACACTGTACTTTTATATCGAATAATATTTTGTTTATATTCAAATCTGTCATTAATAACGATTAATATAATTTATCAGACTCATTCATCGATGTTCACAATGAATCAAAGAGTTTGAATTACGGTGTGAGTGCCTATTAAAACTTCCCCAAGGGACATGGTAACCAACATTCAAAAAGTAATGGTAGTAGGCCGGTTCCAGCTCAAGATCCCTACCCCGACATTTACCGACCTTTTTCAAGCGAGACTCGAGCCACTTAGCCGAGACTCGAACCACTTAGCCGAGACACGAACCGCGTCATGAGTCATGGGCGGCTTGCGGACGGTGGGTAGCGGGTGGCTTGCGGGTGGTGGGTGGCAGGTGGGTGGTGGGTGGCAAGTGGGCGGTGGGTGGCGGGGGGGAGGGGGGATATCGAAATTTTTCGTCAGCGTGTCTTGCTCGTGTATGTGTGCACGTGCGGCTGTGTTCCGGAGGGGGGGGGGGATCTCAGGATTTTTTGAAGAAAGCGTTGGATGACGGCGTCGTCGATGGTGTTGACCCGCACGCGCTCTCTCTCTCTCTCTCTCTCTCTCTCGCTCGCTTGCGCTCTCTCTCTCTCTCTCTCTCTCTCTCGCTCGCGCGCGCTCTCACGCGCAGAGTGTCGAGTGTCAAATTTATGATGTATACAAATGTATACAAACAAGGTCCAACTTTTTTCGTCGCGACGCATGCGGATATTATCAACACATAGCTGCATAGACGATCATCGCAATTCACAATTTAAAATATTTTAGTCGATTCGCCGCCCGTTGCAATGGTTGATCCGCTTACTGGTAAAATGGACACGAGCGGGCGAGTGTGTTACCCCGCAAAAGCAGCGTGGGAATTGACACATAGTGACTTGAAATATATGTCGAAAGAGATCATTTTAATGTTTTATTCGCGAAATATTTATTGGCTGTGGGATCGTTTACCGCAGCATCTACGCGAGGATAGAGAAATAATCTCATGTCTACCGTGCGTAAAACATTGGAATACGCTTGATATGCTGGAAACTCGCATAGATGGTCCCACACCACCACGACGAGATTGCGTTAAATGTTGTTGGGAGGCGAAAGAGGAGGCGGAAAAGGCGAAGAAAGCGAAAACTGAAGAGGACAAAGAGGAGCGTTGAGTTTTTCGTCGTCCGTTGCAGAGGTAGTTCGTGGAATTTCTGTCGGCATGCCTTTTGATATTTTGAGATAAACAATTGGGGTGACAGAGTGATCAAGCTGATACGTGAATTTCATCGAGAATCATATCGGCTAATTCTCATTTTTATTGAGAAGAAATTTCAGTCAATCCTCTGCCGTCATTGTGTATGTGTGTGTGTCGCTTGCTGTTAAAATGGATTCACGTGGCCGAGTGTATTATCCTTCGAAAGATGCGCGGGAATTGACACATAGTGACTTAAAATATGCGTCAAAAGAGATGATTTTAATATTGTATCCACGATTGATTTACTGGCTGTGGGATCGTTTACCCGAGCATTTACGCGAAGATGAGGAAATGATGTCATATCTACCGTGCGTAAAACATTGGGATGAGTTTTATTCGGAAGAAATTAAGGCGCCCTTACGACGAAATTGCGCGGGCTGTCGTCGGAAGGCGAAAGAGGAAACGGCGGAGAAGGGGGAAACTGAAGAGAGCGACAAAAGAGTGTATCCTAGGAAAAAGGTGTGGGAATTGACACCTAGTGACTTAAAATATATGCCAAAACAGATCATTTTGGTATTGTATCCGCAAGATATTAATTCGCTGTGGGATCGTTTACCCGAGCATCTACGCGAAGATGAGGAAATGATCTCATATTCACGGTGCGAAAAACATTGGTATACGGTTGGACCAACGGGAGATTGCATAGATGGCCCCCCACCCCTACGACGAGATTGCATTCAATGTTCTTGGGAGGCGAAAGAGGAGGAGGAGGAGGAGGTGGAGGAGGAGGAGGAGGAGGAAAAGACGGAGAAAGCCGAAACTAGAGAGAGTATCGAGGACAAAGAAAAGCGTTGATTTTTCGTCGCCCGTTGCGTGGGAGGGGGGGGGGTAATTTGGTGGTGGACGAAATGTGCATGTCGAATCAAGCTTCATCATAGTCAGCGGTCAAATGTCATCTCAACGTCGTGAACTCAAGACGCGCCTAGAGTTGCTGATAAAAGAAATTGATCAAGTTAAAAAAGTCATTCGAACGCGATCTGATTTGAAATTTATCACATCATCGTTGCAGAATACTTACATCAATCGACATGGATTTCACGAAAATCAACAAAGTGGCAAAAATGGTAGAATTTCTGCCGATAAAAAAGTTGACGGAGTTAATTCAACAATCAGATTATCAAATATCTGACATCAGAGTCGCGGAGACTAAATTTGGCAAGAGAATCGTCGTGGATGTCAGCGACGAGTTTTCCGTCTTCCTTCCGGCTAGGCTCGCGAAAGCCTTTGACGATGATCGTGACGCATTGACGAAAATGATGGATGTCGCTCACAATGGCCAATTGTACATGAACTACTTTGGTGGAATGTACAACAGCATTGAATTCAAACAAATATGAGGAAAAATTATGGATCCACCATGTCATCCGACTTTATCCAACGCAATCATCTAATCATCATACATTTGAGAATATCGCTGCTGGATCATCATCATCATCATCATCATCATCATCATCATCATCATCATCATCATCATCATCATCATGACATCAGAGAAGCCCGCATTATCGAAAAGAAAAAACCACGATTTTTGCATTGTTATAGTGGAGAGTGAATTCTTGAACAATATACGTGAAAAACATAACAAGGACTTGAAAGTGAAAAAAAAAAAATTATTTCAAGTTTTAAATAATAATAATAATAATAATAATAATAATAATAATAATCTACATTCTTCGTTAAACTAGCTATTAAGGAAAATTGTATGTATCGATTTTTTCCACGCTTCGAGTAATAATAAAACAAAGAAGACACGATTTATCGACGAAATGAAAGTTTTTCTTTATTTAAAAAATTCCTCGTTCGTACAAGGCCTCGTATACATTTAACCACTTTTTCAGCGATTTTACGTTTGCATTAGCACAATTGTACTTTGAGTCGAACGAATGCAGCGAGCAGCCCGTATTTGGTGCAATTTTCGGTAATTGTCGCAGCGATGGACAGTCCAAGGTCTCCATGTCGATAATCTTCATCAAGGGATCGATTACTTTCGACAGCCAGATTGATTTCCCCAGTCCTTTGACGTAAATTATGCGAGCACCTTCCAAGCTCGCTCGAATCTTTTTCACAGCTGCACTGTATGATATTTCGCCTGAATTCCATTTCAGTCCATGATAATTTCGTTCTAGCCATGCGTTAATCGCCTTGTACTTTGCCGGTAGAGATGTCCACGGTGTCGCGGGTTTGATGTGAAGAGTCAAGGGTTCCACGTTGCGATTGACGGCAATTATTGATATTTCCTTCAGTACAAACTCATTGATGGGTCTTTTGAAGCCCTGTAGATCTACGATAAAGTCCATCTTGGCAACGACTAACCCGCATTCGTGCTCTGGATATGATTTTATAGTAATTTTTTCACGCCACCGCTCAGCGGACTACTCAACTATACGATCATGTATGATCAAACAATATGCGGATGTTTGAGCGGGAAAATTAGCTCTTGCTTCAAATTCAAGGCGCACATCGACAGGTCCGGACTTGAGTGAATCGTTCTGTTTCGAACAATCAATGACGATGAGAGGCGCGTAATTGAGAAATTCAGTCTTTTCGAGCCATGGTTCCGCCTCTTTGCCATAATATGCGTTCTGAAAGTTTGCATACATTTCGTAGAGCATGGCATACTGGTTTTGTCCTATATTTAGATTCAAATTTCCGTACGGATAACATTGCGAATTCAAATAAAGCTTAATGTCGGCAATATTACAATGATCGAAATGGCTTGCATTCTTCTTCACACGATTTTTTCGATCGGTCTGAAAGGCGAGAATGACATAACGAGGTTTTTCAAGCTGAGTGGATGTTTTGACAGTCCACACGTGCTTTGACGTAGCCGGAAGCATTGGATATTCATACAATTCCCACGTGCGAAAACTCATGGAGATTGGCGCGTCTTTGGCAATAAACTTTAAAAGTTGTATTCGCCGTTGATCGGAAATTGTCACGTATGGTATGAGCCATTCAACTTTTTGCAACACCAACTTATAATCTTCCGCAGGCGGTCGATTAACTGCATTATCTTCCACAGTCGTTTGAATAACTGCATTATCATCGCTCTTCGATCGCGAGAGAATTAATTCGTGCTTGGCATTGACGAGAATTTTTTGATAATCTTCGGCAAAACCGAGCAGCATGCTCAGCGGTATGCATATATCGAAAAAGCCCGCGGCATCGGTTATTTGTTTCGTTTCATCCACGTCGAGCCAGCCCGTATTTTCAAGCATGGAAATTTTACCAGCGCCCAACGACGCGTAACCCTTCATCAGACTCGTGAGCCCAACATTTTTATTTCGATCGATTTCTATGGCATTGAGTTCATAACGTATCTCCTCAAACAAATGGCAAATTGCATTATTTACGAGTTTAGTGGTGGTGCATGGAGCATCATTGGGTTTACTCAATTTCCCGCATATATGAAGAGAACTTTCGCTCGGTAGTAGACAGAGATCTTGATGCTGAACGGCATCGCTGTTGTTGAACGTCGATGAGGCGTATGGCTGGTGCGCGTGAATCTCCGAGTGTACGATAGATTCGTCAAAGATAATTGGTGTGTGAATATTCACTATTGCTTCCGCCATCTTGCACAACAAATGCAAAGCACACAGAAAAAGTAATGTTTTACAGTCCTTTGCCACGAACGTGAAGGCCGAGGCTCTTCAACAGTTGCACGTTTTGAGGTGTTAGTCTTCTGAATGTAGTTCGACGACTGATTGCCTTTACCCATGGTATCCTATTATTATTCACAGTTGACGTTGTTGTTCTATTAAAGACTATACCCATCATCCGGGTTTGATGTGCAATCTTATGGTTATAACCTCACCACGAAAATTGACTAAATCACCGTCTTGATCTACTATTCGAAGCTGAATATGATCTATTGTCTTGCTCGTTATTGGCAGATAAATGACGTGCGAGGGAACTTCAATGATTTTATAGCCCGGTGGTGCGAGTGGAAAAAATTCGTGAATTGTGTGGACTTTTTGCTCGTTTATATATGCACCTGCTGTGATGCTACATTCGACACGCAAGGCGTTCACTTTCAGAATGGCCACCGGAAGATCAGATTTGTGGTTTTTATTGGCTTCGAGGATGCGCCGGGTGAATCCCAATAGAGATCCAATTGAATCGTCGGGTGAAAAATTTACATCGCGATTACACACAATTTCACTTCGCAGCGTATTGTTATTGGGTTTAATTGTAATGTTTATATTCTTATTGGTCAACTCTGACTGCAAGTACGCCTCAATATCTTCAATCTCGTAGCTGCCGGTGGGTATCGTTACTATCTCATCGCCCACGTAAAATTTTCCATTGCCCGCGTCTATGTTGGGAATAGAATTGAAGGTTAGCAGCTCAACGAGTCCAAGAGTATAATTTTTGTGCGCGTCAAGTTCAATTGGGGGAAAATATTACGCCTCGAGGATAGAAGATGTCCCCGATATTGTCAGGGTGAAACTATCAGCCATGTTGATCGCGCGATACTGATACTGATTTCATCACGAGGCACATTTATATAGGCTATAAATGTCTTTTCGATTAAGCTGTTTGCAGAGAAATTTAAGGCATAAATGTCCGCACACTATCGTGTCGTAATTCTGATATCGTATATAATTGTAATTAACGCTACGCACACCGAGATATCTCATGAGTTCGGATGGTGGTTGAAGATCACCGAAACTGTCAAAGTATACGACTTTGCCGCCAATCTTTTTGTATGCGACCCAATGTGTGCCTGGTCCACTACGCTCATCGAGATTAATAATCGCAGACTTACGTTTCCATGGTCCACCCTTTGGCAGATCATCTCGCATGAAAACACCGCGAAAATGGGGAATTTTCATGGATTTCGCGAACTTGAGAATATCGGCGTCGGTGAGTGCTTGGCGTGGTAGCGTTATTTTACGTTTTTTGACCCAATATGGAGACCGAGACCCTTCTTGTATGGCTTGAGATGCAAACCCCTGCCCAATGCGATGGATTCCATTGTTTTATTATGTCGCTTACTCTCGTCCAATTCACGTTTTGCGGCTTGAGCAGCATTTACAGCTTTTGCTATACTCGCTGCACCACCCGTCAGCGCTCCAGCGGCGCTGAGACCGGCAAATATTGGCACGAGAAATGGCAAGACACCGCCAATTTTCCCCGGCACCGGAAGAATCCGCGGTGTACGCAATTTTCGTTTACCCCCTATCCTCTTTACAGCAGCACGTGCACCCTTCAAAGCTGACGTAATTGTAACCTTCGGGTCACTGCTATGACTCATTGTCTTCCTCGCAGCACCGATAATGCTTTTAAGGTTACAAATCTTCTTTTTCTTCGGCGCCCCCGCACCCATACCGAATTTTCTCTTGCCCTTCATGATAGTCGCTACACCCCAAGCACTTGCTTTTTCCGCGATACTCGCGTCTTTCGCGAAAACTCGTTTCCAAGCTCTCTCAGCCAATACTCAACATGAAAGTGCTCGAGGAAAAAGACGTTTTGCGCGAGATTGTGCGAGCGAGCGACGCTATACGGCGAAAACATCGTATGATAAAGCTGGGTAGAGACAATGCTGAGCGCGCGATGCAGGGTGTTTTCCAGCCGATAGTGCAGCCATTGGAGAAGCTGGTGAATGCATCACGCAAAAGATTCCCCATCAAGCGGGAAATTAAACGAGAAAAAACTGAAAATAGCGTGAAACGTGAGGAGGAGGAGGAGGAGGAGGAGGAGGAGGAGGAGGAGGAGGAGGGGGAGGAGGAGGACGGGGAGCAGGAAGAGGACAACGATGATGAAGAGGAGGAGGAGGAGGTGGAAAAGGAGGCTAAAGAAGAAGAAGAAGAAGAAGAAGAGGAGGAGAATGAAAATGTAGCGAATGAAGAAAATGAGCTCAGTATGAAGGAACAATCGGATGATTTCGATGAATCCTTCCGGTCGGCAGAGGGAGACGCAATGTCCAGCAATGCCGATGAATTAATCAATGAGTATCTTTCGTTATTGCGCTCGAATAGAATAACAAGCCTCGATGTCACGTATGGTGTGCGAAACCTCGCCAATGACAAGCTAATGATTGGCGATTCGCCGATAGTTTTTTCCTCATCCTCCGGAATTCGCGTGAGAGAGAAAAATTATGCAAAAACCGTTGGATTAGTCGAGCTATTATTCAAAAAACAGCCTGTTGATTTTACCACGGATGATTTGCGGACGTATGAAAAAATTATCACGGAGACAAATGCTTATCGGAAATATTACAAAGCCTCGGGAGCTATACGTGCGGATAATAGCACTAAATTCAAAAATTACATATCCAAGATATGTGACCGCTCCAGACACAGCGGTAAAGGTATGCCGAAATACAAGATTGCGCGAAAAAAACCGGCAAAATTTGATTATGTTTATTGGGATGATCTTAATGAGCTTGTTGATCGTCTACGTTTACTTTTATCATCTCAGGCTGCCGGAAATTTATCACACGCCAATGAAATTATATCGATAATCGAGGAGTTGCGTGAGGCAAAAATCATTTATTAATCCGTTGTGTGTTAATGTTCCGCACATTCGCAACATGAGCGTTGACGTGTTTGGACGACAATTGAATAAGAGTGTGCTTGGAAACGGTCGAGGTCCGCCTGGCAGACCGGGTATTGGATTTAAGACTACCGCCAGCGGTGATTACGATTTAGAGGGAATGATGTCGCTACGTTAAATGCATTGCATAAAAAATCACACAGCAACATTAAATTTCTGCGTAAAGAGATAAATGAGAGTTATTCATTGCTGGTGCAAGGACTTGACGCTAGCATACAAAATATTGCGAAAACTCTCAATGCGAATGTGCAGGCTGTACAAGATTTGGCGACTCGAACCACACATCTAGTCTCGCAACTCGATACTCGATTACGCGCTCTGGAGACGAAAAAATGACTGAGATGGAGAGAGAAGCAGTGGTGGGGAAATTACATAAACCCGCTCGACGAAATTATCCACGTCGCCATGTGGATATACGCGGTCTGGATGAAACCTGGCAAGCCGATTTGGTGGATATGACAGCGTACGCGAAGGAAAACTCCGGACACAAGTTCCTCCTCACCTGCATCGATATATTCTCCAAATATGCATGGGCCGTTCCGATGAAAAGCAAGAACGGCAAAGATACAACGAGAGCTATGAAATCTATTCTCAGCGAGGGGCGTGTGCCAATGAAACTTCACGTTGATCGCGGCAAGGAATTCTATAATTCAGATTTTGAATCTCTCATGCGGCAATATAATTTCATATGTACTCGACATACAGCAATTTGAAGGCATCCATTTGCGAACGATTCAATCGCACATTGAAAAATAAAATGTGGATGCAATTCAGTTTACGCGGCAAGTATAAATGGATCGATATTCTCGATAGTTTGCTCACCGACTACAATAATTCCACGCATCACACTATTCGCATGAAACCGAAAAATGTTAATGCCGGCAATGAAAAGCAACTACTTCAGCGTGTATTCAAAAAGAATCGTGAACCATTGAGAAGGAAAAAATTCAAAATTGGCGACAAAGTGCGAATAAGCAAGTTTAAAAATGTTTTTGCGAAGGGTTATACCCCAAATTGGACGACGGAAATATTTACCATTAGCCGAGTGAACAATACCAATCCCACGACGTATAATATTGAAGATTATCAGAACGAGCCCATCGCCGGTGGATTTTACGAACAAGAATTATTGAAAGTTAAATATCCAGATATTTATTTGATTGAAAAAGTTCTACGAAAGCGCGGTGATGAAATTTTTGTAAAATGGTTGGGGTTTGATGATACCCACAACACATGGATCAATAAAGCTGATTTGTGAAATTAAGACTTTGGATTATTTATTTATTTATTTATTTTTTTTGCTTCTGAGGAACGCTTTTTCGCGATAGGAAGGATTTCGAAATGATTATCATCGATGATTTTCATTTATATTTCGATTTTTATTGAAAAATTATGCGGTAAATATATTTGTAAGCGTATCTTCTCAATTCTTTGTCTTATAATGAAAAACGCACATGGTTGGGAGATCAAATAGGAGAATACAATTTTTCCTCCGAATTCGTAGATTTATAAAATATTTTTCATAATACGTCGTATCAAATACAATTGTTAATACATATTATTATATTTTCAACATAATTCTTAAACATTATTACATTTACATTTTTTTTTCTCAACTTTTTTAAATATTTTTTCGAGTTTTTTTTTTCTCTTTCCCGAATTCGTAGATTTTCATATATATATATATATATATACATATATATATATATATATATATATATATACTACGTTCGATAGCGTCATAACCCCATGGCAGGGTATCAGTGGAATTCTGAAGCAAAATTCTTTTATTGTCATTCCAGCTGAGAGCTAATTTAGTCTGCGCAACAATTTCGACGACATGTTTCCGACTACGAATTAAGTGCTGAGTTTTGCTTACGTTTGCATGGTGGAATAGACACTCTTTATAGTCGTTAAATGTAATCGATCTCAACGTTGCCGCTCGAATGCCTTTGGCTTTTTTCTTCTCTATTTCTTTTTCATCATCTGGGACTTTGAAGGCGTATAATTTGGCCCGCAACCCCACAAATTCCTCCATTATTTTTCCCTTGTTCTCATCCTTCATCAGTCCCAATACTTTTTTATTAGCTAATAATATACCGTAGGGATTGTCTGGCGCATAATCGGATGTATCGAATTTGTCAAAATCCTTCTTCATGTTGCTGTATATATCGGGAGTTGTGATTTGATAAATGAGACTATCTGTATCGGTGTAAAGTAGTTTGAGCTGATCGAAATTTTTCTTTTTCATATAATTATAATGAAAGTCGTAAATGAGGATTTTCAACATGTCGAGAATTGAAAATCCTACATATATTGGTTTGTCAAATTTTACTTTATCTCGATTCAATTCAATGATGACCATGTCATGATCGAAAACCGTGCAGCTCTCAAATGTCGCCCTTGCGATTAAAGCCCTTGCACCAAAAGGTCCACCCCATTTTGTCACAAGCTTAACATCCCGATATCGCCTAACGTTTTCCATTGTCTTACCGAAAACTGCATTATTCATGAGTTTGAAAAAGTTTTTCTCAAATTCATTTTTCGCTTTTTTACGCAGTTCGGTGTTTATGTCGATATACTTTTTAAGCCATGCTTTTTGCCGGAATTTTAAAGTTCTATGAATTTTCGTTATACGAAGACCGAGGGTTAGAGCTTGTTTCAAATTTCGAAAATGTATGACGTATCTCTGTTTTGGTAATAATGTTGTCATGAGTTTTGATTGTTTAAATCCCGGAGGGGTGTAATGTTCGGGACATAATGGAAGATCTTTGTGCTGATCGTGAATGTCTCGGGGATAATCCAAGTCGACCTCGAATATGTATCCGATTGCATCGTCATTGGGAAGCGATTGAATCGTATGCGTATCAAAATTCTCTACCCACTCTAAAGAACTATAGGGCAACGGATTGCTCATTGCAGCACCGTATAAATTGTTTACATCAAAATACATCAAATAGGTCTCATCGTCGTCTTGGTTGAAATCGGAATTCATGTACCGATTATTGGCCTTCGCGTATCGATTTGAGCATTGAGCCACACCACCCCGAATACCCCGCTCGATAAATAACAACATATCAATGTCTGTGAGGAGTTGAAGTTCAATACCAGTGCACTTGAGCATAGCATCGAACGCAAGACCTGGCGCTGTGTAATAGTGCAGTGGATCGAGATTGTATGCCGTCAAGCAGTTGGATCGAAAGTTTTGAAAAATATCAGCAAGAAGCAATATATCAGTCTCGAGGTACAAGTCCGAGTATTCACCCAAGGTTTTTATTTTGAATGTAGTCCAAATGTCACGTGCATGTGCATAATCCTCGTCCGTAATGTCCTCGTTGTAGAGTTTAGAGTGGAATTTATCTTTACTCGGTAATTCAGTCTCGTCGAGTCTCGTCCAATCATCGAGATAATCATAGGGGAAAACGCCCTTTCTCGCCAATAATTCCCGCTCCACTGCACTTTTATAACGCTCACGCATAATCAATTTACAATCATTTGTGAGGTAAGAGGCCAATTTTTCCAGACTACTCGGCATGAAACGATATGAGTCGATGAATCGATAGTGTATACATGTACCCTTGACAACTTTTGTAAAAGAGATATATTGTTCTTTATTCACGGGCAAGAGGTCTACCCTTCCCTCGAATGCTGTGGCCAATGCTCGAATCAAAAAATGCGAATCATAACCGGAGAGATTGTGGAAGACGATGGGAACTACGTGAGATTTTGTGTAATTTAAATTACAATCTTGATGAGCTGCACCACGAAATTTCCCCGAAAAATGACAATGGTCGCGAACTTTCACGCATCCAGCAACAAAGGGTTTTTCACATATGTGACAAATTTTTGCTGATTGGAATTTACGAACATTCTCGGCGTTTAATTGTTCCATCGGTACGACAGTTTTTATTCGCGCATCGAGGATGCTTGACAATTTTACCAATTCTTCCATAAACCACTTGATACAATCTTTACCACGAAAGCTCTTATATTCGGCCATTGAAGCATCAAACGAACAATTTAAATAATAGCCGATACTGTGAGGCGAGTGTTTTTGATAACTGATATTGCGAGGTGTGCGTTTTTGATTATTCTGTTGCCCAATAATCGGCTCGAGGAGACATTCAAGATCAGCATAAATGACAAATGGCACCCTCTCTTTATAACGAAAATTTATAAATTTAAAAATTGCTTGTTCCGGTCTGGGTAATATGACACGACATGTTTTATTTATATTGGCACAGTCGACGCGATGTTTGTTGAGGGTAAGTTCCGTTTTAAAGGGGCACAGACACCTGTCACATATCCACGTACGATGGTCATCTTTTGAAATTTGAGCGCTGATCAGACGAGAGAGATTTCTAATCCAAGCGAAGTGATGTACCGGTGAACGCAGTTGAAATTTATCATCGCCAGCGTTGTTGTCGTCGTCGTCGTCGTCGTCGTCGTCGTCGTCGTCGTCCTCACATTCCACAACTAGCAAATGAATTGTCGGTGTTTGCGATTCATTTGCACTCAAATATACAGGCACTATTACACTTTGACCCTTATCTCCTTTTTCTACGCCATAGATGTTGATGGCTAGATGATTCAATTCCTCAAATTTTTTCACATTTCCAATGCTCATGGGATAATCAAATCCCTCCCAATTTAGCACTTCACGGAAATGCGGATAAGAGCTTGTTCGGTCCCTATTTCTTGGAGGTAGTGGTGAGATAGCAGCGGTTACTGACCATAAAAAACAATATGGATCATTGTTCATGATGTTCACCACTCCTCCTTTCGTCCGCACATCGTCTGGAAGACGCACGAATGTTGAAATACCCCCTCGCAACGGTATGTAGCGATTTACATTTACGCGCAGGTGTACAATTTCATGGAGCGTCCAACCGGATTCGTTCTCCTCAAAATCTTCAACTTTTGTCGGCAAGATACTTTTCACATTATCGTCTAGCCACTCCACGATATTTGTCGTTGGTAATAATACAACGTTCGCGGTCTGAAACGCTTTTTCCTCCTCAATAATATCGGCACTTTTCACGATGCGAAATATGCAAATTAGCGTCACATTAACTTTTAAATTGCCATGAATTCGCAATGACCCAGTTACGCGCTCGACGATTAGTTTTGCCGCATCATTCAAAAAATGTCCGAGATCTTTGTGTGCTAGATTGATCACAAGCCCTGTGGTTATTCTGGATTTAAATGCCGAATCCATTTCCACCCATTCCACTTTAGGCACTGACACTCCCGAACCACGCTTTTTCAATTTTTCCGCCAGCGATATTAAGGCGGCGATTGTTGCTTGAATACGCAATTTTTCACCAACATTTAGATCACACGCTTGCAAAGTTTTACGCAATAGAGCCACATTACGATCACTAAACGCGATAAACCTCCGCACTTTGACATTTGAAGGAGGTTTATCCTTGTGCGCGGAATATCCTCTTCTCATAGTCGCCAAAATTCTTTTACACTTTTCCGCGTCCATTTTTTTTATCGTAACGTTGAAGACGAAAAAAAAATGTTCGAAGGATAGAACAGAGAAGTCAACGGAATGCGTGATCAACTCGGAATGAAAAAAAATCAAGAACGTCAATAGATCCCAACCTCTCGCCCTCACAATCTCATAGTTTCAAACATAGGGATGCATAAGATCTAGAGCGCAAATGAGAGAGAGAGAGAGAGAGAGAGAGAGAGAGAGAGAGAGAGAGAAACAGACAGAGTGAAAGAGCGTGGGGGTGAGACGGACCATACATTTAATACTTGGAGAATAAACTCCGTCACTTCACAAGAATATATATATTTTGAAAATTGTGAACCGATGATCGTCTATGCAGCTATGGGCTGATAATATCCGCATGCATCGCAACGAAAAAAGTTGAACCATGTTTGTATATATTTGTATACATCATAAATTTGACACTCGACACTCTGCGCGTGAGAGCGCGCGCGAGCGAGAGCGAGAGAGAGAGCGTGAGCGAGCGAAAGAGAGAGAGAGAGAGAGAGCGCGCGAGCGAGCGAGAGAGAGAGAGAGAGAGAGAGCGCGTGTGGGTCAACACCATTGACGACGCCGTCATCCAACGCTTTCTTCAAAAAATCCTGAGATCCCCCCCCTCCGGAACACAGCCGCACACGCACGTGCACGCATACACGAGCAAGACACGCTGACGAAAAATTTCGATATCCCCCCCCGCCACCCACCGCCCACCTGCCACCCACCACCCACCTACCACCCACCACCCGCAAGCCACCCGCTACCCACCGTCCGCCACCCACCGTCCGCAAGCCGCCCATGACTCATGACGCGGTTCGTGTCTCGGCTAAGTGGTTCGAGTCTCGGCTAAGTGGCTCGAGTCTCGCTTGAAAAAGGTCGGTAAATGTCGGGGTAGGGATCTTGAGCCGGAACCGGCCTACTACCATTACTTCAAAATATATTCGATCACAACGGAATAAATCAAGACAATGATCAAGAGTACGGAGCGCGAAGAGGGACGACAACGGCGCGCGAAGCGCGGGGGGGGGCTTGGGGGACGAAGCCCCCCAACGAGTACGCGAAGCGTACTTGTTTTAATTATACTTATTAAACGATTGACCACCAAACATTTTAATTAGACTACCAATCACCACCAAACGACCACCAATCGAATGATATTATTTCCAAATTCTTTAATTAAGGTTCGCGAACCCAAATACTTAACCCTCTCAGACCGAGAACTATTTCCTGTTGAATGAAAATTATTTCCTTCATAGCTTTATCTCAAAATACATTCTAGTTACTGAATCCATCGTGATATTTCGATTTTTTTGTTGGGGAATACGAATTTTTGAATATTGCTTGTGCGCGGAATCAGGCACTTGGGGGGTAAAATCCGGAAAAATTACGAATAATAATCGAATGAATAATCGTAAATACATCATATCAGCTTCCATTTGAAAGGGTAACCTCTTTAATAACTCTAGTGGCGCGGCGTTGCGGCAGATTCAGGTAGCACGCGGACGTTAGAGTGCGGTCAGCTGTACGGTTTACGTTATTAATTCAGTTAAAAACGTTAAAAAGTGCGTTGTCAGATATTTTTAGAATATCTAAAAGCGCTTATATATCGTGATATATTTTAAATATATCATAATCCACTTTTACAACGGGGATAAACGTTTCGAAAAATAATAAAAATGTGTGATTGAAATTTTCAATTAAGTCGATCAAAACTCATCGATATTTTATTTTTATACACCTGGGGAGACTTGAAAGTAGTCTGCAAAATTTAGAGATCATTTCGTGAACTTGAGGCATAAATATTTTGATATATTCAATTATATATTTGTTCATATATGATAAAAACAACCTCACGGAAAAAGAATAATGTTGATGTATATAGAAAATATATCTCGAATATATTGAATATATTTTGTTGTGGAAATGAGATATTCTTGCGAAATATACGTCAAATATATGTGAGAAATATATCCACATTGGATATGTGGAATTGATAGCGACTTGAGACAATTTGAGACAAGTACCAACGAAGATAGAGTCCCATAGAAGCGTAAAGCCTGTAGGGAGTTTGAAGCCAAAAAAGTTGGGGTGCTCGGAGGAGCTATCACCCCAGTGGTAAGATGTCGCTAGCGTCGCACTGTGCTTGTGTGCGCTCACATACAGTACGCACATGTGTACGTATTCGTCTGTGATCACCCCAACTTACGGGGCGGAGCCTACGAGTTGGGGTGATGATGCTTTTTCACTTGCTCCCGCTCAGCACAATATCGCGCTCTCTCTCGCACCAGACCAAGAATCGACGCTGAGTGGCGGGGCTCTCACTAGTACACGATTACTCCTATCTTTTACTTCCCCCGCATCCATACACATTCATTATTCTTGACTGATGTTTGACAGTAGAGACTATAATGATCAAAAATAAAATTTATTAAATGAAGCATGTTGAATACATAGAATGGAATTAAATTGTAATAATAGGGGAACGGAGGGGGAGTAGTGTAGTAACCCCACTACACGCAAGCTACCGCGAACACGAGATTCATAGGCGGAGCATCGTTTGTTTTACCGACAGTCGTCACAGTAGGTCAAGATCAGCGCCATTCCACGGCGGAATGAGGCGTGCGAAAATTGGCTTCAATCCGCCCGTAAGGAGTGTTCTATGGGACTCAATCTTCGTTGCAAGTACATTTACCTAACCTCACTGTCACCCCTAGTGGATGAAGTCACCACTGAATCACGGTGATTTTTTACAGTGACAAAGTGCCCACAAAATCACCGACATCTTGGTGATTTTAAGGTGATTCCACGGTGATTCTCACGGTGATTGTCACCGTCACAAAATCACCGTGACAATCACCGTGGAATCACGTTGGAATCACCTTAAAATCACCAAGATCTCGGTGATTTTGTGGGCACTTTGTCACCGTAAAAAATCACCGTGATTCAGTGGTTTTTCAGGGTGGAAACATCGTCACCCAATCCGCTAGGGTCGACGAGCAGCTGACTATACAGGCAGGACCTTGCTTGTACACAGAAGTATATCTATATAAAAAAATCAATTTCTCAATATTTTCAATAAAATGTGCAGTTTAAAAAAATTTTTAAACATTATTTTTTTCTCTTTCCATTTATCCCAGAATGAACGCTGTAGCTGTAAAAATGTGAACGATATCGAATTTAAACTGTTATTTTCATATGTTTACTGTATGAGAAGAACGACCTCGAGTTGCCGCCGTTAACCGACAGTTGGCGTTGCCGTAACATCGGCGCGATACCCAAGAGGCGTATAACGATTGGAATATGAAAAACAAATGTTTACTTACTTTTTTTTGCGATAACTAAAGCACAACACGCCAACACGCGAACTCGCCACGAGACGCTTTCGCTATATTGATATTTCGATGGGTAAAAGCAGTTTACCTCGGGGTTTAGGATTATTTATAGCACCATCTCACCTTGCTTGATCGAACTATGCACTTAGAACCTTGACCTTGCCACCGATGGTTATTTTATGGGGCCTCGAAGTGCGTGTTGCGTAGAAGCAACATACGGCCCGAAAGGGTTAACAATCGACTGCTTTTTTTCTAAAATGAAGTACAGATACATCCCATTGTACTGTAAAAATTTCAAGTCAAGTTGTCGAACATTTATTCACAAATTATCACTTCGAAAATTGTTCAATTCATACAGCTCTGTATGGAGATGACATGCTCGCCACATTTGTATCTGATAATTTATATACCTAACATCTCCAGATGTCTAGAAAACTCTGAAGAATCCGGAATGACGATAAAAACTGGACGTTATCAAACGGTTAAATAAAATATGAATGATTCAAGTCAGTTAAATGTCACAAGTGTAAGTATTTCCGGAACCGTGATCTGCCAGGTGTTACGTCTGGCAACACCGCAAGCTATCTGCTCTTATAATTTGAGTCAGTTGATCGCACATACAGTACTGAGCAATTGAAGTGGGATTTTTTTGAGAGCCTGTATTTTTGCAAAAAAAAATCGAATTTGGAAAAACCTCGATACGTGGTAGATAGGAAATTTCATCAGCTTTCGATTGCGACCATGCTCGTCGCGATCGGTCAAGAATTGCGGGCGTGGGAGGCAAAAAGATGGGGGAGTGCAAAATCAGGCCTCCCGCGAGTGTCGGGATTT
This sequence comes from Alloplasta piceator, assembly GCA_946863875.1. Classification (NCBI taxonomy): domain Eukaryota; kingdom Metazoa; phylum Arthropoda; class Insecta; order Hymenoptera; family Ichneumonidae; genus Alloplasta; species Alloplasta piceator. The sequence goes on from OX333078.1 coordinate 18,926,892, forward strand.
TAGGGTTGCGAGTGCCCCAGAGGCTCTGTGCGGTATCAAACGAAAGATTATCACTCAGAGATTTAAAAAAGTTTCATTAGAATCGAATCCCCCACCCCCCGAGGGAGGGGTGGTGCCAAAAGGGTGAAACGGTATGTTGGGCATAATGAGAAAAGGGTTCGTCCAATCGGGTTAATTTTTTTTCGAGAATCATTTTTTTTTGAGTACTCCGTGACCCTGTGAAAAAAAACCTGAGAAAAACCGCCCCTGAAATGAAAATTCACGTGTCCCGCCGGAACACATTTTCATTCGCGAGCATTTTTTGCATCGAAAAACTCGACAAAAAATTTTTTCAATTACGCCTCATTAAAAAAGACATTTCAACGAATGAAGTCGTATTTTTTTCATATTTTTCCTATGCCTGGTTCATCTCAACGAGGCATTTAAAAAACGCGTTGCGAATCGAGATTCTTTCGATGGCCGTGGCTTTCCACAATGGATGAGTACGACTGTTGAGGCTGTTTTCGATCAGTCGTATTCCCATCCCCACCATTTTTCACGAGCCAATCAAAAGACTTCATGGGACTTAGAATATTTTCGATATCTCGTGTTCGTGCTGGAGCGCGTACCATGGAGAGAGACTCCCGTGTCGCTATCCAGAACTTGGAATATTTTTGCGACAAAATTTTGCTTCCTCCCGCCAATCGAGCGACTTTTTGGCGTATGTTGCGAAACTTTTAGTTTTATTAGGCGTAAAGTAACGAAGATTTATATGCAATAAATTACAATACATTTTTAAAACGTAGATTTATTTGCATGATGAAAAAATAAAGAAATTTCTTTTTCCCTGATTATTTTTCAGGTAAAAATGCATGACGGCATGATTATTAATTTAATTGCAAACAAGAATGTTGAAACGTTGCAACGAATTGGTAGCCCTGAAAAGGACCCTTTTAGTTTTATTAGTCATAAAGTAACGAAGATTTATATGCAATAAATTACAATACGTTTTTAAAACGTAGATTTATTTGCATGATGAAAAAATAAAGAAATTTCTTTTTCCTTGATTATTTTTCAGGTAAAAATGCATGATGGCATGATTATTAATTGTATTGCAAACAAGAATGTTCAAACGTTAAAAAAAATTAGTAGCCCTGAAAAGGACCGTTTATTTTTTCTTTCTCGTTTTCATCGAGTTGATTTTCAAAATTTTCAATAACTCGGGGATCGAATTTTTCTATAAAAATGTTCGATATCTCGCGCAAAGTGGAAGAGAGTGCGAGCAAAAAATAATTCTCGCAGCATATCGTGCTCGTCTCGAAATTTCTTTTTTTTTTTTTTATCTTCCATCGAGCATTGAGTTTTCCCAAGTACAAAATAATTTTTGGCACTGAAAAGAGCCATTGCATTTTATTAAATTCGATCGCGTCGATCCACAAAATTCATAAAGTCGTCATCGCCGGTCTGAATGTGCTGAAAAAAACATAAATTTGGAATACCTAAAAACATCCATTTTTATCTGCGGAGAGTTGTATTACGTTGAAAAATTTTGATGGCTCTGAAAAGGGCCGATTTTTATCTCGAGGCGTCGTGGCATCGAGTTTTGAGATGAATCTATCGCTGATTCATTTCACGTGGAGTGGGGAGAGAGATGCGGACACGTCAGGCAGCGTGAGGCGACTGGAACAAGAGCCATGCGCGCCATGGCTTTATATACACTAAAGCCAAGCGGTGACGCATCCTGATTGGCCCGATGACAAGCTCCAGCATGTCTTTTGCCTATTCTTGCGAAATCAAAGATTTTTAAGGACTTAGCAAATTTTCGCGACAAAATTTTGCTTCCTCGCGCCAATCGAGCGACTTTGGCGTATTTCACGAAACTTTTCGTTCATTTGACGTAAAGTAAAGAACAATTCTATGCAATAAATTACAATATGTTTGTACAACGCAGATTTGCATGTTCAAAAAATTGAAAAATTTCTTTTTTCCTAATTTTTTTTGGTCAAATTTTATGATAGCATGATTATTTATTTTATTGCAAACAAGAATGTGCAAACGTTGAAAAGAATTGGTAGCCCTGAAAAGGGCCGTTAATTTTTTCTTTGTTGTTTTCATTGAGTTCATTTGCAGAAAGTTTAATCACCGAGTTATTTCGATACCTTCCACGAAGTGGAAAAGTATCGAAAAATTCAATCACAGAGTTATTGAACTTTCTGCAAATGAACTCAATGAAAACAACAAAGAAAAAATTAACGGCCCTTTTCAGGGTTACCAATTCTTTTCAACGTTTGCACATTCTTGTTTGCAATAAAATAAATAATCATGCCATCATAAAATTTGAGCAAAAAAAATCAGGAAAAAAGAAATTTTTTAATTTTTTGAACATGCAAATCTGCGTTGTATCAACATATTGTAATTTATTGCATATAGAATTATTCTTATTTTACGCTAAATGAACGAAAAGTTTCGTGAAATACGTCAAAGTCGCTCGATTGGCGCGAGGAAGCAAAATTTTGTCGCGAAAATTTGCCAAGTCCTTAAAAATCTTTGATTTCGGAAGAATAGGCAAAAGACATGCTGGAGCTTGTCATCTGACCAATCAGCGGCTCGGTACGCACAGCCATCCCCTTCCTAGCTTCACGGGCCAATCAGAATGCGCCACCGCTTGGCTTTAGTGTATATAAAGCCGTGGCGCGCATGGCTGTTGCTCCAGTCGCCTCTCGCTGCCCGACGTGTGCGCATCTCTCTTCCCACTATACGTTAATTGAATCAGCGTTGGATCATCTCGCAACTCGATGCCTCGAGATGAAAATCGGCCCTTTTCAGAGCAATCAAAATTTTTCAACGTAATACAACTGTCTGCAGTCAAAAATTGATGTTTTTAGGTATTCCAAATTTATGTTTTCATGTTTTTTTCAGCACATTCAGAGCGACGATGACGACTTTACGGATTTTGTGGATCGACGCGATCGAATTTAATAAAATGCAATGGCTCTTTTCAGTGCCAAAAATTATTTTGTACTTGGAAAACTCTATGCTCGATGAAAGAAGAAAAAAATCGCGACGAGCACGGTATGCTGCGAGAATTATTTTTTGCTTGCACTCTCTTCCACTTCGCGCGAGGTATCGAACATTTTTATAGAAAAATTCGATCCCCGAGTTATTAAAAATTTTGAAAATCAACTCAATGAAAACGAGAAAGATAAAATAAACGGTCCTTTTCAGGGCTACTAATTTTTTTCAACGTTTGAACATTCTTGTTTGCAATACAATTAATAATCATGCCATCATGCATTTTTACCTGAAAAATAATCAGGGAAAAAGAAATTTCTTTATTTTTTTATCATGCAAATAAATCTACGTTTTAAAAATGTATTGTAATTTATTGCATATAAATCTTCGTTACTTTACGCCTAATAAAACTAAAAGTTTCGCAAAATACGCCAAAAAGTCGCTCGATTGGCGGGAGGAAGCAAAACTTTGTCGCAAAAATATTCCAAGTTCTGGATAGCGACACGGGAGTCTCTCTCCATGGTACGCGCTCCAGCACGAACACGAGATATCGAAAATATTCTAAGTCCCATGAAGTCTTTTGATTGGCTCGTGAAAAAATGGTGGGGATGGGAATACGACTGATCGAAAACAGCCTCAACAGTGGTACTCATCCATTGTGTAAAGCCACGACCATCGAAAGAATCTCGATTCGCAACGCGTTTTTCAAATGCCTCGTTGAGATGAACCAGGCATAGGAAAAATATTAAAAAAATACGACTTCATTCGTTGAAATGTCTTTTTTAATGAGGCATAATTGAAAAAATTTTTTGTCGAGTTTTTCGATGCAAAAAATGCTCGCGAATGAAAATGTGTTCCGGCGGGACACGTGAATTTTCATTTCAGGGGCGGTTTTTCTCAGGTTTTTTTTCACAGGGTCACGGAGTACTCAAAAAAAAATGATTCTCGAAAAAAAATTAACCCGATTGGACGAACCCTTTTCTCATTATGCCCAACATACCGTTTCACCCTTTTGGCACCACCCCTCCCTCGGGGGGTGGGGGATTCGATTCTAATGCAACTTTTTTTCATCTTTGAGTGATACCCTTTCGTTTGATACCGCACAGAGCCTCTGAAGCACTCGTAACCCTAAAATCCCGACACTCGCGGGAGGCCCGATTTTGCACTCCCCCACCTTTTTGCCTCCCACGCCCGCAATTCTTGACCGATCGCGACGAGCGTGGTCGCAATCGAAAGCTGATGAAATTTCCGATTTACCATGTATCGAGGTTTTTCCAAATTCGATTTTTTTTTGCAAAAATACAGGCTCTCAAAAAAATCCCACTTCAATTGCTCAGTACTGTATATACATATATACACATCCAGAAGCACAGCCACATCATTGTCATCTCGCAATTCTTTCAGCCAATTTACGAAAAAATGTTAAAATTTTTAAATAGACGTAATTTAGAAGAAATTTTTTATTCTGGCTTGTCATTACATATACTGGTTTATTGCAACTCATTTTTATTACGAACCAGTATAATTTATAAATAATTAAATAGGGCCTTACTTATGCGACCACAAAATACGGCCCTCCGTGAAAGGAATACCTTAAAGTTGCATGACTATAACTTTATATATAAGTTCGAATTGATTTTTTGACTTCGAAGTCAGGAGGATTTGTGCAATCTTTGTCGAAATCTGAAGATCACACGGATGTCGTATTTTCCGAGTACCCCGCCGATTTTTCCCGATATACCCTGGATATGGGGAAAAACAGTTGTTGTTATCGTTTCCTCCCGCGTAGAAAAAAAGATTCTTTGAAACAGTGAGGTTTTTTCGAATTCTTTTTTTCTACGCGGGATTCTATTAATTCTGTCCAGCGTGTTAAGGATGTACGAGCACTAGGCTTAGTATAAGATTAAATGCTGATTTTTTAATATGATATTGTCGAGGTTCAATATTCAGTACTCAAAAAATTTCAAGGCCCTTTAACGACTATTTAAGCAAGATATTATTAATTGAAAATGTAGCATGATTCATGATTATACACAGAGCTTACGGCAAGGTTGACTTTGCAACTCTTTGTTTTCTACAGTTCCACTGGTTGTATATATGATATCATAGATGAAAAACATCGAGTATATCCATTGAATGTCAGGGATTATGATGATACATTGAAAAACAGGGGTCAACGAACATTCGAATTAGATATATCAAGCTAAACACGGCACTCTTCACTTTTATTTGGAGGTTAAAGCTGGGGAGCATACGATACATCACCGGAGTTAGTCAGTTACTCGGAACGAAATAATTCTTAAAACGAAATTAATTTAATATTATATGCTCTCTAAAAATCATCTATATACTTTTCACTAATATTTTGCTAGATATTACTACCTAATGTTCTCTTTCTGCAAAATTTTAATGAGATCATGTGTATTGACTACCACGTAGCGCTCATACATCCTTAAGGTAGGACCTCCACAAGGTCGTTTCATTGAGAAATGGTTGAAATTTGGCATACAGGCTATGTAACATGTTTTCCAAACATCTGTGCAGTTTAAATAAGTTTGACCGTTCCGAACCTGAGATATTCACACTCAAAGCTGGCTTAATTTACACGTGACAAAAATCAGGATGATTCCTTCTTCTTCTTTTTAACCTTTTGAATGAAGCTCATTAATAAAGGGGTGATCCCACCTGGCCACTAGGCGAAAGGGCTCATACTATATCCTATACTATACCGCTATACTATATCCTATGTATAGCGGTGACTGCCAAAATGGCGTCGAGTGGTAGCGCCACAGAGATTGGCGCCGTAGAGAAGTTACAATTTTTCGAAAAAATGTGGATTTCAGAAATTTCGGAACCGTTCTATCACCGATATCTCTTAAATTAATCGATATATCGAAAAATGTTTAGAGATCGATTTTTTTCATATTAGTTTACACTTTCATAACAAAAAAGAAAAAAATTTTAAATCATCGTCGTCAACAATTTTTTAGCGTGTAAAGTGAAAATTATTTTTTTTAAAGATGATTGCCTTTTTTTATTTTTTTCAAAAAATTCTCTAAAATAATATGACGAATTATATGAATTTTAATGCTAGTCCCATCGTGGGCCCATTTTTCCTTCTATTTTTTAAAAAAGAAATTCTATTTTTTCACGAAAATTTTGAGTGTTTCGTGTAAATTACTATAATAATTTTTATTATTAATAATACTCGTAAGTAATAATTATTGTACTTATTTAGAATTAGTAATTTTAGTGATAATTTTACAATTAGTAGCCCGAACTAATATGTTGAAGAATTATTTTTCCATTACTTTCCTATAGAAGAAATGTATGCATTATAGGAGAATATATGAATGAAACACTTACATATTTTTTATCTTGAGAGAGTTTTAGATATTTATTTTCTCACTCATTTAAAAAGTTTACACAATCGAGACTGATCAGATGTCAAAATGTATAGCACAAAACCTAAGCGACCGGTATAAACGGGTGAAAATCATAACAGTAGGTGTGGAGGGCCGGTTCTGTCCCAAGATCCCTACCCCGACATTTACCGATCTTTTTTAGCCGAGATTCGAACGACTTAGCCCAGACACGAACCGCGTCGTGAGTCATGGGTGGCTTGCGGGTGGTTGGTGGCTTGCGGGTGGTTGGTGACTTGCGGACGGTGGGTGGTGGGTGGCAGGGGGGCGGTGGGTGGCAGGGGGGGGCGGTAGGTAGGGAGGGAGATCTTGGGGTTTTTCGTCAGCATGTCTTGCGTGTATATGCGTGCACGTGCGTGAGTGTGCGTGTGTGTGTGCGCGTGTGTATGTAAGTGGGAGGGGGGAGGGGGAATCTCAGGATTTTTGAAGAGAGCATTAGGTGACGGCGTCGTCGCTGGCGTTGAGCCGCACGCTCGCTCTCTCTCTCTCTCTCTCGCTCGCTCTCTTTCTCACTCGCTCGTGCTCTCACGCGCAGAGTGTCGAATATCAAATTTATGATGTATACAACTGCATCCAAACATGGTCCAACTTTTTTGGTCGCGATGCATGCGGATATTATCAACACATAGCTCCATAGATGATTATTCGTTCATAATTTTCGATTCTTTCGAGCAGTCCTCTGCCAACCTTATTTCTCTCTCTCTCTCTCTCTCTCTCTCTCTCTCTCTCTCTCGCGACTCTTCCTCGATTGCTATTTTCAAACGCCAAGTATTAATTTATTTACTATTGATAGTTAGTCCTATCTCATTTTACTTTCACCTCGATTGTACACTAGGAAATTTTACCTCTCGCTTATAGTTTTGGTCTTTTGGCCCTATGCCATTTTACCTCGAACGTATTTCAGCTTCTATTGTCTAATTTTAAACCTATATGGACCACTAACTGTAATGGTCCACTAAGTTATCGGTAATCTTTATTGATGTACTTACTAGTTTCTTAGTTCTAGTGACTTTGATGATTATTCTTTTATTTTTTCTTCGCTTCAACCAATCTTTATTATTATCTCCCTTCTTCTTGCTCTTCTGACTAGTCTCTAAGTTCTGGTTACTATTATTATTATTCTTCTATTATTATTTTCTTCGCTTTAACCAATCTTGATTATAATCTCCCTCGCTATTAATGTTTTGCTTTGTAATTTTATTCATGTTTACCGCTTTTAGCATTACTTCATCATTGTATTATCTAAATTTGCTTAAAGATTCACCAAGGCATAAATAAAACAACCAATCAATCAATCTTACAAATGCGCTACGTTTTGAAGCATAAGAATTTACATATCTATTTTTAAGGACGTATACATGACTGTTTCTTATCATGCGTAAACAGCATTAAACAGCAGGTTAATTTAGCACATCATAAATATTACAGATTGATTTAGTTATCCAAGTTGTTAGAGATTCGAATTCTGGAAAAGCGTTTGGTTCCTTTTATGATATTACTACCGAGACACCGTCGTCTGAATTTTTCAAATCTGTCAGTCACTTTTGCAGTTTGCGATAAATTTTATTCACGAAACTACTAGTCATTTTACCGATCGCACTGATCGCCAGACACAGGGGAGGAATCAGATGCAGCGGTGTGGAAATCTTGTTACTAATCCGAACCGACCTTCAAGAAGTGAGGGAGGGAGTAGGCAGAGCTAGCTTACTAATCCTAGCTGTGATTCAATGAACAAGCAGGTGTCCGACAAGGGGGATAGAATTTTCATCTTTTTTATAACAATCGTGCATATCTGGATTTATTTTACGCAACAGAAAAAAACCAAACAAGCATAATAACTAAATCATGGTGGAATTCTTTTTATGTGGATCGAAGAACTGAGAAACGAGTGGCGTACGCTTTTTTGTTGCGAAAGTCGATATGTCAGAGTGTCCGTCATTGTCGGCGAACGTCCCCGTTTGGAGCAATCGTCTGCGAGTGTCAGTGTTATATTAGAGAACGTACATTTGGTTCTTATTGTTATTTAAATTACTATTATTTGTTTGCATTTTGACGTTCTTTTTTCTCCATTTTTTATGCCTTTTTTGTATTTTTCCATACGACCCAGGCTGCGCATATGATGACTTCCGGAAACAGCAACGATCCCGACACATCAGGTGACGCAAAGCACAAAATTTTTCCTGAAGCATCGTGCAAGGAATTTATACTCCGAGCGATAACGCCACGACCTTCGCCAACATCGACCCCACAGCCACAGAGAATGTACGCTTGTCTGCGACGTGACTACATCCGTCTTGCTGGATTCTTCTCAGAAGACACGACCTTCCTGTAATTGCAGTAAAAACAATTGCCACAATTAATTTGTTATTCGAAATCAATTAACAATATATTTAAATGAGTTGCTAAGGAGTTCACAATAAACGGCTAATTGCCACTATATACATTATATATTATATTTACCCAAACGGGAAATTATTAGACATATCGGTTTTCGTTTACAAACTATTTTAGATTTCTTTCTCTATCAATAAATATTTACATATTCGAAACAAATTTGAATACGTAACACGTGGATTGTGTATAAAAATAGGTTGGCACGTATGTAACGCGCAATTTAAAATAAAAAGAATCGATAATCTATTCTACGCGAGAAAAGTACATTACGATGATCGTTTTCGCAGCTACGGAAGTAGAAATATCCGTTTTTCGAGCTTTGGTATGGTGAACAATTCCGTTTTTATGACTTCGTCCAATTCCTCGAGAGCGAGCTGAGCATGCAAACGGAGAACTTCATCGTCGTCGTTGTCACGAAGAAACTTAAGAGCGCGGTAGAGTGGTACAAATTCGCTTTCTAAATGCTTCAGGACATCTCTGCCAAGACCACGGATCAGTAGATTGGCCACTAATACAGCGGCGCGTCTGCATTCGGGCGCTTTGTCGGTGTTGATTATACATCCAATGCAATAGATTATCTGCAAAGGAAATTCAAAATTTCTACACGGGTGATTCTCCGTGAAGTCAAAATCTCTTATCGTTACACTTTTTCTTATTATCTGCAAACATGCAGGATTTTTTTTCCATACGCCTTTCAAATTATTTATCATTCTATCTTTTGCTAATATTCCAAAAAAAGTGAGTGTAATTATTTATAAACCTTCTCAGGGGTGTATTACAACGAATTCGAAGAAATATTCCACTTTGTTTTGTAGACTTATATTTCAAGATTACTAGTTTAAATATTTTGTCATTTGACACAGTATTTTGGCACTAGGGAAATAAGCACGCACAACAAACGCGTAAAATGTTTTATAGCAAAGATAGCGAAATTTTTTGATCGGATTAGAAATGATATATTGTGGAATTCTGTGGTATTCTGTCCCAACCTTGAAAGATGATCGTTGTTCATGCAATCATCTTTTAACATGGGCATTCGTTATATGTACCACAGCTTTCTCTCTCAGTGCGAAAATGTTTAAAGTTACGAAGTTTCAACGTAGTCATCGTTCGAGTGATAATAAAGTATTAAAAATCCCAGAAATTCGAATTTTGAAACATCCTAAAAATTCAAAATTGAAGTAGCCAAATCACACAAGCCAAGCCAAAAACTCGGTATGCCCAAGTTATTAATGACCAAACCAAACAAAAAAGCTTGGCGTGCAGGGTTAAGAAAAATAAGCCCAGGAAGTGCTGCAGGATTTCCACGAGATGAGACAGAAAATTATTACACCTACTTATCTTGTGATAACACAGAGTAGTGTCAGGAGTGTATTTTACAGTCAAGTAGTTTATTCACGTATTACTGACGCATTAGGGTTCATTCATTAATTACGAAAGGATAATTATTTTTGTCGTTTTTGAGTCCCTTTACCGTCATGTAAGGGCACATACGATTTTTTGGACTTCTCCTTCCCTTTCTTACGTAAGAATTAACCTATTTTTTCGAAAAAGCATTTAACATTGTTAAATGTCGTTAGAAAAGGGTCAGTTACACTAAAACACGTTATTATTTGACATAAATAAAAGATTTTTCTTTTTAACAAAATAATTATATTGTCTTCAAAAAATGCATATTAAAATTAAAGGTAAGAGTTTGAATATTCTTAAAGTGAGGAAACAAATCAGTCACTAAACTACAAACAAATATAATACTTCGCGTAAATCAATGAGTAACTAGATTTGAAACAATCTTATAGGAAATAAGTCAAAGAGTAAAAGTCAGTTCAGTTCAGATAATCAATTATTGTCCGGGCTGAATTATATGCTGTTGTGACCGTTTGAATTGAAATTATTTTTATAATCAAATGATATAATTGTGTGATAGTAGAAACAGCTTTACAAATAATTGAAGTAAGTTTAATATACGAAAAAATGTACTGAAATTTTCATTTATAAGCTTCGAAATGTGTAAATATCAACACATTTAAAATTTTTTAAATTTAATAAACAATACAAATTTTTAACATGAGAATATGTAAATTAAAACGTATATTGAAAATGAAAGAATAGATCTCATAGTTGCTTCGCTTAACGCTATGCTCTCAAATATCCATCATTCTACATTGTAAAACGCACATTCTGTCTTGCCGTAAATTATTATGTAAGAATGGCTTATTAAGAGTGGCATATATTATGTAAGAATGGCCCCTTCCCCCTAAGGTTAGATCATGTAGAGGTTTTTTTAACCCTCTCCCTTCGGGAACCTCACAAAATTAATGAATGCCCCTGATGTGTAATGATCGTTATGAGATTTTCGAATTTAACCGTAATTAGAGCGACGCTTTTTATATTGTGAAGAAGAATCTTGAATATACTCGCTTAATCGTCACGTGCATCTACGATAATCATCGTAAATCCAGGCCGCGTCACATACTTCTGCGTGCATTGTGGATATCATCACCGTTCAATATTTAAGATGAGTATTCGATATTTAAACGATTGACAGTAAAGAGTGGAAAATATCAAAAAAATCGTTCGAAAAATGAAAGGTTGGATAGGTTATACCGAGAAACATTTATGATAAAGAAATAGCAACGATATTTACGATGATTGCAACAATTATGTGCAGTGATGCTACTATTATTTATCAAATTCAGACATTACAAACGGTCAATAAAAGATTCTCAACTATTCCAGAAATAATTTAAGTATTATTGTCCCTTGATTTGAATATAAACATTTTACAAGATTTTTGTCGGTGATCGATTCTCGTAGTTACTCTTTAGTTTACTCAATCGTTACCTCTTTTGTTTATTCTCATAGTTGGTTGCTAGTGTACTCGTTCAATTGGTTTTTTTTTTTTTTTTTCGTTTGTTCACTCCATTGTCAAGCGGTAGAGGCGTCTGGACTCGGTCTTTCCTCGCCGAGCGTATAATAGTTCTTAACGCTGCACGACAAGCTTTTTCGTTTGGTTTGGTCATTAACAACTTAAGCATACCGAGTTTTTGGCTTGGCTTGTGTAATTTGGTTTTTTTTTCAAATTCAGATTTTTAGAATTTTTTTAAATTGGAATTCTGGGATTTTTAATACTTGGCATTCTTTTTTTTACTTCTTAGAAGTATTTCGTGATTGATTTCACTTCCGTTTGAAAGGTCTTTCGAAGTATCATCCTGATTCAATTTCTTTATATGAATTTTATATAAATTGGTGTTGAAATATTAGTGATTCATATTGATATTCATAAATATACTTTATATATGAGGCAATCCAGCTTTTTTTTGTGTCGCCTATTCTTTTTCTTTTACTTTTCGACAGAAAAAAACATACATATTTCTCGAAAAAAATGATTTTTCATCCTCTTCCGTTGTAACACCTTTCAAAGTATAATTTTTGTTTTTTCGACAAAAGTGCATCCTCCGATTTTTTTCAAATAAATAAACAAAAAAGTACATTTAAAACCGCATCTTTTGATCGCTATCCCATCATGGAGAAATCATTTTTCGATTTTTCCTATGTGTATGAAACTTTGAAAAATGTGTTTTTATTCGTAATACAGGAGTAAGTACACAGGTAACGTTGTGGATGCTATTATTTATTAATACAGTTACAATATTTATGTGTACATAAATATTGTACACATTTTTGTATAGATTGAAAACACATTTTTCAAAGTTTCATACACACAGAAAAAATCGAAAAATGACTTCTCCATGATGCGATAGCGATCGAAAGATGCGGTTTTAAATGTACTTTTTTGTCAATTTATTTGAAAAAAATCGGAGGATACACTCTTGTCGAAAAAACCAAAATTCTACTTTGAAAGGTGTTAAAACGGAAGAGGACGAAAAATAATTTTTTTTGAGAAATACGTATTTTTTTTTTCGAAAAGTAACTGAAAAAAAATCGGTGACACGAAAAAAAAATGTCGACGTCATGGCCGCTTGGTTATAGCTGGAATGCCTCATATATTAATCGAAAAGTGCGATGAGTACGATGTTAATATTGATATTCAGAGCTCATATTTTCACACGCCTTTTCTAATACCTAAATAAAACTTTTGAGCCTGTATAAGAGAAGACATTTTTTTTAACGCCCTAATCTATGTATATTAGGGTGAATCGAAAAATTAAAAACTGTTGGCTACCCTCAAAAATCAAAGATATCGTTGAAATAAAGGTCTTTGTGCAACGGTCCGATTTTTTGAATTTTTATAGAGGGCGCGCGGGACGTTCAAAAACGCCATTATTAGCGTTAAATTTACTATATCACTGATAAACGGAAACAGATCATTCAAAAAATTCTAAATTTTGTATACAAGGTGCCCCGATATGTACTCTTTCAAACCCATTTTTGATGAACATTAACAAATGGTGGTGATTTAGGTATGCGGCCGTAGAGAGACAATAGTGAAGGAAGAATCGGCTGCGATTCGGCCAGTGGGTCCAAATGACAGTGGACAATTTTTTTGGTATAACGTTTCGATCCTAATTCGGATCCTCTTCACATTTATTATTTCTAAAATTACATTCTTTTTTGTCTTATTTTGTATGATATGTTTTACATTATAGGCTTAAATGTTATGTGTCCTGACTGACCTGAATTTGTACGGGTAATTTTTTTTGGTCATTTAATGAATCTTGGATAATATTCATTATGAATTTATTGTATAAAGACGGGTCATTTTTTGTGATCCTTGGTGTCTGTGAGAGGGAGGATTTTGATATTTTATTGCTTAGTTTATGTTTTTTTTGAGCCTTTTGTGTATGTGTTATTTACCTATGAATTTCATGTTTGATAATTTCCAAGATTCATTTTTGATCAAAATTAACAGTTTTCATTACATGGCGATTCGAGAGCTAAGTAGCGACTGAGTATTGAGGCGAGTGAGGAGGTATTTATATTGATGGGGTAGTGTGATTGAGTATTGAAAAGTGGGGGTGGTTTTTCATGGTTGGGGAAGTTTGCCGTTAGTGATTTTTCTTGCCGGACTGGTTATGTTAACCGGTTTTGGATCGGGTTTAAATTGATAACTGTTAGATTTGGTAATGAATTTTCAATTGATGGATGGTAATTTGAGGTTTTCCCGTTATTATTTTGAGTATTATTAAATTATTGAATTATATATGCTGCTTAGTTTGTCGATGTCGGTTCTAAAATTGATTGCTTCGGGGTGTGCTTTAATTTGTATCATTTGCAGAATTAATCGCTTTTTGAGCCATTTTTCATTGTTTAAAATTTTAACGTCGTCAAATTAAAAATTGTGTTTTAGTTCTATTCCGTGTTTTGCTAACGCTGTATTTATTGTGTTAGTGTGTTTTAGACTATTTTTGTGTTCGTTGATTCTCGTTTTTAGGTATCTTTTTGTTTGTCCTATGTACAATGCATCACAATCATTACAATCGATTTGGTAAACTACGTTTGATTTATCCATGTTATCTATTTTATCTTTTGTGGAACCGGTGATGGAGTGAATGTTGTGTTGGTTGTTAGTGACTAGTGTTATATTGAATTGTCGAAAAAGGCGGACTAGTTGGTGGTGAATATTTTCAGTATAGGGTAAATTTATTAATCTGGAGGAGTCGAATGCGTTGTCGTTATTTGATTGTGAATGAATTAATCTTAGCCTTTGGTTTATTATTTTTTCTGTGAAGGAGATTGGGTAACAGTTTTGTGTCATTGTGTTTTTGATTAGTTCAATGTTTTTTTGGTGGAAGGATGCGTGTGATAGTTTTATCCCTCTGTCTACCAACATCATGATAATTCCTTTTTTTTGCGTAAGAGGGTGGTGAGAGAAGAAGTTTATGAATCGACCTGACCAAGTCGGTTTTCTGTACCAGTCTGTGATTATTGAGTTATTTTTGTGGATTAGCAAGATGTCTAGAAATGGTAATTTGTTGTTTGTTTCTACTTCAACTGTGAATTGTAGTTTAGTGTGGTATGAGTTAAAGATGTTAAGTGTTGAATCTATTTTGTCCGTAGGCAGAGCCATAATAATATCGTCTACGTATCTTTTGTAGATTGGTATCGTGAACTTCAGTTTTTCTAAGCAGTTGGTTTCTAAGTCGATCATTACAATGTTTGATAATATCGGGACTAACGGTGAACCCATTGGCAAGCCGAATATTTGTTGATATATTTTGTCGTTAAAGGTAAAGTAGGTTGAGAACATTATGAATTCTATTGTTTTTATTACTTCGTTTAGTGGAAATTTTTCAGAGAAGAGATCTGATCTTTTTTGGAGGCTTTGTATGACTAATTCCAAAGGTACATTGGTGTAAAGTGAGATGACATCGAAGGAAATGAGTTGGTAGTTATCGGGTATAAAGATGTTCGATACCAATCTTTTAAATGAGAAACTGTCTTTAACGTGTGAGTTTGTTGTGTCTATTAATTTTGAGAGTTTAGTTTGAATGAATTCGGCCAATTTATGTGTAGGACTATTAATAGAAGATACGATTGGACGTAGCGGATAGTTATGTTTGTGAATTTTTGGAAGGCAGTATAATCGTGCTAAATTACAGTTTTCTGCTTTTAAATGTTTCTGTGTGGTTTCATCTATTATTTTAAGATTTTTCCATCTCGTAAGAATTTGGTTTACGCCTTTTTGTAGTCTGTTAAGTGGATTTTTATTTGTGATTTTATATGTGGTTTCGTCTGCAAGTAGATTATCAGTTTTGGTGATGTAGTCTAGTTTGTCCAATATAACAGTTGAGTTTCCTTTATCTGCTCTTGTAATGATTAATTGAGGATTGTTTTTAAGAAAGACGGATGTATCTTTGATTATTTTGTTCGTGTTGAAGAATGAGTTTGGAGTTTTTACTTTATCAATTAATTTGGTGAATTTCTTTCTAATTTCTTCTTGTATTGGTTTTTCCAGTAAGTAATCTATTTTGGATTCAAACTCTGAGATGGTTTTATAGATGTATGTTTTGATATCTGTCGGTTTTAGATATGGAATGCTGAATTTTTCACCCAATGATAAAAAGGTTGATATGTGTGTGGGAATGTCTATGTTTGATAGATTGATCAGCCATTCTTTAACTTTGTTGTTTGAGATTGTTGATTCTATGTTGGTTAATGGGTCATTAGTTATGTTATTGTTTGTGTTATGTTGAGTATTGTTTGATGTGGCTGAATTAAAAAGATTGATTTGTGATGTTGGTTTCTTTATTTGATGTTGGTTTGGATCATTTATGTTTTCTCGATCCTGATTTGATTGTGATGTGATTGTTCTTAGGAATTCATCGAAATTAAAAATGTGTTGGTGAATATTTTGTGTTCTTTCATATCTGAGATTACTTAATTTCTTTTGGTGTTTGTCAAAGAATTCTTTTGATATTCTGTTCAGTCTAATTTGTTCAAATTTGAAGAATTTTTCGTGTATGTGTTTTGGAGTTTTTGCGATTAATTCTGTGTTTTTTTGAATCTTTTTGTTGAGTATTTTAATTTTGTAATTTAGGTCGTCAATCTCTATGTTGAGTAAAGATTTGTAAGTTTTGTGTAAGACCGTTTTGAGTTTGAATTTATTTCGGTTGTTAAAAATTAGAATGTTGTTTATGTTCTGTGAATAGATGTGTTTAGGTATGAGGCCTTCTTGTCTGCATTTTGTCTGTTTCTTGTCTGTTATATTGGACAAACTAGACTACATCACCAAAACTGATAATCTACTTGCAGACGAAACCACATATAAAATCACAAATAAAAATCCACTTAACAGACTACAAAAAGGCGTAAACCAAATTCTTACGAGATGGAAAAATCTTAAAATAATAGATGAAACCACACAGAAACATTTAAAAGCAGAAAACTGTAATTTAGCACGATTATACTGCCTTCCAAAAATTCACAAACATAACTATCCGCTACGTCCAATCGTATCTTCTATTAATAGTCCTACACATAAATTGGCCGAATTCATTCAAACTAAACTCTCAAAATTAATAGACACAACAAACTCACACGTTAAAGACAGTTTCTCATTTAAAAGATTGGTATCGAACATCTTTATACCCGATAACTACCAACTCATTTCCTTCGATGTCATCTCACTTTACACCAATGTACCTTTGGAATTAGTCATACAAAGCCTCCAAAAAAGATCAGATCTCTTCTCTGAAAAATTTCCACTAAACGAAGTAATAAAAACAATAGAATTCATAATGTTCTCAACCTACTTTACCTTTAACGACAAAATATATCAACAAATATTCGGCTTGCCAATGGGTTCACCGTTAGCCCCGATATTATCAAACATTGTAATGATCGACTTAGAAACCAACTGCTTAGAAAAACTGAAGTTCACGATACCAATCTACAAAAGATACGTAGACGATATTATTATGGCTCTGCCTACGGACAAAATAGATTCAACACTTAACATCTTTAACTCATACCACACTAAACTACAGTTCACAGTTGAAGTAAAAACAAACAACAAATTACCATTTCTAGACATCTTGCTAATCCACAAAAATAACTCAATTATCACAGACTGGTACAGAAAACCGACTTGGTCAGGTCGATTCATAAACTTCTTCTCTCACCACACTCTTACGCAAAAAAAAGGAATTATCATGATGTTGGTAGACAGAGGGATAAAACTATCACACGCATCCTTCCACCAAAAAAACATTGAACTAATCAAAAACACAATGACACAAAACTGTTACCCAATCTCCTTCACAGAAAAAATAATAAACCAAAGGCTAAGATTAATTCATTCACAATCAAATAACGACAACGCATTCGACTCCTCCAGATTAATAAATTTACCCTATACTGAAAATATTCACCACCAACTAGTCCGCCTTTTTCGACAATTCAATATAACACTAGTCACTAACAACCAACACAACATTCACTCCATCACCGGTTCCACAAAAGATAAAATAGATAACATGGATAAATCAAACGTAGTTTACCAAATCGATTGTAATGATTGTGATGCATTGTACATAGGACAAACAAAAAGATACCTAAAAACGAGAATCAACGAACACAAAAATAGTCTAAAACACAATTTTTAATTTGACGACGTTAAAATTTTAAACAATGAAAAATGGCTCAAAAAGCGATTAATTCTGCAAATGATACAAATTAAAGCACACCCCAAAGCAATCAATTTTAGAACCGACATCGACAAACTAAGCAGCATATATAATTCAATAATTTAATAATACTCAAAATAATAACGGGAAAACCTCAAATTACCATCCATCAATTGAAAATTCATTACCAAATCTAACAGTTATCAATTTAAACCCGATCCAAAACCGGTTAACATAACCAGTCCGGCAAGAAAAATCACTAACGGCAAACTTCCCCAACCATGAAAAACCACCCCCACTTTTCAATACTCAATCACACTACCCCATCAATATAAATACCTCCTCACTCGCCTCAATACTCAGTCGCTACTTAGCTCTCGAATCGCCATGTAATGAAAACTGTTAATTTTGATCAAAAATGAATCTTGGAAATTATCAAACATGAAATTCATAGGTAAATAACACATACACAAAAGTCTCAAAAAAAACATAAACTAAGCAATAAAATATCAAAATCCTCCCTCTCACAGACACCAAGGATCACAAAAAAAGACCCGTCTTTATACAATAAATTCATAATGAATATTATCCAAGATTCATTAAATGACCAAAAAAAATTACCCGTACAAATTCAGGTCAGTCAGGACACATAACATTTAAGCCTATAATGTAAAACATATCATACAAAATAAGACAAAAAAGAATGTAATTTTAGAAATAATAAATCTGAAGAGGATCCGAATTAGGATCGAAACGTTATACCAAAAAAATTGTCCACTGTCATTCGGACCCACTGGCCGAATCGCAGCTGATTCTTCCTTCACTATTAACAAATGGTTCATATATAAACAAATCTCTGAATATCAATATTTTCACTATTTTTCAATTCATTATATCATTAAATATTGATTTTTGTATTCTAAAATGTTTTTGTTTTTCTTCCATCTTTTTCATTGTAAAACTAATTATCAGTATTGCTTACAAAACGAAAATTGCTTTAAAAAAAATCTTTTCAAATATGAAAATTTCCAAAATAAATATTTATTTTTTAGCAAATTTCGCATTGTAAGCAATACTGATACCGAGTTTTACAAGAAAAAAGATGGTAGAAACGCAAAAACGTGTTAGAAGAAAAAAATCAATATGTAATGATATAATTAATTGAAAAATAGTGAAAATATTGATTTTCAGAGATTTTTTTTCGAATATATGAACCATTTGTTAATGCTTAATAAATATGGGGTTGAAAGAGTACATATCTGGGCACCTTAAACAAAAAATTCAGAATTTTTCGAATGATCTGCTTTCATTGATCAGTGATATAGTAAATTTAACGCTAAAATTGCGTTTTTGAACATACCGCGCACCCTCTGAAAAAATTAAAAATCGAACCGTTACACAGAGACCTTTATTTCAACGATATCTCTGATTTTTGAGGGTAGCCAATAGTTTTTAATTTTTTCGATTCACCCTAATGTACATAAATTAGGGCGTTAAGAAAAAATTCTTCTCCCATACAGGCTCAGAAGTTTTATTTAGGTATAAGAAAAGGCGTGTGAAAATATGACCTCTTAATATTAATAACATGGGAAAAATTATTTTTACGTCTTCTGATTTTTTCAACTAACCAACGATTCATCATAAGAGAAATCTACAGACATATCTTGGTACAGAATTGAACGCTCTACAAAAAAGGTTCTGAGTTACTTTTTGATAAGTCCACTCGTTCAAAAGATATTCAATGGCAAAGTTTAATTTTTCGTCAATTTGGCCGATTTTTGGTTATTACACCGGAACTATTAGTTGTATCGACAAAATTCGTGTAAAACATAAATCAAGCTTTCGAGTAATTGTAACCAATAGTTCTCACTATCATAATTTAACAAAATAGAACGCTTTAAAAAAATTGTGCAGCAGAAGTTTGCTTGTAAATTTTATTTTTCTATTAAGAAAATGACATTCATTGTAGTATATCAGCAAATTCATCATCAGGCAAATTTTTATCCGATTTTAATTAATAAAAAAAAAATTTTGAAGCTATATTCTGCTGCATTATTTTCTTTAGGCGTTCTATTTTTTATTATTATTGTAGTGAGAACTATTGGTTAACATTTCTCAAAAGTTTAATTTACATTTCACATTAAATTTCATTCACATTTTGTCGATAAAACTAATCGTTCCGGTATAATATCCGAAAAAACGGCAAAATCTACGAAAAATTGAACTTTGACATTAAATAACTTTTCAAAAAGTAACTTATCAAAAAGTAACTCGGAAGCTTTTTTGTAGAGCGTTTAATTCTGTACAGGTATGTCTGTAGATTTCTCTTATGATGAATTGTTTGTTAGTTATAAAAATCAGAAAAGGTAAAAATAATTTTTTCCATGTTATTCTTATTCCGAAACGGCTAACGCAAATTTTTTTATAGTGCGTTGAAAAATGTAGCCTATAATTTAAGTTACATTTTGGTTTCACCTAAAATTTAAGTTAAATTTTGGTTTAGCCTGAAATTCAAGTTAGATTTTGGCTTAGCCTAAATTTAAGTTAGATTTTGGTTTAGCCTAAAATTTAAGTTAAACTTTGGTTTAGCCTACAAATTAAGTTAGATTTTGGTTTAGTCTAAAATTTAAGTTAAACTTTGGTTTAGCCTACAAATTAAGTTAGATTTTGGTTTAGCCTAAAATTTAAGTTAAATTTTGGTTTAGCCTAAAATTGAAGTTAGATTTTGACTTATCAGCTATGTATAATGCTATATATTCATAAATATTCTTTATATATAAAAATAATCCTATATATAAAGCTATATACATCTTATAAATACATACCTATAGATATAAAGAAAATTTGAATCGCGAATGACCGGCCTAATATATATCCTATAAATATGTATATAAATAAATATTTAAAGACATCGAATCTCGAATAGTGTATATCATAAATATATAATGCTGTATGTACATATATGAATATATAACTTTATATATAGCATATGTACGAATATACAGCTTTATATATAGCATCATCTATATATATAGAAAATGCGATATATAATGCGATGCTGTATATAATGCGATATTATAATCATAAATATGCCTTATAAATATATAGATCATGCATATAATGCTATATATTCATCGATAATGCTATTAGTTATAAAAATCAGAAGACGTAAGAATAAGTTTTCCCATGTTATTCTTATTCCGAAACGGCTATCGCAAATCTTCATTCAGATCTTTTTTATAGAGCGTTAAAAAATTTAGCCTATAATTTAAGTTAGATTTTGGTTTAGTCTAAAATTTAAGTTAAATTTAGGTTCAGTCTGAAATTCAAGTTAGATTTCGACTTATCAGCTATATATATTGCTATGTATTCATGAATATGCTTTACATATTTAGATAATCCTATATATAGAGCTATATATATCTTATAAATACATACCTATAAATATAAAGAAAATTCGAATCGCGAATGACCACCCTAATATATATCCTATAAATATGTATATACATGAATATTTAAAGACATCGAACTCGAATAATCACCACCCTAGTATATATCATAAATATCTTATATACCTGTATATACATGTATATACCTATATATACCTGTATATACATGTATATACCTGTATCACGGTCGTACATACAGGTCTGGAAACTCTCGCGATTTTCGGTAGTGGGGGAAAGGCCCGTTATGTGAACCCTTCCTAGTTTGAATTGCCACCACGTGCGGCCGCGGCGCTGTATTTACCCCCCGGATAACATAACCTTCAAATCGAAAGTGCGCGTTGGGGGGCGTCCATTAATCACGTGAGACTCACTATGGGAGGGGGGGATACTTGAAAATATCACGATTGATCACATGGGGGGGTGGGGGGGTCCCGGGCGATAACACGTGTATTTTTTTGGTGCTTTTTTCATAAACTTAACATAATTAGGATTTTTTTTTAACTTACCGACAAGCGATAAATTTATTTATGTTAATAGAATTAACGATTTTCCATTGTGAAAATTGTTAGGAAATGTGAATTAGATTGAAAAATTAATTATTTTTGTTGCATTTAAGCGATGCGAATTTCAGCATCATATTTATTCTTACTAATTGTTGATAAAATAGAATATATTATATGGGGCATTGCATGTCAAATCGACCACTTTTAAACCCGACCCCTTTCGATTTGGCTGAAATTTTGTTTTCCTTTTCTACCCAATTAAAAACATTTTTCAGGGAATTTTCAAATTTTTTTATCCAACCCAAAAGAAAAAGTTTTTATTTTTTTAAATGACCATAACTTCGTCAAAAATTGACCAATTGGGACGTTCTTTTTATAGAAAATTTTCGTTTTTAAATATACTTTCCAAAAAAAATACAAAAAAAATGTTAAGATATTCAAATCGAAGCCATTTTTCACTTTTTTTGAGAAAAATCATCGTTCTATCGGAGTTCGCCTTTTTTTTCATTCAAAAAATACTTTGATCAATTCCGGAAAAAATTCCGCCCAACCTGGAGTAGATCGACATTTCCTTTTATTTTTTTCTAACGATGATTGAAAAAAAAAATCTCAATTGGGCTTATTTTACAAAGTACCACTCTGAAAATTTTTGAGGATTCATGAAAGACCTCGGAATTTAAAAAATGAAGAAGAAATAGAAAATTAAAAGTGGTAATCGTCGTTTTTTTTTTAGGTGAAAAAAAATAGAAAAACGTCGAGCCACTCCAGGTTGGGCGGCATTTTTTCCGGAATTGATCAAAGTATTTTTTGAGAGAAAAAAAAATTAAAAATGGCGAACTTCGATAAAAAGATGATTTTTCTCGAAAGAATGAAAAATTTTATAGATTTTAATGTCTTAACATTTTTTTTGATTTTTTTTCGGAAAGTACATTCACAAATGAAAAAATTTAAAAAAAAGATCCCAATGAATCAATTTTTGAAGAAGTTATAGTCATTTAAAAACAAAAGCTTTTACTTTTGGGTTGGATAACAAAATTTGCAAGTTTCCTGAAAAATGTTTTTAATTGGGTAGAAAAGGAAAACAGAATTTCAGGCAAATCGAAAGGGGTCGGATTTAAAAGTGGTCATTTTGAAATGGAATACCCCATATAGATTCTATAATAGTACATTACGATACGAGTGCGATGAAACTTTTTCTCGACGAGTGTGAGTTTGCAGCATGAGCCGAAGGCGAATGTTGCAATCACACGAGTTGAGAAAAAGTTTCTCGCACTAGTATCGTACGAAATTTTATTGCACGAGTGCGTAAAGTGCCCGCTTCTCGCACGCTTCGCTTCGCTGCGCGTGCGAGAAGTGGTCACTTTACGCACGGAGTGCAATAAAAGTTATTTCGTTCTTAAAATAAAATTGATTGCATCCGGATCACGTTACTAATTGCAATATCTATAACTATCGAATTTTAATTTGTCGAAAATATATTCATCCCTATTGCCATTGGTAAAAAAAATCACGTGACAACGGCAGAGGGGGTGAGGGGTTCAACAAAATCTCATGGATGATCACGGAGGGGGAGGGGGGTCTAAAATGGATTAAAAATGCATCACGTGATTAATGGATGCCCCCTTGTCGAATATCAATTACATGTTTAAATCGACACGAGCGACTTATTGTCATAAATGTTTTTTTTTGCATACACATTTTTAAAAATGCCTAGAAGTGTATTGAACGAGCAGCAGGATCGTGTTGTCGAAACATACACTGTTCCCAGTTCCAAACGAGATTGAGCACAGGTGTGACGGAGACGGACGGATACGAATTATTGTAGCGATTTGTGCTGTCCTTGTTCATTACCACCGCCGCGGTCTACCCCGTGTCTGCCGTCGCACCGCGTCTCACCGTCACGGGGCATAAGGTTAGCGCCTTTAGCGGCCACTAACAGTTTCAAAAATGTCGCACATAACGGATTCACCTAATTTGACGGAGTTTCCAGACCTGTATGTACGACCGTGACCTGTATATGCCTTTATAATCCTGTATATACCTGTATATACTTGTATATACCAATATATACCTGTACATACCGGTATATACGTGTATATACCAGTATATACCTGTATATACCTCTATGTACATCTATATGTCTTTATATATATAAATACATATATACATATATACATATCTCTCTTTATCTCGTGAGAGCGTGAGATGTGAGATATGTAGATCATGCCATATATAACCTTATATGTACATAGATATGCTATATATATATAACCTCATATATAACGCTATATATACATAGATTTGCTTTATATATATAGGGGAAAACATTTAATTTTCGATCGACGATATCTTTGTAGTGGATAATCGTATCGAAAAGTATTCAGGAGGCTTTGTTTTTCGTTTTGAGTCCATCTTTTAATAAAAAAATTGACCAATTTTTTTAAAGCAAATTTAAGCCGTCAAAATAATTTTCAAAAATTAAAATCACGATACCCAACCCCCCCTCCTTCGAATTTTAAACAAAAATTCTCAAAAATACTAGAATTAATTATCAACATTTAAAAAACAAATCACGATGGGATCTCTAGCGGTTTGCGAGATATTAATTTTTTAGCATTTTATTGATTTGTTGTTCATCAATTTTAGTCTATCTGTTAATTCATCTGAGATTCGAATAGTGTAAAAAAAATAGTAAAAAAGAATGATGTAAATTAATACACATGTTTTGGAAGAATATTTTACTCGTATATTCAATTTAATACTTGTATAAAACACTCGTTACATTTTTGTTTCAAATTCAATTTCTAATATGTTAAAAGTATTTTATACTCGGATACACGTTTTTTATTCTCGTTTTATTCTCGGATATTTAATTTTTTTAAATTATGCTATGCATCTCGCTTTCGACAGAATTCGACCATCTTTTAGCAACAATGTTGCTAAAAATCTATCAATAACCGAGAAAAAAACGAGAATAAAAAACGTGTATACGAGTATAATAGCATTTTGTGCATCTAGGGCCAGAGATATGTCTTTTTGTCGAACGTGAAGTTTGCCGCAACAAGCGTTCGGCAAACTTCACGCTCGATCGCACAGTGAATCTTGAGTGAATCGTGAATCACAGTATTTCTTGAATTGAATCTTTTTCTTGAATTTTATTGCGGTCTTCGTTGTACACTGAAATACATTGGCACCCATCCAAGCAGCGTGTCGCGGTCGGTCGAGTTGAAGAGCGCTGCCCCATAATTGGTTATATTAAAGTGCGACTAATTTGTGAATTTCTTCACATTTTTAAATTAAAAATTTTACAAATCGCCGTTTTCTTTTCAAATGAATATATCTCGGAAATTTGAAGTAATTGAAAAAAAATGTCTGCACATAAAAGTTGTAGTTTTGTGTTAGCATTCGAGCGGAATATTTGAAATAGTTTTTACGTTCCGGTAACGCTGATTTTTTACCAAAAAATAGAATGATTATTTTTTTAATCAAAAAAGGCCACTTTTTTGACTGAAAAAATTAGTCTTTCAGTATATCTGACGATATCGCGAAAAGATCACTAGAGTGACACGGATCGAGGTTCTAGGGTAAAAAAATAAAACCACACAAATTAATTTTTTTTTCTACCGAAACCTGTGTCTGAGTTGACAGAGAATCCCACATATGCCTCTATAAAAGTGATTTGTGTCAAATGCGCCGTTTTGTTTTTATTTCAAATTTTAACTTCGGATTCGTAATCAACGCCTCCGAAAACCCCCGAGTACTGACTTTCGACCGAATTTATAACGCTTTCGACTATTTTCCAGCTTTTTGGGACTTTAAATCCGCCATTTTGTTTTTATTTCAAATTTTGACTGCGGATGCATAATCAGCGACCCCGAAAACCTCCGAGTACTGACCTTCAGCCGAATTTATGACGCTTTCGACTTTTTGCGAGCTTTTTGAGACTTCAAATCCGCCATTTTGTTATTATTTCAAATTTTGACTTCAGATTCATAGTCACCGACCCCAAAAACCCCCGAGTACTGACTTTCAGCCGAATTTATAATGCTTTCGACTTTTTGCCAGCTTTTTGGGACTTCAAATCCGCCATTTTGTTTTTATTTCCAATTTTAACTTCGGATTCATAGTCAGCGACCCCAAAAACCCCCGAGTACTGACTTTCAGCCGAATTTATAACGCTTTCGACTTTTTGCCAGCTTTTAGGGACTTCAAATCCGCCATTTTGTTTTTATTTCCAATTTTGACTTCGGATTCGTAATCAGCGACCCTAAAAACCCCCGAGTACTGACTTTCAGCCGAATTTGTAACGTTTTCGACTTTTGGCCAGCTTTTTGGGATTCGGCCCCACTGTGGATCGTGTGCAACGCGGGCCAGAGATTCGTCTTTTGTCTGGCCCTAGATGCACAAAATACTATTGAACATATTAAAAACTGAAATTGAAAACAAAAATTAAACGAGTGTTTTATGCAAGTACGAATAATATACGAGTAAAATATTCTACCAAAACATGTGTATGGGTTATTCCCACTACCACATACAAGCCCCTCCTATCGTATCACACCGCGAGGCAGAGCGCCGCGCGCAGCTACGCACACACTCACATATTCTCACACTACCCTACAAATCCTCGTGTAAAACCGTGTGACTTTCATGCATATAGATATAGAGCCCGTGCTTAAGGAACGTGACGTGATGTCAGAATGAAGAATTTTTCCGATGCTAAATAGTCGGATTAATTCGCCCAATATCATGATATCTCAGTATCACGTGGGCGGAAAAAAATAAAAATGGTATCAATGAAAAGCTAATTTTTTTTAGGACGACCGTGGTTTGTAAAGTTCAAAAAGTTGTCATGTTTTTTAGTAATATCGGATTGAAATTAAAATCGGCTTTGACGGGAGGCATATTCGCGTATATAAGAGTGCGCGGCAATCTCGACTGGAACTCTCAGTTTCTTTAATACTTGGCGTCGAGACGCTGCCGCGTCTCTTGATACCAATATGTTTCTTCGTCAATAAAAACATTTATGAGAATGTTCATGTATGAATAATCCGTAAGAAGTTGGGAAAAATTGACTTTAGTATAGAACAAAAATTTCAAAAATCGATCCACTAATGGTAATCAGTAAACGAATACTTTGATTATGGGACATTTATAATTGTTGGAAACGAGGTATTAGCAGCATGCAAATGATTTCAAGCGACTCGTATATTTACTCTGATTTCGATGATGAAGTTTCTTTGTTTACTTCGATATTGGTTACCTTTGTCGCATGAAGTGATTTTTAATCATATTCATGTTTAGGAAATAAATAATGTTAATATCAACAATACATTTGAGAGGAGTGTCGAGCAATGCAAAAAGTTAGCCAGTGTTGAAACGTTCTGTATAGTAATGATTGTTTATCTTTCATTTCATAAGGTTATTTACTTCACGGTGTCACACCAAATGCTTTTTCATGATCTGAACTAGATCAGTACGTAACGTAAGCCGTAAAACATATTGAGTGTACATCTATCCTTCCGCCGTTTTCCTATAAATGGCTTTAGGAATAAGTGAGGGTCGAAATAAATAAATTGTAAGTCCCATAGAAACATTAGTCGCTTTGTGTCTGCATCATAAAATTATTCACGATTGGAAATGTCAGTTTATGACTCAAATTCTCGTCATTTGCTGGAGGTTTCAATTTTTTACAGGACCGGGCCAAACCGAATATTCACCGCTTTAAGGTCATGTTCTGTATTTGGTGGGATCAGCTCGGCGTAGTGTATTATGAGTTCTTAGAACCGACTGAAACAGTTACAGGCAATCGGTATCGAACGGAATTGATGCGTTTGACGATGAGCCGAGCATTGAAAGACAAACGACCGCAATGCAACGGGAGACACGATAAAGTGATTTTGCAGCATGATAATGCTCGACCCCTTTTCGCGAACGTCAAAGCATACTTGGAAACATTGAAATGGGAAGTTCGACCCTACCCACCGTATTCTTCAGACGTTACTTCCTCTGACTGTCACTTATTTCAATCAATGGCACACAGCACTTTCGGTCTCATGAAGAAGTGAAAAATTGGATCGATGCGTGCATAGCCTCAAAAGATGATCAGTTTTTCCGACGCAGAATTCGTACACTGCCTAAAAGTAGCAAAGAAGTACTGACCAGCGATGAACATTACTTTAAATCATAAGTGTATAACCAGTTTTTTTTACGATAAAGCCCCGTATTCCGGAAAAAAGCGGCGGAAGCAAATTTGTACACCCCAGGAAAGTATCGCCGATGCTGACAAACAGGCCAACGCTTGGCCGAACATTGGCATTCGAGAGTCGACACTCAATGCTGGCCCAGCTTACAGCCAACTTGTACCTTGTAATAAAAAGTGCCCTCTGAGCCGATGGTTGGCACCCAATGTTGGCTCGATGTTTAGCCAATCAAACCTCACGAGGTATACCCGATACCTAGTCGATGTTTGATTTCCAAGCCCGGGCCTACGGTTGGCTGATTATATTTACCGATTGGCAACCAATCCTATATTCTATGATCGGCATAAGAAAGATCACCAACTCTTGGCCATTGTTTAGCTCGGATAAATGTAGCCAAAATATTTTTAGTAGCTTATCGCCAAAGTTGATCCAATGTTGGTAAATAGCCGTCATCCCACCGCTTTTAAATTCATACATGTTTCTTATTATTAATTTAGAAAACAATGTTTTCAAACGATCTTACATATAAATTTACAGGGTTCTTTTATAAACTTTTTCAAACAAATACTTAAAAAATATTAATTTAGTCGCATAAGATATACGATCGCGAGTGAGCATATATGTAGCGAAAGATAAATGGAGAATCTATTATTTTATTTAAACATAAATGTATATACATATGATTATATAAAAAGCTAGTTTCCGGGAATATCTCTCTATATTATATAAAAATGTCGCCGCCGCCCCCGCCACCCCCGCCGCCCCCGTGTACAAGAATCGAGACGGCCTGAAGTTGGCCACAGACTAAGCAGGGTGAAGTTAGCCATGGAAACGAGAATCGAGCGGGGTAAAGTTGGCCATGGAATCGAGAATCGAGCGCGGTGAAGTTGGCCATGGATTCGAGAATCGAGCATGGTGAGGTTGGCCATGGCATCGAGAATCAAGCGGGATAAAGTTGGCCATGGAATCGAGAATCGAGCGCGCTGAAGTTGGCCATGGATGGCCAAATTCAGCGGTTGGTTGCCGGGTGTGGAGGGGGGAGGCGTGGGATGGCGGGGAGGGGGTTGGGGAAGCTGGCGGGCGGGGGGTCGGGGTTTGGGTTAGACGCGAACCTTTACGATGCGAGGGCGCGTAGCGCCCGAGCCCTACAAGCCCCTAGTATATATATATAGTTCGCATCCCAGGTGGGATTTAACGAATGGCTCGACAATGTGCCAGTATATTGCCGGTATTGTATTGTTAACCTCAGCCCAACTCTGGCATACAATGTCGGCCCAATGCTGGTATTGAATCGCGGCTCAGCGCTGGCTTCAAATCATGGCCCAGCGTTGGCATATACTGTCGGCTCTATGCTGGCCTAACCCTCAAACGTCAACATAACCTCAAAAAAATTTCGACACATTCTTCTCGGAGATAGCTTGAGGGAATATAAAAAGAAGAGTGGGATCGTCTGCGTAATCAATGTTTATAGGTAGCGCGATTTTTTTCTTCATTTCATTAAATATAATTTATTCCATTTCGGGAAATATGTATTCAAATTTTTTGAGGCTTATGTTGACCTTTAGACTCCTTCATAAGGAATAAATCTCAAACTCGGACCAGGTTATGAAAAAAACGATGATAGAAACATTTATTTATTCTTTAACATATGTATTTCTAAAAATGAAGTCTAATAATGAAGCTATTTTATCCTCGATATCACGGTTGTCATCTTCGACAATGATTTGAGAATTTACAGGGTTAGGAAATTTGCACATGAGAACAGAATACACCACATCGTGGTCTTTTTTTCTTGTTTTTTTTTCGCCGGTTGTTTCATAACTTTTTCGATAGTTATTTCCGACTCACTATTCTTAAAGAAACGGTATACTTTCGCTCGTAAATTACTTGAACGCGGTTTAAACATTTTGCACGATGTCAATAGACATTTACGTACGAACATAACCTCTCAAACGTATCGAGCGTATCGTATGGGATAAGACTATTAACCAGGCCTGGCACAGCATTGGGCCAGCATCATTGTACGATTGTCGGCCCGACGCTCAGTTTTAGCATTGGCCCGACGTTGGCTTCGGAGGTCGGCCAGATCTGGCTTGAGGTTACAAACCAGCATCGGCAGACTGCATTGGGCCAATGCTGTGCGATATGCCAAGCTCTGGCCAATCCCACCTGAGATATAACGATGGCAAGCTAACGTTAGCCCAGCATTGATTTAATACTGGCCAATCTTAAGCCAACGCTAGCTTCATATTTTTGTCTGAACGTTTCTTCAGAATTTTCTCTCTATTTTGAAATTTTCGTTTTGAAATTTTTAGAATCGCTGATGGACTTATGTATCTTTTGGCCAAGTGTCTTTGAAACTTTTCAAAACTGAAGATAAACCTGTACGCAAAAACATTTACGAAATTGGCAATTTTTTGTTTGTATTTCAAAATGTTTTTTATGATATTTCAAAACAGAGAGAGAATTCTGAAAAAATTCATATGCGCTCAGAAAAATTAATGCACTCGATTTGTTTAAGAAAAAAAAGAACTTACCGAAAAATTGTTAAATAATTATTTGTTTAAACAATTTATTAATAACTTTAGGGCAATATTATTATTGATAATTGTTGATTGTTTTTCCGTGTACATATATATTTTTCCGGCCTATGTTTGATAAATATGATATACACTGTGACGTGACTTTTCTTAACGCATGAAAAGCCGACTCTTCGGGTCACAAAACAGCTCACGAGATCGCTCAAGGATTGGGCGCCAGCTATCGCAATAAATTACGATAGCAAATTTATATTTCCTTGAGTTCTCTCGTGAGTTCAACAATTTCGCCTGGCTAGCTGCCCTTGAGGATGGTAGAGGGGCGCGGTTAGGGATCGTTGGAAATTCTACAATAAATACTCTTTGCAGCAAGTTCGGGAAACACAACACTTACTTTTATTTATTTAATTTATCGTTATTTCGGCTCGCAGAAGGCGAGACGAAATCAAAATGCAAAAAAAAAATCAAAATTCCCGTTTTCAACACAGAATCCTTATTCACTATTAACAAGCTTTTTCCGTTCGCTGCTATACAATTTAAATGTTCAATGGCAATAACCTTGAGATCTCGTTCTCGCTTTCTTTAATACTCGAATAATTAATTCCTCTCGGCCTCGTGGCAATATCGCGCCCCAATCTCAAAATGGCCGATATCTTAACGGTTTTCTCCGTTTCCACACTCTCATACAAAATGGCCGCTGTCTTACGATAGCTCTCGATTTTACTCAGGCCGAGAGTTCTAAACAAATTACGCTAATTAACCTATGGACTCTCGCTTCCGCACGAATAGATATTGAATCCCTCTCGGCGATTCTATTAATTTAACACGCGAACGGTAACTCGCGAATGATTTTACTCGCGGACAAGATTCTAATTTGGCCGCGCGCGTTAACTCGTCGTCGAGACAATATTGCTTCGTTTTGGAACACTTTTACTCCCGAAAATGCCTCTACTCGCGATTTTCCTCAATTCCACAACCAAAACGAGCAAAACGACGTTCTTACCGGTTTGTTTTCAGCAGAATGGTCCCGTAATGCAGCGGGAACCCAATCTTTGATATATTCGGCAGACGCGCTTCTCTTGCTCGGTACTCGATAACGGCGCGATTCCAACGTCCTTCCCCGTTCGGTACGGCGGCTTAAGTCCTCGAGAGAACTTTCGTGATCGCCCTCGTAAGCTCCGATTTCTACCCCCACCCTTATGCGATTCGAGTCGAATGTTAGCGCGACTTGGTAATCGATTGCGCGATTGATTCGAGGCGGCGGATAGATCGATGGAGTGAGCGATAGAACGAGAGCGCGATCGATTCTCTCTCCCAAATTACGGACGAGTGACGATAATAATAATATTTCTCCCAAGCTGTGCGATACGACGCACGACCACGCGACGACGTTGAATTTGGCGCTCTCTCAGCGATGATGCCGAGAGCGACAACGATGGATGATGTTGGTGGCTCTCGTCGATGATGACGTTATGGCTCACGTACGTGGGCTACGTTGCTCATGGTGTTAGTGGCGAGAGCATCGAATATTGCTCTCGCTGGCCCTTCTCGTTCTCGGTTGAACTGTTGCGCAGACGATGGTGTTCTCGATGCTGTCATCGTGTCGGTAACGGCGGGGACCGCCGTTTTGCTCAAGAGAATTTTTCGGAAATACAAAATTAAATTAATATCTAACGACAAGTTAACAATTTGGCCCTGATTGTATCGTTCGAGAGGGACTCGGCCTGGGAGCGAGGTTGTACCTCGCGCGTTATCGAGTTCCTTTGTGACTCGCAAAAATACGACGTCACAACACCTCCCCCCCTATGACAAGGCCGACCCGGCCGTATAAGACCGAAGCTGTGCTCGTGTGGAAATTGGGCAACGAAAAAAAAAAAAAAAATGGAAGATATACTGTTTCGTCGCCACAACGAGTTTCCGCACGAACGATACCAAAAGAGCTCTTTTTTTTCTTTTCATACTCATTTTTTTTTCTTGTAGCGAACAAATAAATAAGCAATTAAATCAACGGCGAGCGAGATTCAAATTTAATCCTAAACAAACATGCAACATAGATTACAGCGAGACTATACCTGGATTTCCCACGCGCGAAGGGGTCATTAACGGAGCGGGAACAATTATAGGACGCCGTACGAGTTTCGAGTTACGTTTGTCTTTTATTATTACGGTCGTGAAGACAGATCAAAAGGAAAAAAAAAGAAACAACCAAGGAGAGCTTGTCCGGGGTCGTTGCAGGGGTCGTCGTAGGGGTCCGAATCTATTGCTGGCGGGAGCGTTCTTGTCGCTCGCGCTGCACTGCAACGCAGCCGAGACTCCTCCAATACTCTCCGCAATTCGGGCAGGTTTTTATGGTGTGCCCCGGCTCTCCGCACTGGAAGCAGCTCTGCCCGCGTATTTGCGGCGGTCTTGGGCAATTCGACCGCTTATGTCCGTGACCTCGGCAGTTCCAACATCCAGGCCTCACCGGGCGGGTCGGTACGGGAAGCGGTTGTTTTGGCTGCTCCCTTGGCTTTGGTATTTCCGTTTTTCTCGGTTGCGGTAGCGATGACGTTGTGCCCGTTGGTGGCAGAGCGGGTTTTGGCGCAACCGGGGTCACGAGAGCTCGGTGGAACGGTGCCGCCCCTATGTGTTCCCGGACCTGGTTTTCGGTCCACTGTTCGCGGTACCAGCGACGGCACTCGGCCAAATGGTGCTTCCATAGCGTCACGCGGTCCCTGGTGCCGCATTCCCGGCGTGCTACCTCTAGCCAGAGGCGAAATAGCTCTCTGGCCTGGCGCATCCATGGCCCATGGCCCTCGTCCTCGTCTTCGGGAAGTCCCTCGTACCAGCTTAAAGTGAAGGGGTAGATTAATCCTCTCGCACCGAATCCTCGGGTTCGGCTAAGGTCTCGTCTCGCGCGGTATCGTCACCTCCCGGCTCGTCAGCGAGAGCGGGTGGAAGATACGATTTTAAATCTTCTATCGATACTTTTATCGCGCGGCCCCCGAGAACGTCCTGAACCTCGTATACTACGGGGGAGAGTACTCTTGCGATACGAAACGGCCCGTGGTATTTTGTCGCGAGTTTCGCGGCGACGTTTTGCGCGGCTGACGACAAAATTCGCTGTCTTTTCAGGACGAGATCTCCGACTTTGAATGTGCGATCGCGGCGGTGGCGGTTATATTGAGCCGCTTGTCGTTGATGCGCTTCCTCGAGATCGTGAGTGACCTTCTCGTGCAACTTCGCTAGTTCTCGTACGCGTTCTGACCATTCTTCGGGTCGCAACAGGACGATTTCGCGTTCTCCCTCCACGCGTTGACGGTAAAAATTATGCGGCTTAGGCTCGCGTCCGAAGTTCAAGTACGCGGGAGTGCTACGAATGGACGTATGATACGCCGTGTTATACGCGAAACGAAATTCCGCGAGATGAGTATCCCACGCTCGATGATCGCCTTCGAGAAACGATACGATCATTGTTTTTAATACACGATTAACGCGTTCCACCGGATTCGCCTGCGGATGGTAAGGCGGTGTTGTCGTATGGAAAATTCCTCGCTCGGTGGCGAGAGCCTGAATACTACGGTTATTAAATTCGGTACCGTTATCCGTGAGCAAGACCTGCGGGGTGCCCCAGCGAGAGAAGACCAATTCTTCTAACGCGTCGGAGATCTTTTTGCCGTTTGCTTTACGCAACGGACAACATTCGACCCACTTTGTGAACAAGTCCTGTATCACGAGAACGTACGCATGGCCAGATCGACTTGGCGGAAAAGGTCCCATAATATCCGCAGCGATTACAGTCCATGGCTCTTCGACGACTCGACGACCCATGAGACCGAGGGGCGGTAACTGTTCGACCTTTGCGCGTTGACAGACTCCGCAATGGCGAACATGACGAGAAACGTCGCGAAACATGCGTGGCCAGAAATACGAGTGAAATACTCGCTCGTACGTTTTTTGTATACCGAGATGACCCGCTTGTGTTTCGTCATGACACTCGCGTAAGATTTCTGCGCGAGCGTAACGCGGTACGACCATTTTCCATTCGGAATTATCGCCGACTGGAAGGGCGCGACGCGTGGTGCGTCGATAAACATAAAGACGATTATCCCTGATTTTCCAGTAAGGAAATCTCTCGGGGTGCGCGACGATCGCCGTAAGCTTTTTCGCGTACCAGGGATCACGTTCGGGGTCAATTGGTTCGCGCGCGACGCCAGGAGTACCGTTATCGTTGGGAACGATCACGAAATTATATTCTGGGAGTGTTTCCGGTGGTTTTGCAGCCGTGGGTGGTAAAAATTCGAACATTCGAGAGAGTGCATCGGGAACGTGGTTTAGCGCACCCTTGCGATACACGATCTCGAAGTCGTACTGTGCAAGTTGCAAGGCCCATCGAGCTAAACGACCCGAAGGTTCCTTGAGCGTTTGCAACCACCTGAGACTGTGATGATCGGTGATTACCGTGAAGCGGTAACCTTCAAGATAAGCCCGGAATTTCTTAATCGCCCATAAAATGGCGAGACACTCTTGTTCGGTGGTCGAATAATTTCGTTCTGGCGGCGAGAGTGTTCGACTCGCGTACGCAATCGGATGCTCTGCACCGTTGATTTCTTGCGTTAATACCGCGCCGATGCCGGTCATGCTCGCGTCTGTTTGGAGCACGAATTTGGCCTTGAAATCGGGACACGCGAGGGTTGGAGGGTTCGCGAGAGCTTCCTTCAAAGAGTCGAACGCTTTTTGTTGCTCCGGTCCCCATTTCCAAGCTTGATTCTTTTTCGAGAGTCGCGTGAGCGGCTCTGCGATCTCGGCAAAGTGCGGAATAAATCGACGATACCACGATGCCATTCCCAAGAATCGTCGCAACGGTTTTAATTTTTCCGGCCGCGGAAATACTTTGATTGGCTCGGTTTTCGCGGGATCTACCTGCAAACCGTCTCGATTCACGAGGAATCCGAGATATCTCACCTCAGAGCAACAAAATTCGCATTTCTCGGGGTTGATGCGTAAGCCAGCAGCGACGATACGATCAAAAACCCGTTTGAGCAGGGTTAAATGCTCATCGAAGTCCTCGGTGACAATAATAATGTCATCGAGATATGCGAATGCGTGAGGTTCCATTTCCGGACCAATCACACGATCTAAGAGTCGTTGAAACGTCGCGGGAGCGCCCGTGAGTCCGTACGGCATTCTTTTGAATTGAAATAACCCCCTATAGGGTACCGTAAACGCGGTTATCTCTTTGGACGACTCCTCGAGACGAATCTGATGGAAAGCTTGACTTAAGTCGATCGTGGAAATGTATTTTGCGGAACGCAAGCGATCGAGAATTTGTGTCATGTACGGTAACGGGTACGCATCCTTTTTCGAGACCTCGTTAACTTTCCGGAAATCTAAACAAAATCGAAACGTCCCGTTCGGTTTTTTAATCATCACGATCGGGCTCGACCAATCGCTGTTCGAAGGTTCGATAACGTCTGCCTCAAGCATACGATCGACTTCGTCATCGATTGCCTCGCGTATGATCGGAGTGACCGGATAATAACGCTGTTTTATCGGTCGATTAGTACCAACATCGATTCGGTGTTCGATTAAATTTGTTAACCCGGGAGCATTTTTAAGAATCTCGAGCTCTTTTTCCAAAAATTTCGCGAGGCGCGTACTCTCGTTTCGACCGAGTTCCGAAATACCGAGCGATAAGTTTGCGTGTTCGACACTGTCACGGGAGGCGAAATTAAATGTATTCGTCGGGTCATCGCTGAAATACCACACGCGTCGATGGTGGTCGATAACAATTTTAAATATTTCCAGCGCGTCTAATCCGAGCAATAATGGAACCGGCAACGATGGGAGGATCCTCGCGGAGATCATTTCTTCGCGATTTTCCAGTTTCATCGGGAGCTCCATCTTTTCGTCGCACGTAATCGTTTCACCGTTCGCGATCGTAGTCGGTTTTCGCGGCATTGATTTACGAGAAAATCCTAAACGAGAAGCTAGTAGCAGCCCGTCTTGTCCGATAAAGGTACTTGTCGAACCGTTGTCGAACATGGCCGGTAACGTTTTTCCCAAGATATTTATTTTAACAATTAATACCGGCCGCGCACGAGAACTGTAGAGCGGGGTGCAAAAATATTCCATTGGGTCTAGTGGAAGCGAAATATTTTTATCGAGGGCCCGTACGGTCAACGCAGGAGTCTGTTCGGCCCTTATTGGCGACTCCCGTCGTCGTTTCCCGCATAACGTTTTCGCGGTGCCAAGCAACCTTTCGCGATGTGCCCCTCTTGGCCACAGTTGAAGCAGGCGCGAGGCTGTCGACGATCGGGATATTGCCGATCTTCAGTCGGTGCGTTGCGAGACGTCATCGACTGACGAAACGGATTCGTCGACTCGTGAGCCTTGTCCGGAACGTCAATCGGACTTTTATCACGGCGGTCGGATCTTTCGAAGTGGACGCGCACGTCGGACGGGCTTTTATCACGTGCCGGGTATGGTGAACCGGAGCGCGGCGGGAAACGCGAATAATTCGATCGATTCGAATTTTCTCTCCGCGGTGAGTTTCGCGAATCGTTGTGTTTATTCACCGGTCGGTTATTCTCCGGCGTTGCGCGCCGCTCCGGGAGTTTATCGGAGCACGCGCACGCGTGTTCCTCTGACGCCAACTCGTCCCACTCGAGAAACGTCGCGAAATTCGGGTTCCGATCTGGGCGCGTTTTATACGGGTCGCGATACGCGAGGGTCGGGAATCTCGAATTCGCGGGCGACGGTGGTTCGCGATTTTGTTTCCCACCATGTTCGTCCCACTCGACCTCGCGCGCGAGTTTTTCAAACTCACCGAACGTGGTCGCGTCACGGCGTCTGATAGCGCGGCGCAAGTACGGTAACATATTTCGCCACGCGTATTGCAATTGTTCCTCGAGGCTCATGGGAGGCTCGACACGATCGAAAAGCGCACGTAGACACGTGAGGAAAACCGAAAAACGTTCGTGTTTGCCTTGCACGCGGGCAAAGATTTCTTCGCGTAGTGAGAATTGATAATCGGGATCGCCGAATCGATCCCTCCATGCAGACTCTAGATCGCGGAAAGTCACGAAAGAATTTCGGTGCGTCCGATACCACCAAAGCGCGTTATCGAACAGAAAGAGGGGGAGACAGTCAAGAAGTTCGCTGTCATTTACCGGGAGCATTCTTCGTCCCTCTTTAATACGGAGCAAAAATCCCTCTCCGTCTTCGCCGATCACGCCCGAAAATTTTAAACCCCATTTACGCATCATTTCGTATGCGGAACGCATCGCGGCGGACGGGTCGTATGAATCACGGCGGGAACGCGGCGACGAGTGGTATTCCGGGTTAGCTGTCATTCCCGGATGAAAATTTTCCAAATGATTTCGATTATCTTCGTTTAAACGCGGATTTTCGACGCGTGCGCGGAGTAGCGGTATCGACGGAATCGCGCGCGCCGATGACTGACGCGGTATAGCACCTCCCCCCTCCGCTCGACGATACTCGGTAGAGGTGGCAAAATTCGCGGCACCTGTCACTCGCGGAACTTGATTAATGTTTGGCAACGAATAATTATTAGCCTCGTCGCGAAAGGGGTTCGTTCGATTCAATAACGCGGCAAGCTGTTCGCGGCCACGAGCTTGTGAATCTTCTCCCTCGCGAATTGAATTCAACAATCGATCGCGCATCTCACTGACCATCCCGCTATCGCGTAAACCTCGATCCGTCAATTCTTTTCTCAGCTGGCTCGGAGAGAGCGCAGCTACGCGTTCACGGGCATTTGGCGGTGTACGATGCATGTCGATTAATTCTTTATAATTCACGCGAGAAATTCAGTTATGACGCGTGAGACTATACTCGAGGTACGTACGCGCGAGAGAATTCACTTGAGTCGCGAAGCACGAAGTTGCGCGGAGCGAGTCGAAGAAATACGAACACTCGAACGTGCGAGAGCCTGTCACGCACACTAACGCGCGGCTCACGGACGAGAATCACGGACACGCGCACACACTCTCGCGAACTCGTGGGCTACCGGCACGAAGCACGTGGGGAAAACGACGACGCGACGAGACGAGATTTCCTTTTTTTTTTCGATGCACTTTTCGATGTTTTTCAGGGTTTTCTTTTTTTTTTTTTTTTTTCAGTTATAATGCGGACGACGTGAGAGTAATTGCTCTCGAAATTGACAATATTATTCGAAGCAATAAATATCGGAGAAGAAAAAAAAAGATCGGGTGAATCACAATATCGGTGACAATCACAAAGAAATATATTTCGCTATAAAGCGCATGCACCGTCTTGCGCGAGAGAGAAAGAACGAAAATAAATAGAATGATTGAACGAGTTGGAAAAAAAAATTAATTCGTTAACCAAAACACAAATTCAATAAATTAGAATAAATAATCCATGATTGCGTTCTATTAAAATTATTCACAGCGCGATGTATCTCGAGAGAAGCTCGAGATCTTTGTCTCGCGTACTCGACAATAACGACGATAACGTAAATCACTGAGTTTAATTCCCGCAACTACACTTCTCTCTCGAGCAAGACACAAGTTCAAATCACAAAATCACTTTATCCGATTTTTAGCCACAATTACCTTAGCGACTGGGGAACTCGGAGAGATCCTGCCATTTTCAACCTGATCTCTTTCTTGAACGGTAACGATGGCGTGAACGAATTATAAGACGATGTGTCCAGCCAGCGAGATCTACGTAAACTGAGGCTCTCTCGCTGCCCGCACACACGCGCACAAAGGACGAATCACATACACGGACGGACACACTACTACCACTGTCGCGCGACGCACGACCAAAACAAAGCGCGAGAGAAAAAAAACTTTATGGCTCGACTACGACGCCTTTCCGAGCATTCGCAAATATATTCTCGGGAATATTCGACAAAATTTTATTTCAGATATCTACTCTTTCTATCTCTTCCTCCTTCGTTCTCGAATATTCTGCAATTCTCTCTTTCCAGCTCGAAAATTTTTCTCTTTTCACGACGCTTTCGATTCTTCCTATTTTCTCTTAAAACTTTTTATCTTCTTACTTTACTTTTACCAAAATTTTTACTTAAACAAAAAAAATTTTATGCGAAACGAGATCAAACGAGATACTAACAATTTTAATTAAATCCGAAAAATGTATTAATGGAATTTTTCGCTTTCCTCAACGGCCCAGCCCCACGTTGGGCGCCAAATTTGTGACGTGACTTTTCTTAACGCATGAAAAGCCGACTCTTCGGGTCACAAAACAGCTCACGAGATCGCTCAAGGATTGGGCGCCAGCTATCGCAATAAATTACGATAGCAAATTTATATTTCCTTGAGTTCTCTCGTGAGTTCAACAATTTCGCCTGGCTAGCTGCCCTTGAGGATGGTAGAGGGGCGCGGTTAGGGATCGTTGGAAATTCTACAATAAATACTCTTTGCAGCAAGTTCGGGAAACACAACACTTACTTTTATTTATTTAATTTATCGTTATTTCGGCTCGCAGAAGGCGAGACGAAATCAAAATGCAAAAAAAAAATCAAAATTCCCGTTTTCAACACAGAATCCTTATTCACTATTAACAAGCTTTTTCCGTTCGCTGCTATACAATTTAAATGTTCAATGGCAATAACCTTGAGATCTCGTTCTCGCTTTCTTTAATACTCGAATAATTAATTCCTCTCGGCCTCGTGGCAATATCGCGCCCCAATCTCAAAATGGCCGATATCTTAACGGTTTTCTCCGTTTCCACACTCTCATACAAAATGGCCGCTGTCTTACGATAGCTCTCGATTTTACTCAGGCCGAGAGTTCTAAACAAATTACGCTAATTAACCTATGGACTCTCGCTTCCGCACGAATAGATATTGAATCCCTCTCGGCGATTCTATTAATTTAACACGCGAACGGTAACTCGCGAATGATTTTACTCGCGGACAAGATTCTAATTTGGCCGCGCGCGTTAACTCGTCGTCGAGACAATATTGCTTCGTTTTGGAACACTTTTACTCCCGAAAATGCCTCTACTCGCGATTTTCCTCAATTCCACAACCAAAACGAGCAAAACGACGTTCTTACCGGTTTGTTTTCAGCAGAATGGTCCCGTAATGCAGCGGGAACCCAATCTTTGATATATTCGGCAGACGCGCTTCTCTTGCTCGGTACTCGATAACGGCGCGATTCCAACGTCCTTCCCCGTTCGGTACGGCGGCTTAAGTCCTCGAGAGAACTTTCGTGATCGCCCTCGTAAGCTCCGATTTCTACCCCCACCCTTATGCGATTCGAGTCGAATGTTAGCGCGACTTGGTAATCGATTGCGCGATTGATTCGAGGCGGCGGATAGATCGATGGAGTGAGCGATAGAACGAGAGCGCGATCGATTCTCTCTCCCAAATTACGGACGAGTGACGATAATAATAATATTTCTCCCAAGCTGTGCGATACGACGCACGACCACGCGACGACGTTGAATTTGGCGCTCTCTCAGCGATGATGCCGAGAGCGACAACGATGGATGATGTTGGTGGCTCTCGTCGATGATGACGTTATGGCTCACGTACGTGGGCTACGTTGCTCATGGTGTTAGTGGCGAGAGCATCGAATATTGCTCTCGCTGGCCCTTCTCGTTCTCGGTTGAACTGTTGCGCAGACGATGGTGTTCTCGATGCTGTCATCGTGTCGGTAACGGCGGGGACCGCCGTTTTGCTCAAGAGAATTTTTCGGAAATACAAAATTAAATTAATATCTAACGACAAGTTAACAATTTGGCCCTGATTGTATCGTTCGAGAGGGACTCGGCCTGGGAGCGAGGTTGTACCTCGCGCGTTATCGAGTTCCTTTGTGACTCGCAAAAATACGACGTCACAACACATCAGAATATTATAAGTAGTCGATGGTGTAGTGGTTAGAGTATCAGTATGAGGTCACTAGGTAGGCTCGATAGGTAGGTAGGTTTTAAATCCCAGACTAGGCTCGTAATTATTCTTCAGTCCGCGTATATACAAGGAAAATTAAGGATGTATGAGCGCTACGTGGTAGTCAACAGACATGATCTCATTTAAATTTCGCAGAAAGGGAACAGTAGGTAGTAATATTTGGCAAAATATTAGTGAAAAGTACATAGATGATTTTCAGAGAGCATATAATATTAAATTAATTTCGTTTTAAGAATTATTTCGTTCCGAGTAACTAATTGACTCCGGTGGTGTATCGTATGCTCCCCAGCTTTAACCTCCAAATAAAAGTGAACAAGGCCGTGTTTAGCTTGATGTATCTAATTCGAATGTTCGTTGTCCCCTGTTTTTCAATGTATCATCATAATCCCTGACATTTAATGGATATACTCGATGTTTTTCATCTACGGTATCTTATATACAAACGGTCGAACTGTGGAAAACAAAGAGTTGCAAAGTCAACCTTGCCGTAAGCTCTGTGTATAACCATGAATAACGCTACATTTTCAATTAATAATATCTTGCTTAAATAGTCGTTAAGGGGCCTTGACATTTTTGGAGTACTGAATATTGAACCTCGACAACATCATATATGAAAATCAGCGTTTAATCTAATACTAAGCCTAGCGCTCATACATCCTTAATCAGTCAAAAAAATTGATTAATTTTCAAAAGATCTTTTTTTTATATTTAATTCATGGTCAAATCATGGTTCGATCCCACCTTCAAATTTTTTTTTTATTCGCCGATATTATGTAATGCTTAAAAATCATCAAACATTAATCAAAAACGTATTATTATAAAAATTATAAACAAAAAAATATATTTCAAATAAAATTAACGAACATGGGATATTTTGCATGCCCAACGCTTGGCCAACGCTCGTTCGCTGCCACTGGCCGAATAATTCATTTCGACAATAAGCCGATATTCGGCCGAGACTCGACCAATGTTGGTTCGAATTTGGGCCGATGTCGGCTCGACGATGGCGTTACAAGACCGGGCGATACTCAATAGTGATCGACGGGCCAACGTTGATTACCAACGCTGGGCCGAAGATAGAAATCGACGTTGGCCCGGACATATCGTTTGGGCTCTTAGCCATCCGTCGCCCAGTATTGGCAGCCAACTGTCGACCAACCATGAGCAACCGGAGGCGCAATACTGGGCCAGCGATGGCCCATTTGTGTATTCGTTCCTGGGACCTACTACAACTACAGTGGCGTATGATCGCAATACCACTAATATGGATGTAATTATGATTTAATCTACTTCGATTTTTTTCGCAACTGAGTACACGTACATAGATAAAAATATAATATAAATAACCAATAGAAAATATAATATAAATAACCAATAGAATACTATAAATCCTCATAAATCTCTATTGGAATTTCGTGTGCTTTTGTCCCTAATTCTAACAGATTCTAACAGTTCTATCGGTCCTTTTCAACAGGGAAGCGATGCCTTCATTACGTTTCAGACATTGCATGATCGAACGAATCCATCGACATTTCAAGGAGTGTTTTTTAATTGCTACAATTAGTGGATCAAATTTGTATTAAAAACTATCTTGCTGTTTATCTTTACGTATCAACACAGGAAATTTGATCGGAGAGCATTGCCGTATTTAAAACGTACATAAAACCATCTAACTGATATCACAAAAATTGCTCGCGGAATCCGAATTTTTAACCATTGGACGATGAAGAATCTAAAAATAAAAAGTGTTTACCTCGTTTATCGCATGGCCCATCCGAAAACCCAAGACTTTGCATAATTCACCGAGGCACGACAGACTCGAAGCTCGTACCATATCATTGGCATCGCGAGTGGCACAAAGGAATCCATTTATTAGAATAGTCTTATAAGCCGGACAAATTTCACCTGTTGAAAGAATAATCGGTCACATTGAAGTAAGTAAAAAATGGTGATAGCTGAATGTCACCGATCACGGTGGCGGGTATTAGTGTCGCACAGCTATTCCCTAGAGTGATACTATCTGTTAGTAAAATATATTACATTCGTCATAAAATCAGCCAGTTAAAAAAAGTTATACATTTTCGGAAAATGTGATGAACCTTCCGTCTCAAATTAATAATTTTTTTTATGTCGCGGAAACTTTTAACTAGTATTACACTTGTAAACTTTCTAAATTGTAGATTTTCTCAATGCGCATATAACCCAGATAGACAAACGTGCTGTAGAAAATCGTATGATGGCACAGTAACGCAATTTTGACGACAAGATACTGCACAGTGTGTCGCAATTAAGCAGCATACTATTTCCGATTCAAGCAGCATATTGACGTCACGTGTTGCCAGATTTGCGTTATATAATAACTATGTTGAGGTCTAACGTTAAAATGCAACAAAATTGCAGCAAAATAACAGCACGCTGTGCTGCATATTTGCGTCTTAATTGCAGCACATCGTGATGTTTATGTTGTTGTTCAGCTAGCCACCGCAACGCGACGCACACTCCCTTGCTATTTTTATCACATCCCAGATAGACAAATGTAGCTCATATTGGCATCATATTGCATACATCTATGGCGCATAGGAACACTCACAGCTGTGTGTCGCTTATGAGTGCTCACCTGGAAGTCATATTTGCATCATATGATGATTGACAATAACACATCATGTGGGGCTCATATGGCAGTCACGGCGTGACGAAATTGTGTTGCTCATATGAAAATCATATTGACGTCATACCGTGGTGGAATTGGTTGCGCTCATATGAAGCTCATATGACCGTCGGGATGTGAGGTATTATTGTAATTTTCATACGGTTATTTTTAAATTTCTATTGCTTGCAAAAAATTTTATTATGTACATTTTTTCATTTACATAGTTTCTGAACCGATTACATTAAAAAAAAATTAAAAAAACACCCAATTTCATTTTATTTCAATTTCTTCTGTCTCCAGTGGGATTCGAACCTGCGACCTGCCTATCTATCCTACCTAACAACCTAACACGCTGTCTATTACGCTACCGAGTACTTATGAATTTTCTTCACTTATATGATATATCAGTGGTGACATGCCAGGGAAAACGAGTCACATTTGAATATTATATATATGTAGTTAAAAATGAAAGTAATTAATAAATTAAGAATTAAAAAAATAGACGATTCAATATGGCATCCAAAATTTAAAAAAAATGGGATATTCGTGAAAGTCAATTTCTTAGTTTTTTTTTACAGTTTCGCGAATTCGAATATCTCAATCGAATCTATAGGAAAATTTGTAGAATTCAAAATGGGGGTTCTATTTGATTAAAAAAATGATGA
Source organism: Alloplasta piceator (assembly GCA_946863875.1). Lineage (NCBI taxonomy): Eukaryota > Metazoa > Arthropoda > Insecta > Hymenoptera > Ichneumonidae > Alloplasta > Alloplasta piceator. The sequence goes on from OX333078.1 coordinate 18,971,698, forward strand.
AAAATAGTGCAACTTTTGTAAAAGTTTGTTTGCGTATATGAAACTAAAATATGAAACAAAAAAATTGAAACATTCAAAAAAAATTAGTTAAAATAATTTTTTTTTCTAAGTAAATGAAAACAATTTTTAAAAATTCAATATGGTGGCCGTGATTTGCAAAAATTCCGATTTACAAAAAGCCGTCATATTGCGCTCATCGAATGTATCACTAAGAAACATGCATATCACCGTCATATTGCGCTCATTGAATGTATAACTGAGAAACACGCATAACGCCATCATATTGCATGCATGGCATGTATACTTTCAATGCTAACCTAGTGAATACACCAAAAATCATTGAATGGCTTTCATATGATATCCATCTGCAAATATTAATTGCAGAATGTAAATTTGCCGGCTTATGAGTTCATCTTGTAGTCAACGGATGATGCATTTGTAAACGACATGATGAGATCGAAATGTTTTGTAAATTCATCATACTAAATGAACTCATGGGCATGCATCACAACATGTAGCCAATACACTGGAAAATTTGCTTCATCAAATGTATACACGGCGTGATAATCATGGCTGTCTATCTGGGATGCGACGAAGCTACGCCAAGGGCATTTACGAGAAGTACGATAGATATCAAATTTGTTTCAAGAGCACACCTTGATACAATATAATACAATATGACGGCACATTTGCGTCACGACGTGCTGCAAAAATGATGCAAATATGCAGCATAACATGAAGCAAATCTAACGTCAAAATAAGTTTTAAGGATGTTCCTCTGTTAGTTTGCGGGACGAGTCGTCCGAGGGGGGTCCCTATGCTTACACACAGGCCGCGCTCAGCAGAGCCAACTTCGAAACCTCTATTCATGAGCGATTCAAAAAGGCGTTTTCTGCCCGCAAAATGAATTTAGAATGTTCACCTTTACACATACAGTTTAATTAAGTATATCCAAACTCATTGCATTCGCTATAAAAATTAATATTAATATTATTCATCATTGATTTTTGTCAGTGAGATTTGGCAACCGCGTTTTTTTTTGTCGAAGTTTGCACGACTGACGCGCATGCGCTGTGTAATATTCGGGGTTGTGTGTTCCGCGATCTGTGATGCCCTAACCTATAAACGGACCTGTCAATGTACAAACTTTTATTTGTAACACCCATAATGAGTAGCAGTCGCGGAAAAAAAATTCGATGGAAGCGTAAAGTCGTGACGGAACGAGTTTACTTACAGAGTTTAACGCAATCAAGGGAAAAAAATCCTACAGTTAACGTGTGTGATAACGAATTATTTTTCCTTCCTCACGAGGAAAATAATTCCTCATGAATTATTTTCAATTTAGAATTGTTGTATTTTTTTTTTACATATAGCTTTGTGTTCGTTTCTTTCGATTCTGTTATTTTATAGCTGTTGGAATCTATGCTTTAATGAAAAAGCAAGTTTCCTATCATAAACACTGTTTTCCGTGCTAATTCATTTAAGAATCCCGCGTCAGCCCGTTGCGCATGCGCATGCGAGTTCAGGCTGTAGCCCGGGCCCAAAACGCAGTGTTGTCGCGCCAGGCTTGCTTTTTACCAATTTTCAGGATCTTTTTATACGTTTGAATTAATTACTCAACAAAAAATCTCCTAATGCAGGAAAACTTTTGCACACGGTTTTCTTACATATAGGACTAGATCATACATTTTTTTCAAACTGTTGGCATTTCAGATTCGTCAACGACAGAACGAATAGTGCCGGTTTTTCATGTGTGGCCATAAGAGCGCATGTTAAATCACGTTTTTTTAAATATTTAATATCTTTACAACGAGGCTCCTAAGTTCGTTAAAACTTTGCACACACTTTTGGGGGATAAATATTAATAAGCTGTAAAAATTTCAAGTCGATGGCATTATTTCGAGATAACAGAGGAACATCCTTAAGAGCAGAGCGTGCTGCAAATGTGCTGTAAATGTGCAGCACGCCGTGGCACGATAGTAACGGCACATTTGCAGCATTATTGCAAGATTATTACATAATATAGTGTCATTATAATGCAGCTTAATGCGACGGTACAAAACTGCATACTGACGCTACAGCTTGCTCTCGCATGACGTACCGTTGCCGACAATATGACGCAAAATTTCTATCCGGGTAAGTGTTGCACACAGTAAACGCACACCTTTTTTCTGCATGAATATGCGACAGATGCAGCTAATGTGTATCAATCCACTTTTTATATTGAACAAATAATATTTCACATGTGTAATTTTCAGAATAAAATAAACATTTCTGTGATATTAAATACGGAATCTTGATTTCATTTTTGAAAAGATGTCTGAAACTTCGTGAAATTGAAAAAAAATCCTCGTTTATCCAAACAAATGTCAAGTCTCGATAGTTCCAAGACTGGCCACAAGCTTCTGTATCTAACTACGTGCGATATTTCAAGTATTTCAATACAATGTAAACCATAAAATACTTTTGAAAAGTAAAAAAAAATGGAAATTTGCACATCGCTTCCACATTTTTGTCCGTCGTTCATCAAGCCTCCTTTATGACAATCTCCTTGACCGTCTTTATGGCATGTATGTTTTATGACATCGCAAAGAGGACTCTGACCCACGGTCGATCACAGACCAACCGCCGATTACGATCGATGGTTGATAGGGAAGGAAGCCCAGTGACCGAGAGCTAAGGGACACAGGGCGATTGGGAAGAAAGCCGGACAGCGGCTCGCGGGGCAGAGAGACGATTGCTACGTCACGATCGATCTTTGATAGAAAAGGATGAGGGACAACGGCTCGCGGGGCAAGGAGACGATTTTCACACGGCACTCGTTTTCCCCACTATTCCCATGTAATTAATGCTTAACGGAGACATATAAAAGCGGCGAAATTATCACCAGAAATTACTTGTTTTTCGGACACGAGTCAGGCCTGACCGAAGCTAGCTCGGGTACCCGAACGTGGAGAACGCGTTCGAATTCCCCACTCTAACTCGCCTTTCCTTTCAAACCTCCGCTCGGGTAACCGAACGTGGAGACACGGTCAACCTCCCTAGTCTAAGTCCTGTCAACTCAGCTTAGGAAACTGAATGTGGAGAAGCATTCGACCTCCCCAGTCTCAACTTAATTTTCAAAGGACAAAAGAAATAGAGATGATCTATGATTTAGCCGAGATATCACGTAATAACCCATATTAAATTAATCGAATGAAATCTGCACTTTTTCAATAAACAACCTGCTAATTGTAAACCCATTTAGATTTAATTTTCTTTAAATAAACACAAGTTTTCATCAAGTCCTTCGTCGCACAATTGAGTACATTTACTTCTCTGCCCCTGCTCCGAATAACGAACCACGTATCGCCACGAGTCTGCCTGGGTTCCAGCCAGTCCCCACCAAGCTTTACGTTACAGTTGATTATCAGGGCTTCCTCATATCCGCTTCACGAACGACGGAAGCAAATGAAGAAGCTATGTACGAATTTCCAATTTGTATGATTTTTTTGCAATTCCGTCCAATTAGATTATTAATTGTTATTGTCATCTAGTATGTTGGTGCTAAAAGTGAACTCACTTGCTGCTAAATTAGGAAACTTAGTGTTCACAAGTATTTTTCGAAAATTTCAAAAAACTTTGACAGCGAACCTTTCGAGCATTTTTCACCAAATTCAACACCAAACATTCGTGTCATGTGTCTAGTGTGTTCGTGCAAAAAATGTAGCTCGATACTTATAAAAATGCGAATGGTGGAGCGTTAACAATTTTTTTTTGAAAAATTAAAAAAAAATTCTCAACCCTTGGTCTGCCTAGGGTTTTTTGACACCTTCAGCCTGCCTGGAGGGGTCATTGGCGTCCTGACGTTTTTTCAACCTGTTTAAGTGGGGCTAAAAATCTGAAAAAATTCATGGAATTTCTTTAAACCCCCAAGTTGAAGTATCGATCATAAAATTATAAACAATTAAATTTTTTAATATATTTTTTATCAAAAAAATGATGAAAAACGGGGTCAATGCATTTGTTTACTCAAAAAATAATAACGGTAAGACAAATAAAGATATCGAAACTGCCAAAAAGAATATTAAAGGGGAAGATTGTCGCTTTCGAGAAAAAAATGAGCCGCATCCAATTTTTGTTAAATTAACCTTAAGTTTGGGACCTGAAAATTGGCAATAATTTAGTCGAAAATTGCGTTTGCATCCGAAACGAAAATCAATTGCTCCTTACAACAGCTGGGGAAGGACTAGAACAGCGCCACTTCTCAGGTCGGTCCTAGAGGGGCCTAACTTTTTTTTACATAAGCCTAGCAGCGCCTCCCGTGAGCAGATATAGGAGTTACACCGACATTTGATTTTCGCTCGGACGCAAACGACCCCCCTAGGCAGACTAAGGGTTAACCGGACCTCTCAAGGATTTTTCTAAAATTCAGTATTTTTCTTCGTTGTCAGTGAAAATATTATCATAAAAAATCAGCTCGATAGATACAAAATGAAAATTTTTTGCGAAAAATTAAAATTTTTTGTTGCACCGAATCTCTTGAGCGAATTTCCCAAATTCAATCCCAACCGTCCTTATTATAAAATTCATCTGCACATAAAATTTCAGAGTGATAACTGCAAAATTACGAAAGTTAGACGACCCAGAAACATTTTACGAAAAATTCAAAGTCCCGCCAAATTGACAATTTTTTTGCAATTAAAAAAAAAATTGCTACTTGTATACCAATATTCAAGTTAATGGCCCTAACCGTTCTCCGGATATATCCATTTTAAGAAAAGCACGAAGCACGAAGCTTCGTGCACGAAGCACTTGGAACATTCTCACAGTACACCGATGACATTCTCATACATCACATCTCATCTCATTGTGTGACATAATGATTGTTAAATAGGTGAATAAAACCTCGTTATTGTGTAAGAGATAGCACCTATCTCGATTTTTTTTCACCGCTCTCGCTGCGGTTGCTCAACCTAGCTCTTGTATACCTCCATCAAGTCAGCAGAGAAAAGTCTCAAAAATGGATTTAACTTATACCAGAATTAGGTGCTTTTTAGGTGCTAATTTGGTGCTGAATTGTAAATTTTAGTGCTCCTTAAGTTTTTCCAAAAATCCAATTGCAAAAGTTCTCTGCTACCTTGATATCAAGCTAGCAGAGACTCATTGTTAGGCAACACTTAAAAAAAATCTAAGAGCATAGGAATTGAGTGCTTTTTAAGTGCTTTCGAACCGTATAAACTAAAACCCCAAAATCCCAACGAAAATATTTTTTTTCAATTTTTGAAAATTTTTGGGATTTTCGAAATCCAAAAAAATACGTTTATTGGGAATCTAATCCCGCCCCTAAAAGATCTGTGTTACGTTTTATCGAAGTTCGATATATTTTTGAGGCTGTTTTATTCGTTCGCTGATTGGCTGCTGCATAAGGCTGAAGCTGTTGCTGATGTGATTAGCTTCAGTTTCGTGTGTCAGTGGTCGTACATTTGACAGATCGACATGTGTATTCTGACACGTCGATGGGTCGTTGCTTATTGCTCAATAAAAAATATCATTCATTCGGATTTTTCTTCCTACCAAACCATTTACTTCTAACAAGTTCTCGATAGCCAAGATGCCGGTTAATATAAATTCGTGGAAATAAATATTCATGACCGTTACGAGTTTGCTTGACAAATTGACAGGGAAGTGTATCGATAAAACTGCACAAAGCTGAATAAAAATTACAGATTAGTGACGAATATCATCACGGAACTTCAAAGAAACTCTGGTAAGTACCAAAAAATTCAATCACGTTCACAATTCGGTTCCTTAAGGTATCATTCTGGTTTAGATGTTTAAAAAAAAGTGATATTTTTGTAAATTTTTTACGGACGTATTATTATAGATACTGATATAAAATTTGTTTAGCTTAATAAATACAATCTCGAAATACATACATAAAACAATTTTAATTTTTTTATTTTAAACACTTTTATACATAAAAATATCAGGCGAACGGAACTCCTCGAACAGTAGATATATCGTTGGCGACTCTGATATCTATATAACGGCTCATTAAAACGAAAAACTAATGAAAATTTAGTTCCAGTATGGCTGTGGTTTTCACGCATTCTACGGATATTAATAGTTATTGACAAATAATAAAATTGCGGAGATTTTACAAATAAAACAACGAATGTTCAACGTATGGTCAAAGAATGGTGAAAATGCCAAAAAATATATATATTTTTTTTATTTAGAAATTTTAGCTAAATAAATAATTGTTGGTTTTTTTTGCGTTACAGATACAATGCTGCCCGGTCAGAGGAAATGTCCCCAAATTTGAAGAAATTAGTGTGACTCTGAGGAAATTTTGAAAATTGCAGAAATTACATGGAAATCTGTGGAAATTTGGGAGATTTGAAGAAATTGCAAACAAATCTGAGGAAATTTTGAAGATTTGAAGAAATACCATAAAAATCTGAGAAAATTTTGAATATTTGAAGAAATTACATAAAAATCTGAGGAAACTCTGGAGATTTGAAGAAATTACATAAAAATCTAAGGAAATTTTGGAGATTTTAAGAAATTACATGAAAATCTGAAGAAATGTTGCAGATTTTAAGAAATTACATAAAAATCGGAGAAAATTTTGGATATTTAGAGAAATTACATGAAAATCAAAGGAAATTTTGAAGGTTTGAAGAAATTAAATAAAAATCTGAGAGAATATTGAAGATTTGAAGGAATGACATGAAAATTTGAGAAATTAAGACTCTAAAGAAATTTTGAAGATTTGTAGAAATTAAAAATCTGAGTAATTTCTGAAGATTTGAAGAAATTACATAAAAATCTGAGGAAACTTTGAAGATTTGAAGAAATTACAGCAAATCTCAGGAAATTTCGAAGTTCGAATTTTGACGATGTGAAGGAATTACATAAAAATCTGACGAAATTTACAAAATTTGAAGTAATTACTAAAAATCTGAGGAAATTTGGAAGATTTGAAGAAATTACCCAAAAATCTGAGGAAATTTTGAAGATTTGAAGAAATTAAATAAAAATCTGAGAAAATATTGAAGATTTGAAGAAATGACCGAAAAATTAAAAAAATTAAAAATCTGAGTAACTTTGAAGATTTGAAGAAATTACATAAAAATTAGCGGAAATTTCGAATATTTGAACAAATTACATAAAAATCTGAGGAAATTTTGACGATATGAAGGGATTACATACAAAGCTGAGGAAATTTAGAAAATTTAAAGTAATTACTGAAAAATCTGAGGAAATTTTGAAGATTTGAAGAAATTACCCAAAAATTTGAGGACATTTTGAAGATTTGAAAAAATTACATAAAAATCTGAAGAAATGTTGAAGATTTGAAGAAATTACATAAAAATCCGAAGAAATTTTGAAGATTTCCGAAGAAATCACATAAAAATCTGAGAAAATTTTGAAGATTTGAAGAAACTACATGAAAATTTGAGGAAATTTTGAAGATTAGAAGAAATTACGAAAGATCTGAGGAAATTTTGAAGGTTCGAAGATATTGCATACAATTGCTGACAATATTTTCAAGATTTGAAGAAATGACATAAAAATTGGAGGAAATTTCGAAGATTTAAAGAAATTACATGAAAATCAAAGTAAGTTTTAAATATTTGAAGAAATGAAATAAAAATCTGAGAAAATATTGAACATTTGAAGAAATGACATAAAAATTTAAGAAAATTCTGAAGATTTGAAGATTATCACATCTTTTGACACATATCTTTCCTTATCTTATTATCACACTTTTTTGGGATACATTTTTTTTCTTTGAAATATCATTATTTTTTTCATTGCATCTACCAAACATTAGTCTCGAACATTGAGTATTAAGAAAAAAAACTGAAAATATTTTGAAGAAATTTGAGGAATTCTTGCAAATGAATTTGAGCATTTTTATTTTGCGTAATTTCCACATAATCTTAAATTCACTATAATCTGTTTTAACACTAGATATCTGACAAGCTGGCGTGCGCGAAGCGCGCGCGTGAGCTAGTGCTATAAGAATTAAGTGCTTTTTAAGTGCTTTCGAACGATGCAAAAGAAAATCAAAAAATCCGACCGGAAGTATTTTTTTTCAATTTTGGAAATTGTTGAGTGTTTTCAACATTTGAAAAAATGCATAGATTCGGATAATGATGCCATAAGAATTAGGTGCTGTTTAGGTGCTCTCGAACCGTGTACGAGTAAACTCGAAAATTCCACCGGAAGTGTGTTTTTTCGATTTTGAAGATTTTAGAGACATTTGAAAATTTTAAAAAATCTATAGAATCGAAATCTATTGCTACGAGAATTGGGTGCTATTTAGGTGCTTTTGGATCGAATAAAAGTAAATTCGAAAATCCAACCGGAAGTATTTTATTGCCATCTTTAAAATTTTTGAGACTTTTCGAAATTTAAAAAAGTACATAAATTCGGAATGTAATGCTATAGGAATTAGGTGCTATTTAGGTGCTCTCAAACCGTGCAATAGTAAAGTCGAAAGTCCAAAGTTTCTTCATACCTCGGTCGAAAGTACGCATTTTCGTCCCCGATTTGGAAGAGGAAAGTTTGTCTTTTATTCCCTGTTGAAACGTACCGCGCGTCTTTTGTTTCGCGGGAGGAAAATCAAGCAATGCGGGAGGAAAGTCAGTGAGTGACAGAGTAGGTTAGCAATAAGAGTCTCTGCTCAATAAAAAAACATGCTGTCATCCGAGGAATCAGAAAATGAGGAAGAAATGTTAAAGCATTTTGATTCTGAGGCAGCATTAATTGTGCAGAAGGATACGTTGCCGAAGAAGTCAACGGATCGGTACTTATGGGTTTATGAGACTTACAAAAAATGGCGTGAAGAAAATAAAAATTCCTTGTCTACAAATGAGGAGAATAATTTGATCGTTTACTTCAAACAAATAAGTCAAAAATTAAAACCGCCAACTTTATGGAGTGTATGGTCGATGTTGAAAAAAACGTTGAGTACACATGAAGATCTTGATATTGGCCAATTTCTCAAGTTGAAAAGTTTATTAAAAACGAATGCCAAAGGTTATAAACCAAAACAGTCTCTAGTTCTCAAATGGAAAGAGATTGAGAACTTCATAAAGGACGCTAATAATCATTTATATTTGGGTGCAAAGATTAGTATTTAGATTAGTATGAAATTATTGTTCTCTTCGATCATTTTTGAGGCTATAAATACAACATAAATCCAGGTTATACTGGTGTTCGGGATTTGCGGGGCACTCAGATGTAATGAACTCACTCATCTGAAAACCGACGACGTTGAAGATACGGGTAATAAGTTTATCGTTTCCGTCAAAGACACGAAAACTGATTTTGATCGACAGTTCATCATTGGACCCCTTTTTTATAATACCGTCAAGAAATATATAATGCTAAAACCGTCTGAGAAATTCACGGACAGATTTTTTCTCCATTATTGGAATGGAAAGTGTAATCGCCAAGTGATCGGTAAAAATAAAATAGGCGAAACACCCGAAATCATCGCGTCATATTTACAATTGGAAAACCCAAAACTATATACTGGACATTGTTTTCGAAGAAGTGCAGCCACACTTCTTTCTTATTCGGGAGCAAACATGCAGATGATTAAACAATTAGGAGGATGGCGTTCCGACACCGTAGCACAAGGTTACGTGGAAAATTCCCTTCATAATAGAGACAACATTTTCAAAGGCATAACACACGCGGCTACATCCAATACTCCAACTAACTCAAAATCAACAAGTAACAAAGGACCTGAAACAAGGAAAATGAGCCCCCTTCCATGATGTTTGATTGGGATGATTTATCCGATGATTTTGTTATCATAGATGACAAAAATAAAAAACAATCAGACGCTATCGAAAATTTGCCATCGTTTACTACGGCTGCTGTTCTACATGAAAGACCACTACAAAAAACTGCACCATCGAAATCAAATAAATTAACTAAAAATCATACTGAAGCAGGTCCTTCAATTGTAAAGCAACATTTTTTGACAAAAGAACCAATCAAGTTACATTTCAACAAAGGCGAATCTATTAAATCCCCATCAAAAAGGAGAAGGAATGCAGAAGATGAATCCGGACCGAATGTAAACCCTTCATTGAACGACCAAAATGAGATCAAAAGCGACACCAGTTCTATCCTCAACAAAAATTCACTCGAGAAATTTGTTAACTGTACTTTTAGTAATTGTACGTTTACAATTGTGTCTTGCGCGTGTGAAAATAAAAAGTCATAAAATATTAAAAATGCCTTAGTTATTAGTCATGACATATTCAAGTTATCCCAGTTAATTTTAACGGCAAACGAATTCATTTAATTGATAATTATTGGCTGTCAATGCCCGCCGTCGGCCAGCAGCCCTCGCTGGCGCTCGGGCTGCAAATTCCGCGGGCATTGACAGCGAACTCGGACTCATATAACCTCAACTTTAGAATGAAAAACAAACGTTTCTATTTCTACAATTAATCGCGTACTTTCGACCGGCTATGAAGAAAAAAAGTATAAGCCACACGGGGCGAAAATCGAACTTCCGTCCATGCGTGATATGATTCCCTCGGCTTCGTCGCGGGAATCATGACACGCAGGGACGGAAGTTCTATTTTCGTCCCTTGTGGCTTAATATACTATTTCAGTTTTACAAATTTTCGAGACTTTCCGAAATTTGAAAAAATACATAAATTCAAAATGAAATGCTATAGGAATTAGGTGCTATTTAGGTGCTCTCGAACCGTGCAATAGTAAAGTCAAAAATTCAACGTGAAACATATTTTTTCGAATTTTACAAATTTTTGGGTTGTTCGAAATGCGAAAAAACACGTTTATTGAAAATCTAATGCTAAAGGAATTAAGTGCTTTTTAAGGGGTTTCGAACGATGCAAAAAAAAATCCAAAAATCCAACCGGAAGTATTTTTTTTTTTCAGTTTTAGAAATTTTTGAGTTTTTTCAACCTGTGAAAAAATACATAGATTCAGATTATGATGCTATAGGAATTAGGTGCTGTTTAGGTGCTCTCGAACCGTGTACAAGTAAACTCGAAAATTCCACCGGAAGTATGTTTTTTCGATTTTGAAATTTTTGAGATATTTAAAAAATTTTAAAAATACATAGAATCGAAATCTATTGCTACGAGAATTAGGTGCTATTTAGGTGCTTTTGGATCGAATAAAAGTAAATTCGAAAATCCAACCGGAAGTATTTTATTGCCATCTTTAAAATTTTTGAGACTTTTCGAAATTTGAAAAAGTACATAAATTCGCAATGTAATGCTATAGGAATTAGGTGCTATTTAGGTGCTCTCAAACCGTGCAATAGTAAAGTCGAAAGTCCAACGGGAAACATATTTTTTCGATTTTTGAAATTTTTTAGGTTTTTCGAAATACGAAAAAATACGTTAATTGAAAATCCAATGCTTTAGGAATTAAGTGCTTTCAAACGATGCAAAAAAAATCCAAAAATCCAACCGGAAGTATTTTTTTTTCAGTTTTAGAAATTTTTGAGTTTTTTCAACCTTTGAAAAAATACAGATTCGGATTATGATGCCATAGGAATTAGGTGCTGTTTAGGTGCTCTCGAACCGTGTACAAGTAGACTCGAAAACTACACCGAAAGTAAGTTTTTTCAATTTTGAAGTTTTTAGAGACTTTTTAAAATTTGAAAGAATACATAGAATAGAAACCTATTGCTACAAGAATTGGGTGCTATTTAGGTGCTTTTGAACCGAACAAAAGTAAATCTGAAAATCCAACCGGAAGTATTTTTTTACCATTTTAAAAATTTTCGAGACTTTTCGAAATGTGATAAAGTACATAATTTCGAAATTTAATGCTATCGGAATTAGGTGCTATTTAGGTGCTCTCAAACCGTGCAATAATAACGTCGAAAATCCCACGTTAAACATATTTTTTCGATTTTTGTAAATTTTTGGGTTTTTTGAAATACGAAAAAATACGTTCATTGAAAATCTAATGCTTTAGGAATTAAGTGCTTTTTAAGGGCTTTCGAAAGATGCAAAAAAAAATCCAAAAACCCAACCGGAAGTATTTTTTTTCAATTTTGGAAATTGTTAAGTCTTTTGAACATTTGAAAAAATACATAGCTTCGGATTATGATGCTAGAGGAATTGGGTGCTGTTTAGGTACTCTCGAACCGTGTACAAGTCAACTCGAAAATCCCACCAGAAGTATGTTTTTTTGGTTTTGAATTTTTTAGAGCCTTTTTAAAAGTTGAAAAAATACATAGACTCGAAATCTATTGCTACACGAATTAGGTGCTATTTAGGTGCTTTTGAAGCGAACAAAAATAAACCTGAAAATCCAACCTGAAGTATTTTTTTCCGATTGTGAAATATTTTGAGACCTTTCGAAATTTGAAAAATTACATAGATTCGAAATCTATTGCAATCGAATTTAGGTGTTATATTATGAAGCTTGAAAATCTTATTGGATTTTGAAGTTTACTTTCGTACGGTTCAAAAGCACCTAATTCCTCTAGCAATAGATTTCGAATGTTTCTACTTTTTTAAATTTCGAAAAGTCTCAAAATTTTTTAAAATCGGGAAAAAAAACTTCCGGTTAGATTTTCGAGTTTACTTTTGTACGGTTTGAAAGCAACTCATTCCTATAGCATTAGACTTGGAAACTATGTACTTGTAAAAATTTCTAAAAGTGTCAAAATTTTTCATAATCGAAAAAAAAATCGTTCCGGTTGAATTTTTGAGTCGACTTTTGCACGGTTCGGAAGCTCTTAAAGAGCACTTAATCATACCTAAGCATTAAATTTTTAATCAACGCATCTGTTCGAGTTTCGAATACCAACATTTTTTAAGTCCGAGAAAAATCTTTCCGGATAGATTTTGGAGTTTAATTTTATACAATTCCAGAGCACCTTAATAGCATTGAATTCCCATAACACCAAATTTCGAATATATTTTTGTAAATTTAGATGTCTTAAAATTTTTCAAAATCGGAAAAAAAATATTTCTACTTGAATTTTTGAGTTTACTTCCGTACAGTTCGAGAGCACCTAAATAGCACCTAATTCTCATAGCATTCGATTTCAAATCTATGGATTTTTTTTATTTCGAATAGTCTCAAAAAAATTTCAATCGGGAAAAAATACTTCTGGGTGGATTTTCGAGGTTACTTTTGTACGGTTCGAAAGCACTTAAACAGCACCTAATTACCATAACATTAAATTGCAAATACAATGTATGGTTTTTTTTAAGTATCGAAAAGTCTCAAAATCGTTCAAAATAGGAAAAAAATACTTCCGGTTGGATTTGCGAGTTTACTTTTGCACGGAACGCGTGCACTTAAATAACTCCTAATTCCCATAGCCTTGGATTTCAAATCTATATATTTTTTAAATTTTCGAAAATTCAAAATAATTGAAAATCGGGAACAAATACTTCCGGTTAGACTAGTCTACTTTTGCATGGATCGACAGCACTTGAATAACACCTAATTCCTTTAGCATTACATTTTCAATGTATGTACTTTTACAAATTTTTTAAAGTCTCAAAATGTTCCGAATCGAAAAAAAATACCTACGATTGGATTTTTGAGTTTACTTTTGTACGGTTCGAGAGCACCTTTATAGCGCCTGATCCCTACAGCGTTAGATTTTTGATCCACGTACTTTTGCAAATTTCGAAAAGTATACAAAAATTAAAAAAAAAAAAAAAATACTTCTGGTTGGATTTTCGAGTTTTATTTTGTACGGTTCACGAGCACCTAAATAACATGTAATTTCCATAGCATTTGAGTTCAAATCTATGTATTTTTTGCAATTTCGAAAAGTTTTAAAAATTTTCAAAATCGAAAAAAATACTTCCCTTGGGATTTTCAGGTTTACTTTTGCACGGTTCGAGAGCACCGGAGCAGCACTTAATTCCTATAGTATCATAATCCGAATCTATGTATTTTTTCAAATGTCGAAAAGTCTCAACATTTTATAAAATAGGAAAAAAATGCTTCCGGTTGGAAAAACTACATATATTCGAAATATAATGCCAGAGAAATTCGGTGCTATTTTGGTGTTCTCTCAAAACGTGCAAATTTAAACTCGAAAATCCAACCGGAAGTTTGTTTTTCCGATTTTGAAAAATATTAAGACTTTTCGAAATTTGAACAAGTACAATGATTCTAAATCTATTGCTATAGGAATTAAGTGCTATTCAGGTGCTCTTGAACAGTACAGAAGTAACCTTCAAAATCCGATAGGATTTTCGAGCTATATAATAGCACCTAAATCCTATAGCAATAGATGTCGAGTCTATTCAATTTTGAAAATTTCGAAAAGTTTTAACAGTTTTTAAAATTGACAAAAAATTACTTCCGGTTGAATTTTCGAGTTTACTTTCGCACGGTTCGAGAGCACATAATAACACCTAATTCCTGTAGCAACTAATTTTGAATGTATGTACTTTTTCAAATTTCAAAAAGTCTCAAAATCGTTCAAAGTCGGAAAAAGATACTTCCGGTTAGATTTTTACGTTTACTTTTGCACGGTTCTTGAGCACCTAAATAGCACCCAATTTCTATAGGGTTATATTTTGAATCCATGTATTCATGTATTTTTATTTCGGAAAGTCTCAAAATTGTTCCAAAATCGGGGAAATCTATTGCTGATAGCAATAGATTTCGAATTTATGTACTTTTTCAAATTTCGAAAAGTCTCGAAAATTTTTAAAATGATAAAAAAATACTTCCGGTTGGATTTTCAGATTTACTTTTGTTCGCTTCAAAAGCACCTAACTAGCACCTAATTCTTGTAGCAATAGATTTCGATTCGATACATTATTTCCAATTTAAAAAGGTCTCTAAAAATTTCAAAATCGGAAAAACTTACTTTCGGTGGAGTTTTCGAGTCTACTCGTACACGGTTCGAGAGCACCTGAACAGCACCTAATTCCTACGGCATCATAATCCGAATCTACGCATTTTTTCAAAGGTTGAAAAAACTCAAAACTTTCCAGAACTGAAAAAAAATACTTCCGGTTGGATTTTTGGATTTTTTTTGCATCGTTAGAAAGCACTTAAAAAGCACTCAATTCCTAAAGCATTAGATTTTCAATAAACGTATTTTTTCGGATTTCGAAAAACCCAAAAATATTCAAAAATCGTAAAAATTTGTTTAACGTTGGATTTTCGACTTTGCTATTGTACGGTTTAAGAGCACCTAAATAGCACCGAATTCCGATAGCAATAGATTTCGAATTTATGTACTTTTTCAAATTTCGAAAAGTCTCGAAAATTTTTAAAATCATAAAAAAATACTTCCGGTTGGATTAGGGGAGAGCAGTGGCCAAGTGGCTAGAGCGCGGGTCTCGTAATCCGCAGGACCCGGGTTCGAACCCCGGCGACACCGCTGAAAAATATTCCAATTTTTCAAGTGTTCATCAGCTGCAATCCCGGTGGGTTGGGACCCCACCTTAAAATAATGGAATCCCAAAGACCTCATTGCGATGAGTGGGCGGTTAATTGTACGGTTTCGGTGAGGCCTGCCGACGCGGTTCTTATCGCTCGAAGGGTGGTTCACCTAACTGTGCAAGCGACTGGCTCACTGGATCGCAATGGAGGAGGTAACTACCTAACCGACCGACGATAGTCGTGCTAGAGCGGGCTCGCATTGCTACCGACGGGCGCTTAGGTAAAGTTTACCGTCTGTATCAGTGAAGGTTTTTCTGCAGTTTTCCCTTCACTCTCGGCAGAATTGCGATACAGAATGGAAAAGGTGTAGGGTGCGGGCTGCAGCCCCGGCCTTACTAGCAAAGGGGGGGGGGATTAGTATAAAGCAATGCTGTACACT
This sequence comes from Alloplasta piceator, assembly GCA_946863875.1. Classification (NCBI taxonomy): domain Eukaryota; kingdom Metazoa; phylum Arthropoda; class Insecta; order Hymenoptera; family Ichneumonidae; genus Alloplasta; species Alloplasta piceator. The sequence continues at coordinate 18,987,506 of OX333078.1, forward strand.
GGTAATAAACAAAAAAAAATACTTCCGGTTGGATTTACAGATTTACTTTTTTTCGGTTCGAAAGCACCTAAATAGCACCTAATTCTCGTAGGAATAGATTTCGATTCTAGGTATTTTTTCAAATTTTCAAATGTCTCTAAAAATTTCAAAATCGAAAGAACATATTTCCGGTGGAATTTTCGAGTTTACTCGTACACGGTTCGAGAGCACCTAAACAGTATCTAATTCCTATGGCATCATAATCCGAATCTATATATTTTTTAGAATGTTGAAAAGACTGAACAATTTCCAAAATTGAAAAAAATATACTTTTGGTTGGATTTTTGGTTTTCTTTTTGCATCGTTCAGAAGCACTTAAAAAGCACTTAATTCTTATAGCATTAGATTTTCAATAAACGTATTTTTTCGGATTTCGAAAAACCCAAAATTTTTCAAAAATCGAAAAAATATGTTCAACGTGGGATTTTCGACTTTACTATTGCACGGTTCGAGAGCACCTAAATAGCACCTAATTCCTATAGCATTTCATTTTGAATTTATGTATTTTTTCAAATTTCGAAAAGTCTCGAAAATTTGTAAAACTGAAAAATAGTATATTAAGCCACAAGGGACGAAAATCGAACTTCCGTCCCTGCGTGTCATGATTCCCGAGGCTAAGCCGAGGGAATCATATCACGCATGGACGGAAGTTCGATTTTCGCCCCGTGTGGCTTATACTTTTTTTTCTTCATAGCCGGTCGAAAGTACGCGATTAATTGTAGAAATAGAGACGTTTGTTTTTCATTCTAAAGTTGAGGTTATATGAGTCCCAGTTCGCTGTCAATGCCCGCGGAATTTGCAGCCCGAGCGCCAGCGAGGGCTGCTGGCCGACGGCGGGCATTGACAGCCATTAATTATCAATTAAATGAATTCATTTGCCGTTAAAATTAACTGGGATAACTTGAATATGTCATGACTAATAACTAAGGCATTTTTAATATTTTATGACTTTTTATTTTTACACGCGCAAGACACAATTGTAAACGTACAATTATTAAAAGTACAGTTAACAAATTTCTCGAGTGAATTTTTGTTGAGGATAGAACTGGTGTCGCTTTTGATCTCATTTTGGTCGTTCAATGAAGGGTTTACATTCGGTCCGGATTCATCTTCTGCATTCCTTCTCCTTTTTGATGGGGATTTAATAGATTCGCCTTTGTTAAAATGTAACTTGATTGGTTCTTTTGTCAAAAAATGTTGCTTTACAATTGAAGGACCTGCTTCAGTATGATTTTTAGTTAATTTATTTGATTTCGATGGTGCAGTTTTTTGTAGTGGTCTTTCATGTAGAACAGCAGCCGTAGTAAACGATGGCAAATTTTCGATAGCGTCTGATTGTTTTTTATTTTTGTCATCTATGATAACAAAATCATCGGATAAATCATCCCAATCAAACATCATGGAAGGGGGCTCATTTTCCTTGTTTTCAGGTCCTTTGTTACTTGTTGATTTTGAGTTAGTTGGAGTATTGGATGTAGCCGCGTGTGTTATGCCTTTGAAAATGTTGTCTCTATTATGAAGGGAATTTTCCACGTAACCTTGTGCTACGGTGTCGGAACGCCATCCTCCTAATTGTTTAATCATCTGCATGTTTGCTCCCGAATAAGAAAGAAGTGTGGCTGCACTTCTTCGAAAACAATGTCCAGTATATAGTTTTGGGTTTTCCAATTGTAAATATGACGCGATGATTTCGGGTGTTTCGCCTATTTTATTTTTACCGATCACTTGGCGATTACACTTTCCATTCCAATAATGGAGAAAAAATCTGTCCGTGAATTTCTCAGACGGTTTTAGCATTATATATTTCTTGACGGTATTATAAAAAAGGGGTCCAATGATGAACTGTCGATCAAAATCAGTTTTCGTGTCTTTGACGGAAACGATAAACTTATTACCCGTATCTTCAACGTCGTCGGTTTTCAGATGAGTGAGTTCATTACATCTGAGTGCCCCGCAAATCCCGAACACCAGTATAACCTGGATTTATGTTGTATTTATAGCCTCAAAAATGATCGAAGAGAACAATAATTTCATACTAATCTAAATACTAACCTTTGCACCCAAATATAAATGATCATTAGCGGCCTTTATGAAGTTCTCAATCTCTTTCCATTTGAGAACTAGAGACTTTTTTGGTTTATAACCTTTGGCATTCGTTTTTAATAAACTTTTCAACTTGAGAAATTGGCCAATATCAAGATCTTCATGTGTACTCAACGTTTTTTTCAACATCGACCATACACTCCATAAAGTCGGCGGTTTTAATTTTTGACTTATTTGTTTGAAGTAAACGATCAAATTATTCTCCTCATTTGTAGACAAGGAATTTTTATTTTCTTCTCGCCATTTTTTGTAAGTCTCATAAACCAATAAGTACCGATCTGATTCTGATTCCTCGGATGACAGCATGTTTTTTTATTGAGCAGAGACTCTTATTGCTAACCTACTCTGTCACTCACTGACTTTCCTCCCGCATTGCTTGATTTTCCTCCTGCGAAACAAAAGACGCGCGGTACGTTTCAACAGGGAATAAAAGACAAACTTTCCTCTTCCAAATCGGGGACGAAAATGCGTACTTTCGACCGAGGTATGAAGAAAAAAATACTTCCGGTTGGATTTTTGGATTCCTTTTCGCATCGTTTGAAAGCACTTAAAAAGCACTTAATTCCTAAAGCATTGGATTTTCAATTAACGTATTTTTTCGTATTTCGAAAAACCTAAAAAATTTCAAAAATCGAAAAAATATGTTTCCCGTTGGACTTTCGACTTTACTATTGCACGGTTTGCGAGCACCTAAATAGAACCTAATTCCTATAGCATTACATTGCGAATTTATGTACTTTTTTAAATTTCGAAAAGTCTCAAAAATTTTAAAGATGGTAATAAAATACTTCCGGTTGGATTTTCAAATTTACTTTTATTCGGTCCAAAAGCACCTAAATAGCACCTAATTCTCGTAGCAATAGATGTCGATTCTATGTTTTTTTTTTAATTTTTAAATATCTCAAAAATTTCAAAATCGAAAAAACATACTTCCGGTGGAATTTTCGAGTTTACTTGTACACGGTTCGAGAGCACCTAAACAGCACCTAATTCCTATAGCATCATAATCTGAATCTATGTATTTTTGCAAATGTTGAAAAAACTCAACAATTTCTAAAATTGAAAAAAAAATTACTTCTGGTTGGATTTTTGGATTTTATTTGCATTGTTCGAAAGCACTTAAAAAGCACTTAATTCCTAAAGCATTGAATTTTCAATAAACGTATTTTTTCGCATTCCGCAAAACCCAAAAATTTTCAAAAATCGAAAAAATATGTTTCACGTTGGATTTTTAACTTTACTATTGCACGGTTCGAGAGCACCTAAATAGCACCTAATTCCTATAGCATTTCATTTTGAATTTATGTATTTTTTCAAATTTCGAAAATTTTAAAGATGGTAATAAAATACTTCCGGTTGGATCTTCAATTTACTTTCATTCGGTCCAAAAGCACCTAAATAGCACCTAATTCTCGTAGCAATAGATTTCGATTCTATGTATTTTTAAAAAATTTTAAATATCTCAAAAATTTCAAAATCGAAAAAACATACTTCCGGTGGAATTTTTGAGTTTACTTGTACACGGTTCGAGAGCACCTAATTCCTATAGCATCATAATCTGAATCTATATATTTTTGCAAATGTTGAAAAGACTCAACATTTCCAAAATTGAAAAAAAATACTTTCGGTTGGATTTTTTGATCTTTTTTTGTATCGTTCGAAAGCACTTAAAAAGCACTCAATTCTTATAGCATTAGATTCGCAATAAACGTATTTTTTTGGATTTCGAAAATCCCAAAAAATTTCAAAAATTGAAAAAAAATATTTTCGTTGGGATTTTGGGGTTTTAGTTTATACGGTTCGAAAGCACTTAAAAAGCACTTAATTCCTATGCTCTTAGATTTTTTTTAAGTGTTGCCTAACAATGAGTCTCTGCTAGCTTGATATCAAGGTAGCAGAGAACCTTTGCAATTGGATTTTTGGAAAAACTTAAGGAGCACTAAAATTTACAATTCAGCGCCAAATTAGCACCTAAAAAGCACCTAATTCTGGTATAAGTTGAATCCATTTTTGAGACTTTTCTCTGCTGTCTTGATGGAGGTCTCTTGTATGTACTCTCAACCGTCCCTTTCATGCTCACCGCAAAACTCCTCAATATTTCCCCATCAATGCCTATTAAGCGGGCAAATCTGTTGAGACGGCCCTTCATGATCTCGTACACGAGATAGAAGGGGCCGTCAACAGAAAGGGACCCACACTATGTGTCTTCTTGGATGTTGAAGGGGCGTTTGACAACATCTCTTTCGATGCTATATGCGGGGCGGCGAAGGAATTCCACGTCGATGAAATAATCATCGAGTGGATGCACTTCATACTGCGGACGAGGATGATAACGGCCAGCGTGAATGGGACTGATGTCACGGCTCGAGTCAGCAGAGGCTGCCCACAGGGGAGAGTAACCTCCCCGCTGATGTGGTTCCTGGTCGTTGACGGGCTCCGGCGCAAGCTCGGCAAGCTGGAAATAAAAGTGGTTGGATTTGCCGATGACATATGCTTAGCAGTCAGAAACAATCATATCGCGGTTTTGGCAAGTAGAACGCAGAAAGCATTCAGCTTTGTCCAAGAACAGTGCACACTCAAGTCTCTGAGGGTAAATTCAAATGAGACTGAGATGGCACTTGTTACGAGGAAAAGGCGCTTCACCATAAAGCGCCCCTCGATCTTCGGGGCTGAGCTAGCGTTCTCATCGAAAGTCCGCTACCGGGGAGTAACGCTGAACTGCAAACTCAGTTGGAGAAGCTACATCCCGAAGCAGTCCCGGAAGGCAATCACCACCTTTTGGGCCTGTAAACGGATGTTTATCCAAACGTGGGAGCTCAAACCAAACATGGTCAATTGGATCTGCAAGGCCATCTTGGTTCCTGAAGTAAACTACGCCTTTCTGGTCTGGTGGCCCTCATTCACACGAGCTACAAACAGGAGGATGCTGGACAGGGCCTACAGGTTGGCAGGGCTGGAAATTACGGGTGCAATGAGAACTGCCCCGGCCCTTGCTCTTAGGGCCCTACTCAACGTCCGGGAACGTGCGGGAAGTGGCATAGGGCCGCATATGAGCACGCGTCAATCCTCCGTGGGGCGGATGACCTCGCAGAGGTCGTCCGGCTTGGGGGATGGGGTGCTGGTACTCGCAGGAACACCACTTTTACGATAAGTACCAAGTACTCTTTCCCGACAGACAGTCATGGAGTCAGGAACCGGTTAGATTACTAGCAATCCTTCCGGGAAACTGGTTCTCGTACACAGACGGGTCCAAGTCGGCGAGGGGAAATGGAGCCCGAGTGTGGAGTAGGGGGCCAAGGACGGAGCTATCTTTCACTCTAGGTCATACCACGACTATTCTTCAGGCGGAGTTGTGTGTAATACGGGCTTGCGCCCACAGTATCCTGGAGAGGGGATACAGGGGCAAGCACCTGCACTTTTGCAGTGACAGCCGAGCCACGCTCAGACAGCTGCAAAATGTTGTAGTTCAGTCCGGGCTGGTGTGGGACTGCATCGACCTGTTGTCTCTGATTGCTAGGGACAACAGAGTCTAACTGCTATGGGTGCCAGGACACAGCGGCATCCAAAGCAAGGAGAAGGCGTACAAACTGGCCAGGCTCGACGCCACATGACAGGAAATGGCCGGCAATGGAGACCTTCCATGGCTCTCCATGGCGTTAGTGTCGCTAAACTAAAGACGGCGGAATGGGTTACGAAACCATATATGGACCTATGGACGATGGGCCCACGGATGAGGCACATGAAAGCACTCCTCGCTATTCTCTCAGAAGGGCCAGAATCCGTGCTAGCCGGCCTCGATCGGGCCCAACTCCGGGGCGCCATGGGACTGGTAACGGGTCACTGGCACACAAGAAAGCACCTAGGGTGGCTAGGCCTTGTTGAAGAACCAGTCTACCACAGTTGCGGCGATGGAGAGGAAACACTTCATCTTATTATGCAATACATAGAGCTGGAGAGCGTCCAAAACGACGTTTTAGGGGCCCATGCTATCAGCACTTTCAATCTGGCGGTCACAAGGGTGAGGAGGCTAATCCGCTCCCAAGGGGCGGCTGGCATGCCCATGGGACCAACTGGATAAAAGAATTGCCCTAGGAAGGGCTCGGGAACAATGGTATATTAAGACTGAGTTCCCGGTAAAATCCGATATCCAATCCAAATTCCTACAAAATTTCCTACAAAATTGGAATTTTTATTTTTTCAAACGCGCATTAGTTCATATGCTGTGAACGATCCATTCAGAGATTTCCATGTTCAAAGGGTATTTTCACTCGATGATCGCGATATATAATAACTAATTGTCATTGTTATTCATGAACTTTTGACAAATTTGTCTAGTGCCAAGCAGCCTGAATTGGCACTCGTAAAGCGTACGGTAGCGATTTTTGATATTTTTCATAAAATGGCCGCAAAAGGTATTTTCTATCCACAACAAGTAATGCAGCCCAAAAATGCACCGCCGCTGCAAATTACTTGGAGAACAAAACTGACGAGATGCTATTGGAGCAGGTGAGCGCTGAATTACCTGTACACGTACTGTTATCCATAAAAAATACACTCATACTTTGTTAACAATAAATCATCTTATGAAACCCATTTGACCCTTTGAACATGGAAATCCAAAATAACACAACTACCCCCTGATCGGATCGCCCATAGCATGAGAACACGGCGCGTATAAATAAATTTGCATATCTACTTTGTACAAAAGTTAAGCATTTTGCGAGAAATGGCAAGAACCGCGACAACGCATCTTAAGAGGAGGCTAAATACCATTTTTATTCAATCCCTAGATTATCGACGTATCATCGTCGTCCAGTCTTTCTCCGATAACCGTGGATGAAAATTAATTACATTTTGACAATTAAGAGGGGATAAATTAATTAATTAATTAATTATCAATTGAGAGGCTAAAATGCGTTACAACTAATGCCAACGAACTCATTCGAGCCCCCTAAATATTATAGGTTACTCGTCAGAATCCATGGTGCTGCCCTCACTCGCACGTCTGTGAACTACATTTCGCCATTTCGTTTTTCAATAAAACTACAATTTATCGATATTTATCTCTTGATGCGCCATCCAAACTTACGGCTTGTCATTTTGATAAAATAATGTCGAAAACGTCTCGATATTTGTATCGTGGCATTCTTCATGGAGCCTCACTCTTGGTTTTACCCAAAATGCAGTAAAAGTTTAATAATTTAAGTTTTTCAATTACAGTTTCTTGGTGGTAAGTGAATCTGTAAATTTTTTTTTTGTTTTTCGAAAAAATTTTTGTGAGGCTCCATCCCTGCCATTGTTCCGATGATGTTGTTAAAATTTCATTCGATTCCATCCATTTGTATAAGAGCAAGTTTTGACGTCAATTCCGAGGTGTTAGTGTCGGTATTTAGCCTCCTCTTAAAGGTCGCAATTAGTTATCCAAGGCTCTAGAAAAATTGGTAGAGCGTTTAAGAATAACAATCATTAATGAGTTATTATTTTTCAAGGGCATCGTATGAAACTGTTTAAACACGGAAATCAAAAATAAATAAAAAATTACTCACTGATTGGATCACTTATAGCATGATAACCACTGCACGTATAAAAAAATGTAAATACCCATTTTGTAAGAAATTTTTTAAGGAATAAATTTTCAAATAAACGTTTTTCGCAAAAAGTTAACAATTTGCTAAAAAAACGAGAAAACAGCGACCACGCATCTCAAGGGTGGCATTTAAAGGTGCAGGGCTCTTGAAAAATTGGAGAAGAGTTCATAATAGTAATGAGTGGCTCTAGAAAAATTAAAGAAGAGTTCGGTGGCACTTTGTACACCCCATTCCTGAAAGGTATAAATATTGCTTTTATTTCCCTTATTTGTGCTCATTTCAGTGTACTAAAAAGATTTATTCTATTTTCCATTGTGACTTTTGAGTAACGGCGGAATAAGTGATCTTGCTTCTAAAAACATTCTGAACATTTAATTTTTTAAAAAATGAATATGCAAATGAGATCGGATATTCATCAGTTTTTACTAGAGCTGATACTTTGATCCAGGGTATCCAGATATCCGAAATTTTCCGGGTATCCGAGTAATGGAATCCGAGATTTCAGATTCGAGAACCAGAAATTATCCGGATACTCGGATGAGTTCAAGCTCTAGTTTTGATCATTTCATTTTATATAATGCAACATAAAGATGAATGAAAAAAATCACAAATTCGAATTCATGCTTTCAATGGGAATGCATGGATTATGGCATCAACAGTTCGGTCAAAAAAAATCGTGCGACATGCAAGTTTGCCTTCTACGACAAATTCAACGTAAATATTTTCTGTTGCAACAAAAAATATATACGCCCGACCCAAGAAGTCTAGAATAAGGAAAGTCAACTCGAGGAGTGAGGGTGGCACGAAATACGTCAGCAGCAGGCTGCCCCACACCCTGACTTACAAACTGCGCTGTGTGGCACTTTTATACCACTGCGCAGCTTCGCATATCTTCTTGGCGTGTCGATCTCGCGGGAGCACTGAAATATAGTAATATATTTCAGTGCGCGCGAGAGAGAATGACGACGCACCATGTGCGCAGTACTGTACAGCGCAGTTTGCAGGTCAAGGAGTGGGGCAGTCTGCTGCCGACGTATTTTGTGCCAGCCCCACCACTCAAAAAGTAGCAGTTGACTCTCCTTATTCTAGTCTTCTTGGCCCGACCACTGAACTCAAGATATAACTGGAACGCTCACTGCCGTGGTGGGGAGCGTGCCGAGAGAGCGCTCATTCAGCTAATCTCGTCTCTCTCGCACCGCGTACAGTCAGGCAAAAAGACTAGTCCGGCTCAAGAATTTATTGTGTATAATAAAGTGTCAAATGAAATTACGACAAGCTGTTTCTGAACGTACGGCATATCAGCATGATTACTCGGCATTTACTCAGCATATACGTTAAAGCCCGAAATGCTGCAACCCGTCATACGGCTTAAGCCCGACTGTACAAAGGACAGAACTGCATGACTGAGCTATCTCTGTCGGCATGCAGAACCGCAACCCTCACCATGGCAGTGAGCGTTCCAGTTATACGTTGACTTCAGGGCACCCGACGAAGTTATTCGATATTAAAATTTTTTTAATTTGATCCAATGTAGGATTTTTTCACATTTACGTTTCAATTCTGGTACAAATTGATCCCTACAGACTCATTTACCAAGGAACAGCTATCTATCCAGCGACAATTTAATGTTTATAGCCATCCCGGTGAATAATTTTTTACGGGTATTTCGTACCTAATGATCTTGTAGTTTTGACGAGAATTTCACCAAGCTTTGCCCGAATCTCTGGCGAAATTTCGCCATTCGTGTTGCGTTGTGGCATGTCAATGTACTCCTGGACCAGCGTCGTGATTACTTTGTCGGGAAACAGAGAAGCGAGAGCGCAGAAACCATTTACCGCTGATAGATAAATGAAGGAATCATCGTCCTTCAAATTCTCCTATAATAAATAAGTTATTTCATCATTTCTGCAGCATGATTTGATTGAAATATTTTTGAGTCTCCAAACCAATATTTACTTGGAAGAAGCACAATATGATATCTTTTTTCGCTACAGCCTCAGGATCTTTTGACTCCAGCAATTTCGTCAACGACATTAAGCCGTGCGCTCGAACTGGAAGTAGAGGATCTGACAGATCCTTCAGTGCTTTTTCGAATTCACTTTGATGTTTAAGTTCACCGAAGCTTAAATCGGAATAACGTCGAGTTGACGATTGTCCTTGATTCTTTATAACATCGATAACTTCGTTCACCAAGATTAACAACTGTTGAGGTATTTTTAAACGTTCTTTCGTATTCGTCAGAAATTCCGCTAGTTCATTGAATGAAGACCAATCTTTCGGTTTTTCGCTTTCAATTAAAATTACTTTTAACAGCATGAGACTGATGTACAAGACATCGATATTTCCATCATCGTGTTTGCACGAGCTCAGCTCGTTATTTGCCGTCGGTTTGTCCTCTCTCTCGTTGAATAACGATTTTATAAACGACATAATGGGTTCAGGATTTTTAATTTGAAATTCTTGAATTTGTCGTGTGTTAGCCAGATTCGACAGAAGTTTCATCGCTGCTAATTTTCTTCTTATACGTTCGAGCGTATCCTCGGTATTTTCTAAAATCGAGGTTCTCGTGTCTTTTTCCGACATCGAAAGAGAACTGAGTAGATACTTAAACAAATTAAATGCGAGATTTTCATCATTCGACACTAGATCGAAAAGAGTGTCCGCAACATCTTCGTGATCGATTTCATCCGTCTGACCTGTTATCGTAAGTCCTCCGGTTGGTCCAAATTCACATGAAAATTTAGCACCATAACATTCGAGATTCTCGTGGTCTCCGAGAAATGCTGAGAATAGATTGTCCTTCGGATTCGTGTCATTCATCATGTGGATTAAAAGATCGCGAATTTTTGGCTTTATGAATGAAACACTACGACGAGATTTTGCGTACAAACAAAATAACGGTACAGCAATTTCTGTCATGAGTGTACACGTAGGATGCTTGAATTTGGCATCCAGCGGGACAAAACATTTTGTCAAATTTTCAATGCAATTCGTTACTTCCGTTTCGGTTCTCGGTACAAATTCATGAGCGACGTTTAAATTTGTTCGCAAGGGTGCTGTGAGTACTCGAATAACCTTTTCGATGCAAACTTTTGGATTATGGTCGTAAAGAACTGTGATACAACTAACAGCTATAGTTGAGGAATGATTTATGTTTTTCGATTTCAATAATTTCACCATCTGAAACATAAAGAAGAAATTTAAATTTTAGTTTTTATTTATGATAGAATAAGCGATAACTTGGTCTTTCTTTAGATATTATGGCTAAAATATTTGAAATTTAGCTTTTCTTTTTTGGCACTTTTAAAAATGTAAGAAAAAAGTTTTTGTAATCGTTACTTTACCAAAGAAGTAACTTGAACAACAAAAAAATATATAACGGACAATTCATGTAAACAAATTGCAGCGGTGAAATAATATTTTCTGCTATCGTTCAAAGTGAAAAACTCAGTTCATGTAATGAAGTTTTTCCGTCCCGGCAAACCCTACTTTATATTGCACCTTTCTATAGCCATGGGCATGTAATTTTATATTTTGCTTCCTCATTCTATCAAGGGACAGCACTGGAGTTGTCAGAATCTCTTTATAAAAGTAAAGGCCAAAGTGTTGAGCTTCAAACACCAGATAACTATTACTATACAACTTTACAGATTCTTAATTCGATACTTAATGTACTTTAAGTTCCGGCCGTTCAATCGGACGAAACGGACAACTACATTCGTTAAATGTATAAAGAAGAAACCCTTTCATTACTTGAGGAACAATTCTTAAGGGAGAACACCACTGACGGGTCAAAAAAAATAGATTTTTGTCCATTTTATTCAATATATATTCAAAAATATTTAAACAAATTTTTTACTTAAAATCTCAAAAATTGACTGAGATATACCCAAAGGAAGAGCAGGTAGTCCTCTGGGACTACCTGCCACCTGGCCACCTGGTCCTACAGCGACCCAGTGCCATCTTCAAAGTCCTGTGTGCAGTAAGAGGAATAGGCGAAGGCTCGCGCTTTCGCTCGGTAAATTAGGCGAAAAATATAATCTATCGAGCAGGCACATCTATCTCATTATCAGTCGGCCTCTGGCCTTCGTACGGAACATTTGAGTAGTGCTTTTTGGGTCGCTACAGACACAGGGTGGAAATATACTGTTCCAAAAACTCATGAAAACGACCTTCACCAACTTGTAGCTGGGAGTCTCTAGTTTGCAAATCACTATAATTAAATATATTTAGCGCGATAAAGAAAGAATCGTTAAAAACGTCCGACAAGTCCTACGGACCAATTTTCGAATTTTTTCGCATTTGTGCTCATTTTGAAGGGTTTTGAATACAGGTTCGATTTCTCGAAATGAAATTCTTGAATTCAAAAATTCGGCGGAGTTATACACAAAAGCAAAAAAGATGTTTTTCGAGTCGTTAAAACTACGCAATTTTCAAATAATCATAACTCGTACAAATAATTATATTTTGGGCTAGCGATTTAACAGCAATGTTCTCTCATGATAGAGAATACAACGAACACGCTCATGGAAAGTTCTTGAACGTTGTCAATTTCCCCTTCCACGAGCGTACGAGACGCTGGCGTTATCAGCCAGACGCCTCAGTCTGCTTTTGTACGCTTAACCGAGCACAAGGGTTCAAGCGCTGTATTGCTATATATATCTGCATTGTAATAAAGCTCTATATCTGTTATCTCTTTCTACAACACGAGTTTACGTCTCGTCTTTTATTAACCTTTTTCCCTCACGGTACTAAACAAGCTGTGGTGGACAATATTAGATTAACCGCACTGTCGCAACAGTGTTTTATAAACAAAAGAAGTTATGGGTCGCTGTAGACCCAGGGTGAACCGTTCCAGGACGCCAGAAAATGGTGGACATCAAAACTTTGAACGCTTATATCTCAAAATGACTATTTTTAACACGGTGGCATCGATTGCGGAAGACCAATGAATTTTTTTTATTTATTTTTCTAATCGCATTGACTGCAGTTGTGCGTAGCCAATTTTGAAAATTTTGAAAATTACTATTTTTCAACATCTTTTGAAAGGAAAAAAACGGCCAAAAAAAGAAAAAAAATCAAATCCCCGCCATTTTTTTATTATGTCATTATGTTCATGGTAATAACTTTGTCAATTTTTAATATTTTTCAATAAAAATTTGTATGAATATAGTTGAATATATACTTAATAAATCGCGTTTTGCCTGATACTCAAATAATCAACCCTACTTACAAAAAAAAACTGAAAATCGGCTATTTTTAGCCCCATCACAGTGGCGCGTTTCCCCTTAATACCTCGTTCATTATCTAAAAGAATTTATCACCATGTATGGCGAGACGCAATATTCGGGAACTACGTAGTTTTTTTTTCTTAATACACATGACTTCTAGATTGTAAGGATAGAAAACAAGCACGTAGAGAAATCGACTATTCGACTCGATGGTATATTGAGGGTTGCCAGGAGAATTTTGAGGACAAAAGCGACAGAAAAGAAACGACGAACGAAGAGTGAAGACCGAGGGGCTGCTCACCCGCTAATTCTGTGATTCGTGATTTCGTTATTTCCGATTCCCGAAAACACGTGATTTCTTTATGATTCGCGCAATTTCCAGTGACTTCTAGCGATGCCTCTCTGATTTCTGATAAAATGGTTCATGATTTCCCTAAGTGACCAGCCCCTCGATGAAGACGCAAAAACGTAATTTGTAATTTCAAGAATTATTTTTATTTTTCTTTCAAATAAACTTATCATAACGACAATGCCTTTGTGCATTCAATTCTAATATTTTCAATAAATAAAACCCTTTTCTGCATGTATGACTGAGTCTTTTACTTTTTTATTTAAAAAATACATTTGTCAATTTTCCGTTACATAAGCTGAACGATTAGAACTTCAAGTACCTGGTACTAAGTTTTGCTATGAGAAACCAAGAATTTTTTTTCAGGCATACGTGAATAAAATTGTTAGTACAGTAAATAAAGTATACACAGTTGCATGCAAAAGTGTCTGGCCAAAGATAATTTTATGAATAAGTAACGTTTAAAGGATGCAAAATGGAAACACAAATATATCATCGTTAAGTTATTTTAATATGCAATCGAAACGGGTTATTGAAAAATTATATATAACCATTCATAATTATTTATAACAAAAATAACAATTTTCGCGTTTTTATTACTATCCGACCAAGCACGAATTACGCACTATATACAAAGAAAAAATATAGCCAACCAAGAAATAAAATTGACAAACTTTCCTCATTAGTTTTAACTCTTGCTAAAAACCTGCTGAAGCAGCTGTAATCGATGTTTTGGATTATTATTTTGCTGAAAACCCCATCCTCGTGACATAGTCTGACGATCATAAGGCAGCATTTCTTTTAATATAATATTTCTATACATAGCAGAGTCCATAATGCCGTCAATTTAAAAAAATGGACTGATGCCTATCCAAAAGAATGCTAGCATAGCATAATGCTACCTCCATCGTGTTTCACAGTTGGTGTTTGATGTCGCTTATCATTTCTAGTTCCTGTTGGTCGTCGAAGTTACCTTCTTCCATTATTTCCAAACAAATCAATTTTAGTTTTGTCGGAGAACAGCACTTTTTTCCAATATTCAACAGTCCAGCTGTGGTATTTTTTGCGAATTCTAATCTGGCCTTCTTATTATTTTTTTTACTGATGAGTGGTTTTTCATCTCCAACACGTCCAAAAAGTCCCGCTTCTATCAGTCTACGTGAAACAGTACGGTGGCTAATGTCAGCCGAATTTTCTTCACGTAATTCAGTAATTCACGTGTGATGATTGCAGTCTTCTTTTTTACGTCTGCAACAACCGTTCCTTTGATCACGTCATCGACACGATTAGTTGTTTTCCTACGTCTCCCAGAAGAGTATTTATCTTCTAGAGTACCTGAAGTCTTAAATTTATTTATTGTATTTCGCGGCTCTTCCTCGAGATCCACCGGTGTACCTCTACTCCATACCGATGTCGCCAAAGTTTTCAGTTATACTCTTCAATCCGAAAAAATCGGCCACACGCCCTTGTCCCCTGAATATAGTCATTCTTCTTTTTTGTGCCGACAAGTCACAATCAAACAAAAAATAACGTGTACAAAAAATATTAAAAAATGGACCGGAATAGAAGCAGGAGAACAGATTCGGAAAAGAAAGCGACCAAACAAAAATTGGTAAAGAAAAAGGTGAAAAAGAAACGGCGTTATAGGCATACCTCGTGGTCGTCGGACTCGAGCTCAACGCGTAAATATAACCTCGAACGCAGACACAACAAAACACGTCACTACGAATCTCCTACGAAAAACTCTGAGGCTGGAAGTTTTTCATCGGAAAACAACGCGGAAAACGGTAAGTTTTTTGTCTCTCCGCTTTCCCCGCATTCTCCATCAACAGGAGAAGGGGGGATGCTTGCAGGTTAAATTGTCTCACCCGTCAAGCGTGATCTGTTCCCTGTAGCGAATTTGGCACTCTGCACGGGCCGTTGCCCGTAGAGAGGAGTTGCATCTGACGCCCAACAAATTTCAACAAATTTAAAACAATACCACTCGTAAGATTTTACCTAATCGAGAAAGCTGTAGCTAGGCAGAATATGAACAGTACTAATACTGAGCTGTAACTGTTTCAAAAAAAAACCAGGTGATGTATCATATGAAAAGCACCTGTCATTTATTGATATAAGCTATGTCACAAAATCACAAGTTGACGATGCGGCGGCTCGTGAATTGCCTCTCGTCGATCTGCGGAGGGACGAAAAATGCACCGAAGATATCGGTTCCACACCTTTGGGAGTCGAGACAACACCGAACCCCGAGCTCGATGACTCAGGGGGCCTGGCAGAAAATATTATCAAGGCCATGGGACAACGAATCGCTTCTGAACGAGCTCTGGTATCAGAAATTCCAAAACCTATCGCGGTGCGATGGGAGAAACTATTCAAGGAGGAACTGCCGCCAGAGGAAAGGGCGGGGATAATGAAAAAATATTCTCCGCCAAACAATTGCGGTTTTATCGATCCGCTGAAATTAAATACTGAACTAAAAAGGAAGGGCGATGGAGGCAATTATAAAACGATATAATCGTATTATCTCAAAACAGGAAAAGATTGCAGCATGCCTTTCAGCACAAGGAAAAGTTTTGGCGACAATCATAAAAGGAAATAACACGACGCTGAAAACCTCGGACTAATAAAGTCGTTAAGTGACACTGCGAGACTTCTCGCAGGCCTTCAGCGCGAAGAAACTGCAGTAAGAAAAAGCCTTATCTCAGCGCCGCTAAAAATATAGGAAATGGACACACAGCAAAATTCAACAACCGATGAATGACTGTGCGGAGAGGACCTTGAGGAACGATTGCGATCAGCCAAAAACCTCGAACGTTCAATCTGTGAGTTGAAACCAGCAACAAAAAATCAAACCCAAAAAACTTCAACACCCCGCCGCGGTACCAAGCATAAAAACACAATCAGTGACGACAGGCAGGCAGAAATACCCATCTCAATCGCAGAAAAAATATCCCTCTCAGAAAACCCAGCCGAGCCATCCACATCACAAGCCGTATCAACGCAGGGACAACTTTCACGGCCGTCGACAGTAAACCCTGTAGGTATTCTGGCAGGAAGATTGCAATTTTTCTTCAAAAATTGGCAAACAATAACATCACATCAGAAGATCCTTTTGTGGATCAAAGGGGATAAGATACCTTTTTTTATCAAAAGTCAGACAAAACAGAGTACCGGCCGAACCCACGTAATCCTCCTCACAAAAACAAGAGAAATCGAAACTAATAGGCGAACTGCTCAGGAAAGAAGCTATAGTAAAATGTAACCCGATAAAAATTAAGTTTATCTCAAATATTTTTTTACGACCGAATCCCGACGGTTCAAAGCGGTTGATTATAAATTTTAAAGAGCTCAACGCTTTCAATATAACGGACCATTTCAAAATGGAGGACCAGAAAATCGCTCTCAGACTCATGAATCCTTATTGTTTTATGGCTACCTTGGACCTTAAGGAGGGTCATCACCTACATCGAAATATATTGAGCAATACTGATTTTTTTTTTACGGATTGCTCTGACAGCTATATAGAGAACCCCAGAGTTTCAAGAAGGTTGTCTTCACCGTTTTTGTGATGAAGGATATTTACTTTTCGTACTCTTAACATTGTTCCTTATGGCAGATCGTCGATCGAGAAAGTATTTCCACCTTACCTAGTATCGTTAATATGTTAACCTAGTAATTAAATTATCGAAAATTATAAACGATATCTTGATGATGCTCTATGCAAAAGTTCAAGACCCTGACCTTCACGGTTATTTTGCAATAAATAATTATTCAGTCAGAAAACTCGAACTTCGATCACGAGTAGCGGCCACGATGGAGAGCCACGGCAACGTCGCACTCGAAGGCGCGAGTTTTAATGGCACGCAGTTCAAATGTATAGAGACCTTTATCAGCGTAATATTTTTGCATGGGCGCGTGGGTGATAACGTGCAATGTATATTTTATCAGAAGGGTTTTATCAGGATAAATAGTGGATGAATTGAAATAAGAAATAAATTAAAATAAGAAATGCTGCGTGGGCAGCACTTCGGAGGTTATTTTCCGCAGAAACCGTTTTTATATTCCTTGTTCCAACTGCACTGACTTTCACATTTCGTTTGAAGACGCTCGCTAATTTTCCTTTCCACCGAAAGTTAGTATGCATGATTTCATGGGACAAGATAATAAATATTCATAGAACTTCGAAAATTGTTTGATACGATACTTGATACGATAGTAAACACGCAGCAGCAGAACACTCGCATAGCACCCAACTGCTGAAAAAAATGATATTTTACAACGCTGTTCCCACGTTCTCGGTTCAGTAGAAGTGTACTAAATATTATTATATTGATTAGCAAAAGCTATATAATTAATCTCAAATGGTCGCAATCATTATAAAATATTAGCAATAATCGAATAGATCGATATGATATCGAAAAATTTCTGCTTTCTTGAGTAGGCTACACTGGAGAGTCACCGCGCATAAGCATAGGCTTCCCGCTCGGCCCCTCACCACTCGAGAAAGCCGACGACCCTCCTTAAGGACGCGTATTAGCTGATTCCACTCGTAAAAACACACAGGAAATATGTGCGGTTTCAGTCCGACAAACAATATTTTGAATTTACATGTCTGCCGTTCGGTCTTAGCGTTGCTCCTTTAACCTTTACGAAAATAATGAAACCAATAGTTTTGCGCCTGAGAAAACGAGGGTATTTTTCCGTGATATATCTTGACGATTTTTTACTTTTCGGAAACTCATATACCGCGTGCCAAGATAATGTTAAAGAGACATGCAAACTCTTAGAAAAACTAGGATTTATTATAAACAAAAAGAAAAGTCAAGTCACGCCGTCTCAACGATGTAAATTTCTAGGGTTTTACTTTGATTCCGTACGCTGAATTGTTGAATTAACAAATGGGAAAAAAGAAAATATCAGGGCCAAAATCACTCAGTTAACATCTCGAAATATCGTACAAATTCGAGAATTCGTGCAATCCTCGGAACCTTAGTATCCGCGTGTTTTGCGGTCAACTACGGCTGGGATCATACTAAAGTCTACAAGCGAAAAAAATACTTGGCTCTCACAGCCAATGGAGGAAAGTATGAAGGATACATGAATGTGTCAAAAACTCTTTCGCCTGACTTCATATGGTGGGAATCAAAAATTTTGCCCTCCGTAAACCCAATTCGAGATTCAAACTTTGCTCTCAAATTTTTTTCGGATATCGCACTGTCGGGGGGGGGGGGGGGGGGAGTATTTTGTGAGGGCAAAAGATCTCAGAGACATTGGAACGAAAGCGAGCGTTTGTTACATATAAAGTACCTCCAGTTATTTGCAGCCCTTTTTGGCCTCAAATGCTTTGCAAAAAATTTAAAAAACTGTCAGATACTTGTCAAAATAGACAATAAAACCGCAATTCCCCTAGCAATTCCTGCAACCGTCCCAAGGAACCATAAAAGAACTTAGGTTCCTTTAGTTCCTCGGTAGTTGTACAAATTTACTTATACGAAACCGCAGTATCGTAAAGAACTGTAATACCCCGCGCCAACGCGGTCATGATAAGGCCTGCGCAAGGTAAAACCTATGCGGACCTACTCAGGGCCAAAGTGAACCCGGAGCAGCACAACACGGCAGTTCGCTCCATTCGCGAGACCAGGGACCGTGGGATTCTGCTAGAACTGGACCGTGAAACGGGGAACCATGCGTCCTTCACTGACGCGGTGAAGGCTGCGGTCGGAGAGCACGGGGCCGTCAAGAGCCTGACCCTCGTCTGCACCATCGAGATCCGTGACATCGACGCCTCCACGGGCGAGACGGACATTCACAACGCCTCAACGCGGGACCTGGGCGACGCCGCGAAAATAAAAAAGATCGGGCTCTCAAAAAATAGCTATAAGGGGCAACGCACGGCTTTTGTCGAACTGGATAGGAAAAGCGCCCAAAAAATGCTGGTATACGGACGTATAAAGGCTGGGTCATTTGTCGAACCAGGCGGCACGAGACCCTGCAGAGATGCTTCAAGTGCCTGGGTTATGGCCACCAGGCCGGCAGGTGCAACGGCCCAGACCGTAGCAAGCTGTGCTACAAGTGCGGCGAAGCTGACCACAAGGCGGCAACGTGCAGCACACCACCACGCTGCATACTCTGCTCAAACGACGAGACCGAAGGGCTAGATAGCGACCACGCGCCCGGCTCAGGTAGATGCGCGGTTTACCGGAGAGCACTTAAAGGAGCTTCAGCGAACCAAAAATGGCGACCTTCCTCAAGTGCAACCTAGGGCGGGGATGGCTGCGCAAGCGCTCCTGCATCAGCTTACCTTAGAGCACACTACTGACATCTGCATCGTATCGGAGCACCATGCGAACATGCCCACCGCATCCTGGCTCCCGGACGCGTCAGGCACGGCTGCGATCTGGGTAACCAACCCAAATATGCATGCTCTCGACAGCCGACGCGGCAACGGTTTCGTCTGGGCGAAGTTTCGCGACTTCATCTTGATGAGCTGCTACTTCTCCCCGAACCAAGGCATGACAACTTTCAGACGCCAAGTCGCCGATCTGGAAGACTGCGTAAGGCACGTCGGCAGCGAGGTCATCGTCGCTGGGGACTTCAACGCTAAATCCACGAACTGGGGCATGAGCTGGAGTGATACCAGGGGAAGCGAACTCGCGGACATGGCTGCGCGGCTCGACCTGGTAACACTCAACAACGGAAGCATTGCAACTTTCAGAAGCCCGGGCTGTCGGGAGTCAATACTTGACGTCACCTTCGCCTCACCAAACCCACCGCCGACCACCAGTACATCGAATTCTCGACCGGCCGCACCATGCCCGGCGACGCAAATAGAGGAACTGCGCAAACTCGCTGGAACGACGGCAGACTTCACGTGCTTCAGCTCATCGGATTTCTCAAAAACCAGCCGAGGCTGTATAACAACGAACCAGTCAGCACGGGAGCAGATGCTGAAAACTTCGTGAACCAAACAATGGCATCCATCGCCGCCGCCTGCGACGCGGTCCATGCCGCGCAGAAGCTCCCGCGCGAAAAGGCGCCCGAACTACTGGTGGACCGAGGAGATCAGCAATGTGAGGAAAAAGTGCCTGGCGCTGCGCCTGCTGGCCAACCGGATATCCTCCTCGCTGAGTTCGATGAAGCCAAGAAGGCCCTCAAACGCGCAATCAAGAAAAGCAAAAGCCAGTGCTGGAAGAACCTGTGCGCCGAACTCGACAGCGACCCATGGGGCGACAACGACTGGTTCTTCTGGATAAAGGGAAGGGCCCACCAGTCACTTCATCCTCGTACAGGCCTTTTTGCCTGCTGGATATTGCAGGCAAACTCTTGGAGAAGCTTATTGAGGGTCGTCTGAACCGTCCGAAACGCGTTCAACTCCGTAGGATGGGAGGATATGCTGGACGCGCTAAAGACGGATTTTAACGAAGACCAATACGTCCTCAACATCGTGGAAGATTACTGTCGGGATCGTACACTGCTGTACGAAACGACGGAGGGCACCAGACAGCCGGAGGTCACCGCTGGCGTCCCACAGGGGGGGGGTTCTGGGTCCCGACTTCTCGAATGCACGCTATCACGAACTACTGGCCACGGACTTCATGCGTCATCCCCATCTGGTCGGGGACGCGGACGACATCGCCGGAGTCGTTGTTGCAGAAAACGCCGAGGACGCGCAGCGTAAAATAGGGCACCTAGCAAGGCGGATAGGCACCTGGCTGGCCAACCACGGGCTCAAACTGGCGGCAAGCAAGACCAAGATGATCGTGCTCACGAGACAGCGCTTCTTCGAGAAATCTTTCGTGATCAATGTCGACAAGGCACGTGTCGCGGCAAAAAGGTCGGTCAGGTATCTTGGTCTCCAAGTTGACGAGAAACTTACCTTCGGCGAAAATATTCAAAGGACGGCCGACAAACCAAGCGGCGCCGTAGCGAACCTCTCGAGGATTATGCTAAACGTCGTCGGCCCTCGATACGCGAAGCGCAGGCTTTTTCTGAGCACGATCCACTCCATTATGCTCTACGGTGCGGAAATCTGGGCAGAGCAGCTGACTCGCGAGAAACACCGGCGGATACTAGCCTCGGCACAGAAGCACGCCGCTCTCCGAGTAGCCTGTGCGTATCGCACGGTCTCGGAGGCGGCATTCCTGGTCATAGCCAGGACCTCCTGGCGGCCGAGCGGAGAAGGCTCCACCAACTGCGCGTATCAGGCGCTCTGGGCGATGGCTCCAAAGACCTCGAGCGAACGAAAACCAACGAGGACTGGGAACTCAGATGGCTAAACGGCAACACCGGCAGATGGACGGCTAGACTCATCCTAGAGATAAGAACGTGGGTCAGCTGCGATCATGTTGAGACAAACTTCTACCTGACGCAGCTGCGCACTGGACATGTCGCTTTCAATGCGTACCTACACCGTATGGGCCTGCTAGCCAGCCCGACGTGTAGCTTACTGCTCGGACGAAGTCGACGACGCGGAGCACACTTTCTTCCACTGCAGCAAGTGGACGGAAGAACGCAGCGCTGTAGCAGAATCCACTGAAGAAGACATTCACCTTGGTAACTTGATACTTCTCATGGTCAGCTCAAAGCCAAAGTGGGAGGACGTCATGAAGTTCGCGGAGAAAGTGCTGAGAGTTAAGAGGCTTGAACAGCAACAATACGGAGCAGGTGCCTAGTGGCGTACCAAGGGGTTGCCCCGAAGTAATGTGAAAGCGGTTTCCGGTGCAACCACACGCACTATCGTGAGGGGAGAGGCGAGGTGGTGGTTTTTAGTGAGTAGGGTCATGCATAACATCCAAGCATGGCAAGCCCCACACTCTGTGCGTAAATGCATTTTCCACCTCATTGAAAAAAAAAAATGTAATGAACCGCGGAAACCCGCAAAGAAACCGTGAAGAAACAGCTGGAATCATAAAGAACTGAGGAACCATAAGGAACTGTATGAAATCATCCCGCTATTCTTCAGAGGGAACTACGAGGAGCTGAAAAAATTGGTGAAGGAACCATGAAGAAACAGAGCGAATAAGTTCCTTAAGTTTCCTCGGGACGGTTGAAAAAATGCGTAAAGGAACTGTGGTTCCTTTTGGTTCCTTCACGGTTAATGTCCTCTTAAAGGAACGGTTGTAGGACTCGCTAGGGTCAACCAAGAAGGAGGAATTCAATTTCCTCACCTGAACGAAATATCACGAAGTATCTGGGATTGGTGCGAAAGTAAAAACCTATGAATATTCGCGTCATATTGTAAGCTCAAAAATGAACGTAGAAGCGGATGAGGAATCCCGTAAGTTTGAATCCGAAACCGAATGCGAACTACAGGACACAGTTTTTCGAAAAATCATTAAAAAATTCGGAAAAACCGAGATAAACTTTTTCGCAAGCCGAAAAAGCGCGAAATGCAAAAAACACATTTCTTGGAAAAGAGATCCCGGGTCTATAGCTGTGGACGCTTTTACAGTCTCGTGAAAACAATATTTCTTTTACGCTTTCCCACCCTGATCATTAATTTTACACACACTGCAAAAAATTGAACGCGAAGAGGCGCAAAGAATCATGGTAGTACCAAACTGGCCAGCTCAGCCCTGGTACACGAAATTTCAGGCAATGCTCGTTGCAGAACCCATTATCTTGAAACCTAATATTAGACTAATAATCTCTCTTGTCAGGGAACCTCATGCAATCTGGCAGAACATTTTCCTGGTAGCCGGAAAGCTGTCGAGCAGGCCTTTGAGAGGAGAAAATTGCCAAAAGCAGCAATAAAGGTCATGATATCATCATTGAGCCAATCGTCGCTTCAACAATACGACGGCGCATTAAAATGATGGTGGATTTATTGCTCTGAGAATAATATTTCTCCATATGAAGCTACAGTGTCGGATATTTTAAAATGCCTTGCAAAAGCATACGATGCGGGACCCTCCCATGGGTCGCTCAACACTCTCAAATCAGCGATTTCGCTCATCATCAGAACGGAAGTCGGACAAAATCACTACGTCAAAAGGTTTTTAAGGCATTACATAGCTTGAGACCATCACGACCGAAATGTGACTCGATTTGGGGACCAACGAGCGTTCTTAACTATTTCAAGTCACTGCCAAAAAATGAAGATCTCTCGCTTGAAGATCTGGTCATGAAACTGATCACCCTGTTAGCTTTGGTTACGGGACACAGGATGCAAACATACGCAAAAATCAATATAGAAAATATTTAAAAAATGGAGAATACATTTGAGATTAGAATTCCGGATCGTATTAAGGGGATCGAAAATTTTCGATTTTTTTTTTCGTATTCTGTTACAACGATCTCTTCAGCATATTTTGACACAAGAAAAACTGAAAAATTTGCAACATTCAGCTCAGGAAAGCAATTGAACTGCAATAATCCGCTAACGGTTATTGCCTGGCGCGTCGCGTCCTTCATGCGATCAAGCAGGTAGGGTCTCTGGTAAATAATCCGTAACAAAAAGCTAAATGGGACCGCTCACTGAAAGATTACAAACACAAATTTGCACTGCATGCCGATGTCCAAACAGCAATAGGATCAGTGTACAAAGCTGTAACTGACGAGAAACTATTGTCGTGATGCATGGGACATTATACACAAAATTCAAACGAATCATTTCATTCGATTGTGTGGAAAATTTCTACGAAATCATCATTCACCGAGATTGATATCGTTCAAATCGCAACAAACACAACTTTATTATTTAATGACGAGTCGATTCGTTTGCTGGATGTTATGGATGGACTAGACTTTGAGTACGGAGAGCACGCCGTTGAAATGGGCAAGTTACGTGACCAGGAACGCTTGTTGGATGCAGAAAAAGATCAAAAGCATCCACAAAAAAGCCAGGTCAGAAAAAAAACTGACGTTCCGCGATTGCTGCAACCACGAGCAGCTGGGATCGAGACGTCCTTCTACAGCGCCAGCGATTTTTAACGTACGTGAGTTGCAATATTTTTGCCGTAATACTGCGCAAAAACTTTTAACGCGTTTTTCTCGAAATGGCATTTTGTAATAGTTTTGCCACGACAATTCAAGGACCATTGAAGATATCGCCTTAATTTTTTTGTGTGAAGATATCAACTATCTCTACACATTGAACCGACGTCTATGTAAAAAAAATGACTATTGTTGTTATTACAATAAATGTCATCCTTTTTCGACGTTTTTTTATTTTTTTTCAAATTTTGACGCGATTTTTTTAATTTTTATATTTTTTCAGAAATTATCGGTTCAATCTGTGGAGGAACATCCAACGAAGAGAATGGAGCTTGGAAATTGCCGAAAACTTAAGCCGTTCATTCAAAATCGTGGCAATAAGAGAGCACCGGGTGAGACGGGGAGGTCTTCGCATCCACCCATATCTGCCTTAAATATTTATATTTTTCAAACCTCAACCACTGAATTTTTTAGCTGAAATTCCCATAAAAACGTTGCAAAAAGGAAAATGTTTTTCACAAATGCCCTTGAATTTTTTCCCACTTTCGGCCTATTTTCGCTGCCTAGTCCCCTCAAAACTACAGGCCCTAATCGGAAGCAACCAATATTAATCATACCCTATTACGCAGAAGATTAAAAACTTTATGCGGCATCAGCCTTACAAAACTGTTTAGAGAGAGCGAAAATCTCAAGAAGCTACACAAAACATCTCTTCCTATAGATAAAAAAATCATTCAAAGCGATTTTATCAAAAACTTTGAGTCAATGAGTCAAATTAACGTTAAAAAATAGCGGCGTACATATAGATAAATTTCACAACGTCCACATCCAAAAGAAATTATAAGGGGCTGGGCAGCGGGATCTGCTACGTTTGCAAAGTTTTATTAGAATTTATAAGGATTATTACGCTATGACTATTATTATGACTGATTGTGAGTTTTACTGATTGTACAATGCAAAAGGAACAGAGCTCTCAATGTTTATATGATTTTGCGACTGATGACGCAAGCAAAGCGAAGCGAATTATATCTTCTTGAAATTTGACCGCACATTTATGAAGGAGCAAAATGTGTTATTCTTCTTACAAATATTGTCAATCGTTATGAAAATTTTTGAATTCCATATTTTGTTTGCATAATAAAAGAACTTTACGATGATATATTTGTGTTTCCTTTTTGCATCCTTTAAACGTCACTTAATCATAAAATTATCTTTGGCCGGACACTTTTGCATGCAAGTGTAGTTCATAAAAAGCATTTTATGATAATATATAAATGGATAATAGACATAAGAAAAAGTACAAGCGTAGACAGGATAGATGATAACTATTTAATGAAATTGGCTTCAATTGAATTTAAAGAAATTAAGATTCATACGGGACCAATCAAGTGTTGTTCGCACAATTTTTAATATCATGTAAAAATTAGAAGCGTGCCAATGGTGGTCGAATCATGTCTAATAATTCCGATTTGAATTCGAAACTGCAACCTTTTAATTATGCAATTATTGCAATTATGCAATTATGAAAAATTGAAAGACCATACCAATACTTAGTATATTACTAAATGATTCTAAAACTTCTTTCTTTACTCAAAAGAGTTATTAACTAAATACCGCCAGGGCTTTTTATATTTTTAATACAGTAATGGATTTGGAATTTTTCCGTTCAGCTAAACATTCGGAACTTCAAATCGTCTTACGGCTAATATTGGACTAATACTGTTGAAAGTAGCAGCATATTGCTACATGTGGCCTGTAATAGAATTATATCGAAGTTCCACTCACCTGTGAGCAGACAGAATCATAATATTTATCAGGGTCAAAACCATGCGAAGTTGCAACGAGTCTCGCTACGGTATCCAATTTGTTCCAGTGAGCACCGAGATCGATTACATCGCCGCAAACAGCGTCAATCAAAGCAACAATGCCATTAGGTCGAACGATCGCGTTTATAAGATGAGTGCGTGTTCTCTTTCGAATCCAATTAGGCGCTTTTTCCATTCCAAGTATCACCATTAGCTCTTTGACAACTAGTCCGAGTGGACAATTATCAATTAATGAGATCAGCATTTCTCTAAATTCGATCTGATCTTTCTTCAACTTTTCGTAAAGCTCATTGGTCATTTCAAACTGTACGGATGAAGTTTTTTCTGATCGGTGATCGATATCGATTGCTGAAGGTTTCATAAGAGGCGCGTAAGACAATTGCAACAAAGCTCCCAATAATGGACCCAATTGAGGCAGCAAGGCACAACGCAGTGACACCTCATCAAAGCATTCTATTAAATCACGAACTGTCGATGACAATCTATCGTATTTCTGAAACACATTTTGTATGTGTGAAACACATTTGTTAATAAATTTGGCAGATGTTTCGTATACTTGTTGTGATTGAAGGAATACCAGGTTGGCGAGGTTGTTTCATCATTTGTCCTAGTATCAACTTTTAATAAGAGTCTGATTACTTTTTTTTATAGAATGTTTGCAACTTAAGCCTAGCTAATAATAACTCTCGTAAATATATGAATTAAATACATGTTAAAAGAGCCCATGATATTATTACTGGTCATATAATTTCTTCTAGAAAAAAATCTGTTAAAATTATAAGCATTATCATAAGTTCAGGGTGGAATATCGCCGACAAGTTTTCATATGAACCAGATGATCATTGGTTATTAGAATTTTTTCTGCCATCCAAAACTGCTTTCTTGAATTTTATATGAAACTAAATTCATTTCATTGTGTAAGGTGGCCAATTGTATATGATTTATAAAATAATTATAGTTATGTTACTTTTTTAACAAACACAGCTCCGAAAATGGAAAGAAATTGCAGTGTTTAACAGAAAATCAAGTTTGAGGGAAAAGATTATTCAGAAATACAATCCGCTCCCGTAATAGAGCCGCCCTCAATAGACCCGCTTCCCCTCATTCTCGCTCGAGCGGTACCCCCACTACTGGCTCACCTCGAATTTCATATTCGTCTCAATTATGCCACACGCTAGCTCAATGAAATAGCGTACAAATTCGCTTCGATTAATTTAATGAAAGTGGTAAATAATTTTAAAAAAGTCAATTTCAATTCAATTTTGTGTTGGACATTTCACACAAAAGGATGCCATTCAATAAAAAATGTATATTTACCGTATCTGATGTACATAAACACGAATACATATTTTGAAAAACATGTAAAATATCAACATTTTCCAAGACATGTTTTTTTTTCTTTTTTTTTCTACTCATGTAAGAGGTATTAGGAATTAATTTGTCAATTTTATTTTAGAAACTGAAAAAAAGAAAATGATAAAAAAAATGAGGCAACCGCGGCCCACTTTCTAATCATGATAGATATTATTTATTTTTGACCCAGAATCTGTGGAATCTGTGATCGTCGCGCCACCTGAAGGAGTGGCCAGAAAAATCTTTTTAAAAATTCGGCTGTTTTTGAAGTGGATTCAATGCGAAAAAAAAAGTTATACAAGAATCTAATGACCTGAGGGAAATGACCCCACGTTTTCACTTGGAATATATATATAAACTATATACCCAATATACAAGCTAGCAGAAGTCTTTTGTAGCCAGGAATTTTCCCTTATTAGTTGGCTATAGAAAAGTAATCTCATATCATTAAGTATCGTTCTTTTTTCACATATTTAACTGCTTTCTCATCTACTTGTTTGCTTACTTACTACAACTTATGCACGCCAAATTTTTGTGCTTCCTTCGATCTGCTATGCTGATTTGTAAATATTATTTGGCTTTTATATATTTTATGATTTCATCTTTGGTAAGTTTTTTAACATTTTAATAAATATATGTGGCATTCCACACCGATTCGACCTGGGTCTAACCCTTCACCTCTCCGATTTTGTCCGCGATTTTTTATGGTTTTTAGTACCTCTGAAAAGCACTCAGGATTTTTTTTCAGATTTTTTTGGAGCAATTTGACTTAAGTATGATTAAATTTTTTTTTCGAAAAAGCTTTTTATAGACGGAAGGAAACCCCTGCCTACTTTTGTTCACCGCTTGAAATCTCCATTAAAAAATCTGAAAAAAATCACAAAAATGCAATTTTTTATACAAAAAATTTCAAGTATTAAGCAAAAGTAGACAGGGGTTTCCTTCCATCTATAAAAGCTTTTTCGAAAAAAAAAAACTAAACCATAGTTAAGTCAAATCGCTCCAAAAAAATCTAAGAAACATCCTGAGTGCTTTTCAGAGGTACTACAAACCCATTAAAAAATGCGGACAAAATCGAAGAGGTGAAGGGGTCAGACCCAAGTCGAATCGGTGTGGAATGCCTAATTTATATATATTTATTTCAAATACTTGGCATCCTTTTTTTTACTTTTGAAAAGTATTTTATGGTTTAATTATACAACAATTTAAAAAATTCTTTGGTTCTTTGTTTCAGACAGACATTACGAAAACCAAGTTTTTTTTTACAAATGATGCTAAAGCTATTACGCAATCCCTTTAGCACCAAGGTGTTTTAAACATTTGAAAATATAAAGAATTACTTTTTTAGTACGACAAGAATGTTATATAATATTAAAATGTATAATGAAACACCTAAAAACGTGCTTTTTATTGGAGCTGAACAAACAATTTTTTTAAACTATGCTTTTTGAGCATTTTAATTAGCGTAACAATTATGAGAGTACGAAAACTATATACAATTTTGCAATGTTCATTCATACCTGAACTTCAGTAAGTATTTCTTCTTTCAACTGCTTAGACCTTGGACACATATTGTCCAAGCTAGCGCCAATACCAGGAAATAGGCAAGGAAGTATTCCAATGCTTACTATTATTTCTATAGCAGATTTCACTGTTTTCTGCTGACTGACGCTCATGGATGTCTCACTGGTAGTTAAATCTGTTTCCTTTAAAGATTTCAGTAGATACAAAATGATTTCAAGATATCGAGATCTGGAAAATAAAAGTAGATGTGTGTGAAGTACTTTTTTTCAGAATCTCTATTAAATTGACAAAGATATATCGACAGTATGTGTTATTTCGAAAACCTTGTACATATTGCCATTTCATGAAAATTTGCACATAGTATACCTTACAGAGAACAGATTGTTCTCAGTTGTTTGTTTTTGTTCTGGCAACTGAGACGTCACTTCGGAGATTATCTGACGGAGACTTTCATCGAAGTTCCGACTTTTGTCTGAAAGTGAAGGAAAAGTTGAAATTCCAAAATTAAAGTTATTCATGTTAAAAAAACTATACAAAAAGTCCGAAAATAAAGATGATAACAACGGGGCAGGTACTCACGATTTTCGCCGGTTGTAAGGGCAAGCAATAGTTTGTGAAGATTCATTATTTTCGAAATAAAAAAATACTAATATTATCAATGTGTTAACGAATAACGTAATAATAATTTGATTTTACATTAGCGGTTTGATTCTAACTCTGAGTGCTCTTGCGACCAATGATAGAGATGCAATCCAATACAATCATCGTTTAAATCATATTCGGCAATTACGCCGATTACTTTTAAATAACCTTTCAACACTTAACCCATGCAAGGGTATTGAATGTACACTGATATACACCTGTGTACACCCATAGACCTTATACTGCCTTATACCAACGAATTGCTTATACCAACGAAGATAGAGTCCCATAGAAGCTCACTTCTTACGGGCCGCTTGAAGCCAAAAAAGTTGGGGGGCTCGGACGAGCTATCCCCCCAGTGGTAAGATGTCGCTAGCGTCGCACTAAGCTTGTGTGCGCTCACGTACAGTACGCGCATGTGTGCGGCTGTGTCTGTGAGCGACCCAACTCATGGGGCGGAGTCACGAGTTGGGGTAATGATGCTTTCTCTCTCGCTCTTATTTGATGCTATATTGGGCGCTCTCTCGCAACGGGTCGATAATAGACGCTAAGTGGGGGGTCCATATGTCTCTGTGTATTCTGCCTTTTAACTTTGCCCACATTAATAAGATGCTGATACGAGCATTTAACAATATTGTTAAATATTAAATATAAGAATATTACATATATATGGGTCATTCCATGTCAAATCGACCAAAAGGAAAAAAATTTAATTTATTAATTAATTACATTTTTTTCAAAAGTTATTCAAAATTAAAAATTTCACAATTTTTCAAATCTTTCAAGTTTATTTTTCAAATATCTCGAAAACTATTATAGTATACGAAAAATTGTTCTGAATTTGTTTTGAAGAGTATACTTGGGCTACGCAAAGAAAAAAAGGTTCCGAAATTTTTTTTTGAAAAATGATAAATTTGGAGAATTTTAAATTTTCAAAAATCGTGACTGTTGTTTTATTTATAATTAAACATTTAGCATTAAAGTACAAAAAGTAGAGTCTCAAGACCTTGGCATTGCCCCCCTCCCGATAGAATAGACCCACCTAACTCAACTCCCACCTAACCCAAATAACTTTTTTCTTTTCTTCATTAATAAAATTAATAACTTCATTAATAAAAATAGGACATTAACGTAAACTAAGGTTAGCTAAGAGTGGGCATCATTTCTTTCACCTCAATTTTTTCAGTGTTTTTAATGAACTTATGAGGAACGCTAGTCTGATTGTAAGCATTCGACACCATCTAGATATATTTGTATTTACAGCATAAAGACGTAAATATGTATAATGAAGTTTTGATCAAACATATCTGTATATATCAGTAATCAAGGAGTGCAAAAAAGTTAAACAAACGATGGAAAGTTATTACAAAGCTATGTGCAATTTAATTTTTCACCATTATGTTATCTCTTTTTGGAAATACAAAATTTAAAAAAAAACTGAATCCCTCTTAAACGATTGTTTAAAATTCAATATAAAATTTACAGAATTTATTTATTTAAATTTATTTATTTATTTGTTTTTTTTTATATTCGATTCAATTAATGTTTTCATTATTCATTTTGGAAAACATAAACGTGATTATTGCGTTTCAGTTTCTTTATTTGATTTTCTGTATGCAAAGAATATTATTATGCGCGAATAGGGGAGGCAAAGAAATAGGGGAAAGAGGGAGGAGCAATGCGGCCCCCACCGATGCGTGTTGCCGGGACCTCGAGGGTTCATAGATGGAGTATCGATTGCTTTACCTACATTCGGCATAGTAGGTCGATATCAGAGCCATGCCACGGCTCCTCGAGACACGAAAAACTTGGCTTGAAGCGGCCCGTGAGAAGTGAGCTTCTATGGGACTCTATCTTCGTTGCTTATACTCCTGGACTGCGCATCGCGTGCCGAGTTACCAGACAAGGACAGCAAATCGGCAATACTGGATAAGGCACCGTTCACCCAACTATGGCAATGTTGTCCTTGTCACACACGTGGGAATCTCTCTCTGTCTCTTTCTCCTAACTCGACACTGTGGGAACAGATAGGGAATGCGCAGTCCAGGAGTATAAGGTCTATGTGTGCACCACGGTCGTACATACAGGTGTCTGATATCTCTATTGTTCTTTCGGTGGTGGGGGCGACATAGAATTCGAAGGAGTTTCAAGTTTACATTGAGTGCATTCCATTATTCGCTTGAAGTGCTTGAAGCGTGATATAGCGTTCCATTAAGGTAGAACGATACCATATATCAAAAAAGAGGGATTTTGATGAAAACTGGTAGATACGTTTGAAATTGACTAAAATGTTCGCTCGACAAATTTCAACGGATTCGATCGAACCATTTCTGAGAAAATCGAATTAGTTTTTTACATTGGATCTTATGGAAAAGGGTCAAAAACCGCAAAAAAACATTGAAAAAGTACCGTTAAAAAAGCCACTTTTTGATGAAACTAACACAAGTACATGAACCAACTCTCAAGATCACTCCCGCAAAATTTATAGCAATTTCATCGTACCAATAAGCTGCAATGTGCAAAAGAAAATTATTAAACGCAGTTTTTCTCTTCTTCTATATCTATAGCTATATGCGCGGCAGCCCGGCGCGGCGAACGCGCTCTCTCCGTGCTCTCGTATACCTATATACATGCGACTTATAATTTTTGTGCAGTTGGTAACACGAGACTCTCCCCATGTTTAAGCATAGGAGTACCCCTCTCACCGCCTGCCCCGCAAAAGAGGTATCGTTCTACCTTAACCCAACAGCTTGCTTCAAGCACGGATTTCGTGACAAAGTGGGAGTAACGCACTGAACTCTAATAATACTGGAAGGCGCGCTGCCGCTGCTGGCCCGTATAGAGAGAGATAGCTAAAACCGATCCGCTTCAGGTAGCCCTGTCTCTGTCTGTACACTCCAGTCCAAACATTTGTACACCCTGCCACACAACACACGCGCACCATAACTGTTTTTGTAAACAGTCTCACACTTTAAAATTAATTAATAAACTGACGATTAATAAACGAACACTGAATTCTCGTCAGTGGAAACGAATAAAACGATCGAATCCAGATGAGTGGAGCAACTTTTTGCAGCCCTTGTACCTGATTTGCGTGACGTCATTGTGCGCGTGCGCAAAACTGTTAGACAGAGCAAAAGCTACCTGCAGACGGTTGAACGAAACTATCTCTCTCTATACGCGGCGGGTACATGGGAGGATATAGCCAGCGCGCCTTCCAGTATTATTAGAGTTCAGTGGAGTAACGTCGGGTTATGGAGGGAGGTAATTTTGAAGCGTCCCCACTTTTTCTACTTCCACCATCGCTCAATTGCTGATAACGGGCGGGAGATTTCAAACTACAAAAACATGGAATGAGCATGACGAATGCCATAATGATAACCATAATTCAACAATAATTGTACAAATGAAATACGCGTAATTATATTCTTTGATATGGTAATTATATCCGTCTTGAGTACACGAAATATATGTATTAAGGTGGTCCTTGCACTCGGACGATTTTTTTAGCAGACCCTCCCCAAATCGACTCCAAATAATTCAAAAACAACACCCCAATTTTTTCAGATATTTATCTAGACTCTAACCCTATCTATTATATAATATAAATAATTATATTAATAATAATAACCATTATTATATAATAATTATATTAAAAATTACAAATTATTTCCATATGCTACGGGCTTCGAGAACCGGGGGCATAACAAAAGGGCGAGGAAATTGCTATGAGTAATGGAATATCCATACTTTCACTACGCTGTCACACGTTTTTCCAGGTTATGTATTACCTCGTAATTATAAGCGACCACACGGCAGACGCCACTGCGCGCGTCATCTAACAAATGCGTGCTACGAAGGCGTTCCATTATTGCTCTAGCCAGTGCTGCCACAGCGTTGCTTCGAATATTGGAACAGTCTGTAAACCTTGCTGAATCGAAACGCGCTTCAAGCACTTCAAGCCGATAATGGAATGCACTCATTATTGCCACGTCGCTACTATCGAGTGCCAAAGTGAAATATATAGTAATACCCCTTAATTAATGACTGCGCATGCGCCATCATCTATCTCTCTCTCACACATGATGGCACTCGATTACAGCGCTCTGACGGCACTGCTTCGAGTCAGGGTTGCCAGGTTTGGCTACTCTACGCCAAATTGGCTACTTCGGACGCTTCTTTGGCGTTCGATTTTCGGGTTTGGCGTCATAGCGATATTTTGGCTACTTGGCATTTGGCAGTGGCGGTTTTTTTTCAATTTTTCAATTCGAATAAAATCGCAAATATTTTGTTTGAAGGTATTAGTCTACTTTAGAAGGCCAAAAAAATCAAATTTTCAAGATTTTTTTCTCGGCTCTTTTATCAGATATGACTATAAAACTGTTATTGCAACATTGTTTCATCCTTCGAAAGTACAAAACAAAAATTTATTTTTCATTGAATAATTGTTTGAATAATTTATAGAAGGCGCCAAAGTTATCAGGCCGACAGTTAATCTCATCGTCAGCATTGGCAAGTCTAGAACAAAAAAATAAAAAAGTATTTTAAAGAGGAAGGTTTCTTACACATGCAACAATTAACTACCGTTAATCAAAAATCGATTTTTAAAAACAATGGCGAAAAAGTTTGTAATAAATTTTCTGAAAAATTCAACTTTTCTTTTTTATTTCAAAAATCCGGAATTAGTTTTGAATCGATTTTTCATTAATGGTGGTAGATTGTTGAATACGAAACCTTCCTCTTTAAAATACTTTTATATTTTTTTGTTTCTGACTTGCCAATCCTGAAATTAACGGTCGGCTGGGCCATGTGACAAGACCACGGTCGTACATACAGGTCTGAAAACTCCAGTGGTGGGGATATGAACGTTTTACGGGGTCGCTTTTAGTTCCCGCCGGTGCCGCTAGAACCGCTGCGGGTTAGTAATGCGCTTAGGGGGGGGATGGAGGGTATCTGTCCATATCTGTCTGTCTCTGTCTCACACATGGTGTCGTTCCGGTTGAGTAGGTTATGCTCAAACGCAAACTGACTGGTGGTGACGACTTGCGGTTATGCTGCGAAGTAAATTCGACCCCGTAAAACGTTCGGCCCTAATATAACCCACACCGCACGATAGCAGCGACACGTGGCGGCGTCGATGGGAGCGAAAAACGCCTTCAAAACTGCGTCGAAAGTCGCAGCATTGAAAGGGGTCTGCCTTGCTAGACCTGTATACACGACCGTGGTACATACAGGTCTGGAAACTCGAGCCAAATTCAGTGGTGGGGGTATGAACGATTTACGGGGTCGAATTTACTTCCCAGCACAGCCGCAACTTGTCGCCATCAGTCAGTTCGCGTTTGAGCATAAGAGAAGCTCACCCAGAACGAAACCATGTGTGAGACAGAGACAGACGGATACCCTTCGTCCCTCCCCCAAGCGCATTACTAACCCGCAGCGATTCTAGCGGCACCGGCAGGAATTAAAAGCGACCCCGTAAAACGTTCATACCCCCACCACTGGAGTTTCCAGACCTGTATGTACGACCGTGCGTTCTACACTCGGTGCCTAACCTAAAAATTGATTATAAGTTACGTTTGTTGAAACCAGGAAGTAAGAGGTAAAGAGACGAATCTCCACGGAACAGAAGTGGTCAGACTTTTGGCACAAAGTTACCGGGTACACGATTCCGCCGCATGGGGCGTGGTTGTCAAGACATCGTTCGAATGTTATGATTATTAGCAGCGGCGTATATATATAATATATGTATATTCCGAAGTGACAGATGGCTGACTGATAGCTGTTTCCCGTGCAGAAATTTCCGCAGGGATCAGGGGGTCCAAGCCACCATAGTAAATGCCAGCCCCCTGACACGGCCGCTCAGAAACGATCCACAAATTCCTGCCGTTTATTATTATCGAATCGCGCCACATTGCGGTGCTAGTAGTCGCCGGGCCGGGTACTATATATATGCAGGGCAAGCAATATACGGAATATACGCGATATACGAAGGGTACAAATATGAATATTTTTCTTTCGCTAATTATTATTGTTAATTATTTGCATGCTGACTAATTGTGGAGAAGGAATTTATAGGGAAAGGTTTTTGACAAAGACCTGAATTATTTCAGGATGCACATGTAAATCAAAATGAAAAACAAACAGGAATGCTTGGAAAAACATTTATTTCCGTTCATGTAAATATAGTAATGAAAATGAAAATGAAAAATGTACATATATATACATATGAACTGTTCTAATCGATTGTTTACAATTTTTCGTTTTTGTCGTTGTCGTCATGTCGTACAGAATTTTGCAGTTTTTTTCTTATGCAGATTATTTTTTACCTGCTCAGCGTTAATGCGTGTACAATACTGCTGCATTCTGGACGTTAAAAAAATTTGTATTATTTGATACAAAATATCGTTAGCATGGAGACTACATGGAAAAGGCAATCCGTGTAAAGAATAAACGTCTCGTAGTACCTCATCAAATACGCTTTGAGATTGACAATGTTTTTGGAATGATTTTTCCAATAACAGAATAAATTTGTACAGATGCGTATTTGGATGAGCCCAAGCACCACGTTGTTGCCAAATACCAAGAACAGCTTCTGGGAGAACAATGTTGTCGGTGCCAGAGTGTTCAAATGCATTTTTGCATGTTAAACATCGCACGGTATTGCAAATTCGTTTTGTTATGTCTGCCGTGTAACAATACGCAACACAATCAATCACTTCTGGCATGTTATAACTGTGCTCTGATAGGTGAATAATCTCCTCAAGTTCCCAATCATCGTGCTCAATAATTTTTTGCAATTTTTCTTTAATGGGTTTCGATGCATTTATCAAGCTATTTGGATTTTCGTATATCGTTTTGAGATCCGCCAGTGTCAGCAAAGGCTCGGTAGATTCTCCAGCAATTACTGAACAATTGCCCGACTTTGGAGGTTTCAAAATGCTATACGTAGATAGAATTTTGTGGATGTTCAAAAATGTCGGAGTCGAAGGATGATTGTTAGAACCACCAGCTTGTCTAACAGTGCCAAAATATTTCTGCAGGAAATTACAAAACAAAAACACACATGAAGACGCACTTCGCAATTCGGTTTTTTAACCTTCGTTCCACGTAATAAATGAGTATAATTTAATTAATAAATTGATCAGTCCCGAACGTCCCGAACCACTCACAAGACCCGCAAGACAGAAATGCACATAACCTTCCTATCATAAAGTATAAACATCGAAATAAGAGTTTTAACCGCGCATGCGTAAAACAAGCCGGCCAGGCGACTACATGCGCTGCGAAGCGGCCTACAGTGTAACTACAAAACGGCCTGAAATCGCAAAAAAATTTTCGCAATAGAAATAGTAGCCAGTGTCAGGGGGCTGATAAATGCTGAGGCAAAGTTGCGTTGGTGGCGCCTCTAGTAGACGGGCCCCGAACTAATGCCTATGACATATATATATAAATATATATAGATATATATAAAGGTTTACCCCCACTCTACGACCCAAAGCAGATTTATTATTATTATTATTATTTCATTTTAAATGTTCCAGGATACAAAAATATAATAAAAATACCAGTATATTTGTGATGCAATATATTTCAAACATTTCGTATAAATATTAATCTGAATATATGAATATTTAGAACATTCATTTTTACCCATCGAGATATTAACAAGCTTTTATATAAAAAACCAACTTAACAAATTTTTTTGTATTCGCGTATCACATGAAATTAATTAGTTATAACTTTGCAAAGTTTTAACCGTGCAATCAGTTTTCACATCGCAAATTTAACGAGCGTTTGTATAAAAAAAAAAAATTAACAATTCTTTTTCTGTTTGCGTATCACATAAAATGCATCAGTTGTAACTTTGCTAAGTTTTAACCATACAATCAGTTTTTACATCACATATTTATCAAGCTTTTATGTAAAAAACAAACTCAACAAATCTTTTTCTATTCCCGTATCACATAAACTTGATCAGTTATAACTTTGCAAAGTTTTAACCGTACACTCAGTTTTTACATCACATATTTAACGAGTTTTTATATAATAAAACAAAAGTAACAATCCTTTTTGTATTCGTGTATCACGTAAAATTTATCAGTTATAACTTTGCAAAGTTCTAACCATACAATCAGTTTTTACATCACATATTTAACAAGCTTTTATGTAAAAAACAAACTTAATAATTCTTTTTCTGTTCGTGTATCACATAAAATTCATCAGTTATAACTTTGCAAAGTTCTAACCATACAATCAGTTTTTACATCACATATTTAACAAGCTTTTGTATAAAAAACAAACTTAACAATTCTTTTTCTGTTCGTGTATCACATAAAATTCATCAGTTATAACATTGCAAAGTTCTAACCATACAATCAGTTTTTACATCACATATTTAACAAGCTTTTATGTAAAAAACAAACTTAACAATTCTTTTTCTATTCGCACATAAAATTCATCAGTTGTAACTTTGCAAAGTTTTAACCATACAATCAATTTTTACATCACATATTTAACGAGCTTTTATATAAAAAAAATAAAAGTAACAATCCTTTTTGTATTCGCATCGAGTTTTTCTGGAAAAGAATTCAAAACAATTTTTCAATCAATCGATTCATTAGTCTATGAGTGGAAATATCATTTTGCTGTTATCTAAGCTTTTAATAATACGGACAAATAGACAAATAATACGGACAATCTGTGCTAAATTTCTCTGTCCTTTTAAAAGTAATTGGGAACCTAAATAAACCTAAAAGTAATATTTTTGGTCCAAACATAGTATTTAACATTTTAATGTTCGGCACCGAAACGATAGTTATATTATAGGTTTTCTATTACGGAGAAACGTCTTACAAAATTTACTCTGCAGCTGCAGCGCAGTAACTTTAAATAAGAATGTGAGTTTTATACATAAATAAGACCTGACTAAGATATTAGTTTGAAGTATTAAACAAAGATGAGAAAATTACCTGGAAGGTACAGAGTCGGAATTGCAGTGTTGCGAAGTTTTTTCCCCAACATATATTTTTGTTCGAAGTGAGCTGAACACAAACGTCGATTTGTTATCTGTACTGAAGAAACGTTCAGCAGCTCAGGATGCCCGCTTGCAGCCACCCACTTCGAAAACCGATCAAACTCAGTCATAGGATTTGGGAATTTGAAGAAGCGTGGAGCCTTCGACGAACATCTCGCTACGTAACACTTCTTCGGCATAGCTGTTACAAATAATAAGTAAAAAGGACTTTTTTAGATTCATAATACTTATAAAAATTGTGCAGTCCACTTTCAATACTACATATTTGCGAAAATAAAGAAATATTCCGTTAAGAATTCAACTTAGGTCAAAATACGAGAAGAGGTTAGGTTAATGACAGAACGAAATATATTTACCTTGCTTCGGTGAAGAGAAAAATGATTATTACAACGATCGCCCGATACGATGCACTTGTCTTTTCTGCAAACTGCACAATATATTTGCAAAAAGATAACAAAAAAGATGTTTTTGCTTGAAAAAAAGAAAAATTAAAAATTTTGAAAAACATAAAAATATCCATAATTGAAAAATTAATTTACGCAATTTCATTTTCACAGGACTCTGGAACAATTAGCATATTCAATGGAAAAGGCAATTGGATAGCCAGAGAACATCTCAGATTACTCGACGCCATCGAACAATTTGGCTTTCGTAATTGGGAGGATATCAGCAAACATATCGAAGAAAGAACCCCTGAAGGTTCGTCATTTATTTAATTTCGAATCTTATTGGGAACAAATTAGATTTTCAAGTTTCACGTCGAATAATTCGTACCCACAATTCTATATAATCTAACGCCTCATTTTAATGTCTATTTATGTTCTTTTTTTTACAGAGGCGAAAGAGGAGTACATCGTCAGATATCTCGATGGAAATATCGGAAAACACACGTGGCCACCAACAGAAAGCTACAGACCAAATCTCACCGATCAAACGAGCTCCGATCATGGTCCGTTATCGCCGGATCTCACCTCGAGGCTACCGCCTTTGGACATTACACCGGAGGAAGCTACCAAACTCGGTTACATGCCACAACGCGACGATTTCGAACGAGTAATTTGATTTTTTTTCTCTAATTTGTTTATCACCGATGATAATGATGATAACGATAATAATGATGGTGACGATGATAATGATAATAATGATGATAACGATCATAATGATGATGACGATGATAATGATGATAACGATGAAAATGTGTATAGTCTAAATATGTCTCTATGTATATAATTAGTCGAATTTTAGATGCCATTGACAAAGGTGTATCAGCGAATAATGTAGAAACATTTTTGGTTTTAATAACGTAAATAATAAATGTGCAGAACACAGAAATACAGCGGCGAGTTTTATTTCATCGACAATTATAATAAAAAGTTTCATTACTTTAAAAAATTTAATATTAACAATAACAATTTAATATTAACGGAGCACAGAAACGTAGTAATGCAGCAGCGAGATACATTTATTTCATTGATAATTACAAAAAAAATCTTAAACTCGTTTTCAAGCATTTTATAATAACAATATAGAGATCGTGTGTCTGTTAACATTCATTGTCACGCAATTATTTAATTATTACTGATTTAATTATTAATTGATTAAGTACTTGATTTCACGATTAATTGTCGCGTACAGTGCGCGCGATACCTCAAAGTGCATTATTTACCAAAGAACTCCGGAACTCCCGATTATTTTTCATAGCGTGCTAGTTTGACAGGTTTGGCTCGCCATCTGTTGAGGACCTGCGCCATTCTCTTCAAGGCTCTTGGCATTTAATTCGTTTTTTAATAGACCTTTTCATCACAATTTTTTTTATGCGCATGCGTCAGTTTCAGCCATCTTTTTCGTACACTTTTTTGTAAACAAGCATGTTAAAATACCCGAATACAAATAATTAAAATTAACATAAAATAATAGTACATTTATTCAAAAAAAGTAAGCAATAAATAAAA
This sequence comes from Alloplasta piceator, assembly GCA_946863875.1. NCBI lineage: Eukaryota > Metazoa > Arthropoda > Insecta > Hymenoptera > Ichneumonidae > Alloplasta > Alloplasta piceator. The sequence goes on from OX333078.1 coordinate 19,028,082, forward strand.
TAATAAGTGTCCTAATTGAGAAAACAAAATTTTTCAATCGATTATTATTACATTACCTTCACGAAAAGAAACAACGAAAGAGTGTTGTTATGGACTATGTAGAGTACATAACCTCAAAAATTATCCAAAGCCTTGCCTTCAATATCGCAAAAACATTATAAAATCATCGAGCAAAGTACTACATATTAAAACATGTCCAAAATGTGCAAAATGTGAATTGCGGGTGAAAAAATGTGGTCGAAGTGACAGAGGTTATGCTCAATCGGTTCATTTTTTTAATTGTTCACAATTATGTGCTTCCACTGAATTGTGAACTGGTAAAGCACCATCAACAATTTGTTCGAATAATTAATTTTTTTGTGTAGATATCCGGCTCTCCCAGCCATTAACAAGCAAAACTGTACGAAACTTTTGTATTACCGCCCTTTCAATATGGCGGCTGCGCTTGCGCACGTCACATGATGAAAAGGCCTATGAACGGGTTCACATCACGTATTCAATCTCTCAAAGCCCAGAATATGCTTGCAGAGACACGTAGCGGTCGTGCCAGTAACCCAGTTTCGAGGAATCGAAGTCTAGTGACTTTCGGGCGAACATGACGCGGGCGAAGATGCCCCGGGCGAAGATGGCACCCTACCAACGAATAACCCTCATCCTCATGCTGTGTGATTCCCAATTCCCAAACCAGTTGCTACTTGCTCAAGCATATGTTCACGGTATACAGTTGACGCTCCGCTTTAAAATCCTTAAAATTCAGTGCGATAGGGAATAAGATTAGAAAAATCCATGAAAAATGACACAATCACGAGAAGCCAAGTGGCCGCATCGTGAGTTTATCGTGAAAATCGTTCTCGCGGTTTTCGTTCTATTGATACTCTTCGATTTGCCGGTACCGTGTCAAACTCACTCGCACAATCCCGAACCAGCGAGTTTCAAGTATTCGCAAGAAGCGAACGAGAATATCAAAAAACCAAATTACGATCATCATTCCCATGCCGCACACGCTGAAGATCATCATTACCATCATGACAACGATCACCATCACGAACAAGATGGTAAAAAGACACAAATCGATCCACAACATAGGCAAAACATGATCTGGAAAGCAATGGGCTCGACTCTGTTGATATCCGCAGCTCCTTTTGTCCTTTTGTTCTTTGTTCCTCTAGACAATACAAAACAACGCGAGCCTCTCCTTAAGATACTTTTGAGTTTTGCATCCGGAGGTCTTCTCGGCGATGCATTTCTTCATCTCATTCCTCATGCCCTGGCTCCTCACTCTCATGAAATTTCAAATGGTCATTCGCATTCCCACGAGCCCCATGATCCGCATTCTCATGGACATGACATGTCGGTCGGTCTGTGCGTTCTTCTTGGTATCATAACTTTTCTCATCGTGGAAAAGGCTGTGAGATTAATAAAGGGGGACGACTCGCATTCTCACTCTCACGGTGTTAAAGAAAGCCAGAAAGATGTTAAAGGGAATCCAAAAGTTGTCAAAGACAAGAAAGTTTCTGATAAGGAAAAGACCAACCCAGATCGTAAGGATGATATCCAGATCGCAGGATACTTGAATCTGGCCGCAGACTTTTTGCACAATTTCACTGATGGTCTAGCCATAGGAGCTAGCTATCTTGCTGGAGAAACGGTCGGTTACATCACCACTTTTACAATTTTGCTGCACGAGGTACCGCACGAGATTGGTGATTTTGCTATTCTCATACAAAGCGGTTGCAGCAAGAAACAGGTAAATTTTTTTTCTAATTTGAAACTTTATACTAATGAAATGAAAGTATAGCCAAAATTAGGGTAAATTAAAATTTACATATTGCTTCCATTCGCTTTTTTCGAAAAAAGAAAAATTCTATGAAATGCCTTCCTCTATGAGCACAATTTTTCCCCTCCAATGATTAATACACCAACCACACACAGATAGTTGATACACCAATGTACCAAATTCCTTCTTGATTGCTCAAAGAATCCTATTGGTAGGACACAGTATCATCAAACAACAAGAGAACTGAGGCGTAGAGCATGGAGATTTGCAAAGTACTTTGCTATATCTGGATTACAGTTTCTACTTGAAACAGTAAAAATATATACAATGATTTTGCAGCAAAATTGTTCAGTGTAGCTCGATTATTCCCATGCATTTCTTTACGTAGTGTTTTTGAGGTCAAATCTGGAGAATATATAAAAGCATATTGCAAAATGTTGGAAAAAGGATATTGATCAAAACGTAGTTTTCCGCATGGAAAGCTAAAGAACTATACAAAATTATTCATGAAACTGATGGAATTAATTAATTTATACTAAAATTTCAGGCAATGCTGCTCCAGTTGACAACAGCTGTTGGTGCTTTGTGCGGAACTTACGTATCTTTATTAGCTGAAGGAATGGGTAAGAAGTTCCTAAGAGGGAAGAATTTTGATTGTATTCTTTGTACTAAATTTGCATTTGATATCAGTAAAAATAATTTGCGTAAAATCAAAGCATTAAAGAATTACCTTAACCGGAAAAAACTTTACTTTCCTACCCTTAGGTAATAGAAATACGTGAATTAACTCAAAACGACGTAGTTATCTTCAAAACAGAATTATTCTTTTTCGTTTACGAAGTTTCTATCACGGTTTTATCATTAATTCTAATAATGTTAAATTTTTAGGTGATCTTGCAACGTCATGGATACTTCCATTCACAGCCGGTGGTTTTATTTACATTGCCACGGTATCTGTGATTCCCGAACTTTTGTCAGATACGAAATTTTGGCAATCAGTAAAAGAGATAATAGCGCTACTTCTCGGTGTTTACATGATGGTACTCATCGCTCAGTACGAATGAGGAAAGGGGATTCCTAAGTTTTTTTTTGTACATTCTCACGTGTGCTCTATAGCGCGAATGACTCTCAAAAAGGAAAAACGAGAGTTTTCATACCAGTTACTGATAAATTGTTCTACTTTCATAGAACCAATTTACAATGAATCGCATTATGGGTTAGTGCGAGAAGAAAGATATTTTCTTTTACATAAAAGTACATTGATCGTGAAAATGCAAGAGGAGAATTGTAATCCTTGTACAAATGTGTATCTCACCGAGTTTCAGTTGCGTGTTATCATTTCGTTCATATCAAGCGAATTTCGTATATGTTTTAAAACGTTTTTCTTTTACCAATTTTCCGACAATTTTACTTTTGAAGATTACAAAAATGTGTACACAATGATACCCGTGACCGTTGTATGCCTGGATCTCGTCGACTCGGGTAGTCAATAATCACGGAACACTAAGATGCGTATGAAGAAAGAGAAACCGTGTACATTTATTCGCCGACGCGATTTTCCGTAGTTAATTTTATAATTTCAAAAACTCTAAAACATACTGTCTTCTCATTTCCACAGGCTGTGTTTGATCATTGATATTATATCGTAATTTTATGTATGGATATAGAACAGGACATTCTCCAGTATTCCAACTACTTTTTGTCACCATTTTTTCTTTAATATTCAAAATTTCCCCAGCTTGCCGTGTCCTTATAAAAACTTCACCTGAATGATTCTTGATTTCAATACCCACCACTTCGGAAGTACTATATTTGTTCGAGTTCGTAAATCTCGAAAAAGTGATTTCGAGAAATTTTTTAATCTGCTTGACGAAATTCTCGCTATAATCCAATCAGTTTTTTAACTCGTTTTTTTGCTATATGTTCAATTAAAAACAATATTATATTACACTTCCCTTGCCAAATCGATTAAATCTTTAGGCACCTGTGTAGATTCAATTTCAAAAATTGCCAAAATTGACCAAACTGGCTGCTATACCCATGCAGACAATAAAATTATTCTGCCATTGAATAAGGGGTGTAAAAAAATAGTAATCATTGACTACGACGAATTCTGTCTAGACTTGTATTGCTATAAGTTGCCGCTATGTACATATTTCATCAAGAATGTCACTGTAGAATGAAAAAAGAATCGAGGGACGAAAAAAAGAGAAGTCATGATAATAAATACATTAAAATTGGCTAAAGAGAAATTAGCATTTAAAAAATTTTTTAACCTCATCGAGACAATTTTTCGCTTCTTCGATGCATTCCGTATTCTTCTTTAATATCGCTATCTTCCGACCTTCCTCGCACGATTTTTTCGCCTCGTCATAAAGTCCTTTCTTCAGATAAACACTTCCCAAGTTAACGTGTATCGATCCGAGCTCCGTCATCTCAGACAATTTTTCTCCTAAAATCATATAAAATCAATTGAAGTACCGATTTCCATTATCTCACGAGGTTCGTGCTCAATCAAAATTTCTCGTCACCAATTTCCGCGGCATGCTTCAGATAATCAATCGCACGATCGTGTTCGCCAGTGAGACAGCTTATCGTTCCAAGGTCATTAAGCAAAATAGCCGTTCGTTCGTGCTCTCTGCCGTGAATCCTCAAGCACAAATGATAAGCCTGCTCGATGTTTCTCAATGCGTGAGCATATTTAGACTGAGTCAGCAGCATTCTTGCGTACCAATCAAGGCTCATTGCCCACAGTACTATTATATCCTCGTTATCAGGATGTTTCTGCATGTGATCTTCCAAACTTTTCAAGCAAAATTCATAGCCTTCCTCTGCCTTGCTGTAAAATTCGAATTACAACTGAAGCAAAGTTCAATAAAACTTCACGATAAAAATAAGAAAGTATCTATTGGAAGGTAACAGAAAAACTCGCGTCCGGAAAATTGGCTCTGATGGTCGGTTATAACGTCTATTGAACTGTTTAATTGAAATAAAAATAAAAAATAATTTATAATAAATAAGCTTTTTGGTTTTGGTAAAAACGCGTTGGGCTATCTCTAAATTATGTGGGTACACATAGAGCTGGAGATTCCGAGGGGTTTCGGGTTTGAAAGAGAAAACTTGGGTTTCGGTACATCTTGTGGTTACAAGTGTCTATGGATACACTCATTATATGGATACCATACAACACCGCCCCGCGAACTTTCATAGGTACTTACCTATATAATGATCTATATTATCTCTCGATCGCACGTCATGAGTACAGTGGCGAGACAGTGTTCTCCGCATCTATATAGAAAAATGTTACCTACCTACCAAGCACTCGGCCGAGAACTCTGTCTCGCCACTGCACTCGTTACATATGAACAAAATACTTTCCGGCACCAAATCTATTAATACCTTGAATGGATAAACCCATATTTGGATACCACATATCACCGGGCCATGAAAAGACCTACATATCGATCTACCCTTATATATTGATCTATCTTTAGGTATTTTTCGTCGCCGGGTAGATTAGTACCTTATACGGATACATCAATATATGGGTACTACACACCGTCACGCCATGAAAGGACCTATGTGTCGAACTACCCTAAGGTACTTTCCAGCCCTGAGTAGATAAATACCTCACATGGATACGATAATCTATATAGATACCGTCACCACAGTGCCAAGAAAGTACCTATAAATCGAAATACCTCAAGGAGCATCAATAGGAGCCATTTTATCCATATATAGGTGACAACCGGTGTATAAGATTTCTGTGGGTTTTTTTTCCAGATTATTAGGCGATAAGAAGGGCCACGGTTGGGGGGTCAACTTTCCGGAAGGCCAATTTTCTTAAAATTTTTATTGAGACACAGTAGGACGGTATAATTACACTGGGAATGTATTTATGCAGTCGACCCACGAACCAATGTACCTTATTCACGTCACGAGGAGGGATTCATTGCTTGGCTATTAGTGTAAAACCATGCATGTCCAGTGTCAGCTGCCATATCTCGTGTTCGGCATATCATCTTAAATTCTGCAAAAGCTCTTTTCTAAAAAGGTTTAAATTATTTGAATATGGATTACAACACCAAAATAGATTGTAAACGAGTTCTTTTCATAGACAATAAGTTAGTCATCCTGACTCGAAAGTTCGATTCGTCGGACCGTATTATTTCACCGGGATGCCGGACCGAAAAGAAACATTCTTAATATCAAAATTGAGATGATGGGCATCGAGATTTTCGGTGTTTCGATTTATGTAATAAGACGAAGTTAAAATGCCCGCGCTGTACTGTGCAACCGCAATATGAAAGTTGCAAGTTTTTGTTTACGATAATTTAAGAGTCTTCTATGTTATGTTTAATTTATAGCTGATTCAAATGTTATTTCCATAATAAGAATTATAAATGTTTCAGTGAGACATTTACATTTTTATTTATAATTCAGCAGTGAGATTTTTTTGTTCTGAATTTAAGGCTGATTCAAATTTTATTTCTAGAAGACGTACTACCCAAGTAATAAGTTTTTGTACATGATAACTCCCTTTCCCTTTCATTTTATTTGATAACGTTAATCAAAGTTTCATTTGTACTACTGTACTATTCATACTCAGATTAGTATCTAAGTTTAAGTCTCACAATAGTTTGTGAAAAATATGATTTTGTTCTGAGTGAAACTGAATTGAACTAAAAAGATTTTCGCATGAAAAAGGCTCATAATAGAAAACTATTGCTATGTCAATGTTGAATGATAATGATACTCAATTACATTAAAAGTATTGATTGAAAGTCCGTAGATATTGTCCGTAGATAGAATATGATGTTTTTACATACACTAGTGGAAAAATGAACGGATCAACAAAATTTCCCAAATTTTTAGTGGTTTTTAACAATGCTGTATCTCAGTAAAAAATGGTCGTATCGAGGTCTTATGAAAAGCATTTTGAAGCTTGAAGTTTCTAGTTTTCGGATCGTTCAGCAAAAAATTTTTCGTAGCTACAGGTTTCACGCAATTCTGTGAAATACCATGAAAAAAAAAAATTGGTAAATTTGCAGCACTTTTTTTTGTGTAATTTCTGGGAAAAAAAATTTCCAGCTAAACCATTACATGGACCGGATTGCTTGTTTATTTAGCTTCAATTTGCTTTTTTGAGCCCTCGCTGCGACAATTTTTCGCTGAGATATCGGACTTTTAATGAAAAAAGATCCTTTTGTGTTTGCCCATTGATATCTTAGCAACCAATGATCGCACAGAAATGAGAAGCGCCGTTTTACAAACTTGAATTAATGCTCTACAATGATTGACGTTGGTTTTAAAAATAAAAAATCGGGGTGGGTGCAATCACACGCCGCAGAAGTGTATACTTGTAGGCAATTCGCTGGCACGACAAATTATTTCGGCCGATGAATTGAGAGAGAGAGAGAGAGAAGCCTAACACCAAACTAACAAACCCACAAAATTGTTAAAATTGTTTGGGTTGTGATTTTTTCAATTGTTACTCTTTTAAATTGTTATATTATTTTAATTATTATTTTTGGTGGCCTCCGAACGCCTTCCAAGGCCATGGCCCCTTGGAAGTCTACTAACATTCTCCGCTCGGCTTGGATTTTTTTCTCTTTTGTTTTTCGAAATTATTATGATTTTTTAAGAAATCGGGTTTAATTGTATTTTTTTTTAAATTGTCATTTCAACTGTTTTTATTATTATTATTTAATTGCTATTCTTTTCATTGTTAATTTTTTAATTTGTTGTTATTTAAATTCTTAATATTTCCCTTATTATTATTTTTGTATTGTTCTTTTTTTATTGTCTACTTACATTGGCTGCACGCAGGCTTTGATTTTTTTTTGGTTGAAATCGGGATGATTTTGGTAAAAATTTTCTTTGTATTTTTTGTAATTTTCAAATTGTTTTTATGGTTTATTTTTTTATTTCTTTAAAAATTGTTTTTATAATTTTTATTAAATTGTTATCATTTTCATTCTTGATATTTTCATTATTTTTATTTTGGTTTTTGTTTATTTTCCGAAGACTTTCGCAGAGCCCCTAAAAAGGCCTCCGAATGCTTTTTAAGTCTAATTACATTCGTTGGAGGCTTGGATTTTTTTTCTTTTTCTTTTGTTTTTCGAAATTGTGATTATTTTTGTAGAAATTGTTTTTTTTTACGGTTTTATAATAGTTTTTATTATTTTTTTGCACTGTTATTATTTTAATTGTTATTATTTTTATTGTTATTATTTTATTGTTAATATTTTCATTATTATTATTTTTGCTGTGGTTTTTTTCTCCAAAGGCTTTCGCAGTGTCTATAAAACATAAGAGACAGAAAATAAAATATTGAATGGGACATAAGGCACGGGCACGAAATAGACGCCGTGCTTGGGCAGGCATGGGCCTATCGTTCTCTCTCGCTCACACAACAAGGCACGGGCACGTAATAAAGACGCCATATGAAACGCCGTGCTTGGGCGGGCTTGGGCCTATCGCGGTCTCTCGCTGACACAACAAGGCACGGGCCCATCTTCTTGTATTCCTATTCATTCTCTTGTCCCGTTTAAGGTAGAACCACAGTGAACCCACTTGAAATAGATTCGTCTGAAATTTGAATAGAGTTTCAATCAAAATAGGATATAAATCCCTTAAAAATTTTAGAGTGATCGACTCATTAAATTCGGAGATGAATGACGTTAAAACTCGGTTGTTTTACATGCATCGCACATACGTTGTCGCTGTTACCGCCACATTCTCCCTATTGAACTGTTATGTCGAGACAAATTTTCATGATAAACGAATAAAATAATGAAACAAAATATTTACAATTTTTGCGGATAGGTTCCAGAACCAATAACTCATTAATTTCTGAAATATTAACGTTTACGGTTTACAATTCATGATAAAATTCTACAAAAATGCGATGTAGTAGGGATAACACGGCAACGCTGAAGACTCGACACACGGACATATTATGAGGCGTTAAAATTATTTTTATTTATTTTTAAATCCATCACGTAAAACACAGAAAAAAATCTGCCCACTACGGGTGATAGCTTGAAAATTTTGATAAATTATCACGGTTTTTTCAGATTTTTAAAAAATGGCGTTTTTTTCAAAGAATTTTTTTTTTCTTTGAATAAGCGATGTTTGGAAAAATCTAAAAAAATGAGAGTGTATTTTAGACTCAATGCGATCACATAAAAAAAAAATGACACAAATCCGAGAGGGTGAGAGAAACGGGTTTACACAATTGGGCTAGATTACCTCATTTATTACTCCTATATAACTTTGGCTTGCAATGCGCAAGCGCGAATGAAAGTGCGTGCGCAGAAACATTCGCGCGTGCGCAGAAACACTCGCGCGTGCGCAGAAACACTCGCGCCAGTGCAGAAACACTCGCGCGTGCGCAGAAAGAAGTATTACATACAAGCAGACGGACAGCTGACTCGTTTTCCGTGTATGAGTTCCGTGTGTGGCGCGTCGCTGCGACTGCGGCGTTGACGCGATCTTCTAATCATCCGTTATACAAAGATGTGCACGCATCTGTACATAGATTTCATTGTGTGGTCTGCCTGTACGGATCCAAAAGTTTACGCTTATCGTAAATATTGAAACGACTGAAAATATATCTAATAAGCAATAAATTATTTTGCTATAGCCCTACAGTGGTATATATGGGGCATTCCAAGTGAAAACGTGGGGTCATTTCCCTCGGGTCATCAGATCCTTGCATAACTTTTTTTCGCTTTGATTCCACTTCAAAAACATCCCAATTTTTTAAAAGATTTTTCTGGCCAATCCTTCAGTTGGCGCGACGGTCATTTTTGTGTCAAAAAGGGATAACTGAAAAAACACCATTTTTGAAAAAAATTTCACAGATTCTGGACCAAAAATAAGTAATTTTTAGGATGATTAGAAAGTGGGCCGCGGCTGCCTCATATTTTTTTTTAATTTTCTTTTTTTCAGTTTCTAAAATAAAATAAAAAAATGAATTCCTAATACCTCTTACGTGATTAAAAAAATAAAATAAAAATAAAACATCTCTTAGCAAATTTTGATATTTTGCATATTTTTCCAAACAAATGAGAAAAATCTTTTTTTTCAATAAAAATCAATTTTTTCAATACTTCAATAAAAAGGCATAACTGATGAAAATACCAATTTTAAAATTCTGCAATTTTTTCTACAGATTCTGGGTCATAAATAAGTAATATCTGTTATGATTAGAAAGTGGGATGCCTTATATTTTTTTTGATAATTGACTTTTTTTCAGTTTTTAAAATAAAATAAAAAAATTGATTCCTAATACTCCTTCCATGAGTAAAAAAATAAAATAAAAATAAAACATGTCTTGGAAAATTTTGACATTTTGCATATTTGCCAAGATATGTTTTATTTTTGTTTTATTTTTTTACTCATGTAAGGAGTATTGGGAATTAATTTTTTTGATTTTATTTTAGAAACTGAAAAAAAAAAATTATAAACAAATATGAGGCAGCCACGGCCCACTTTCTAATCATGCTAGAAATTACTTATTTTTGATCCAGAATATGTGAAAAAAATTGGAGAATTTTAAAAATTGTGTTTTTTCAGTTATGCCCTTTTTACACAAAAATGATCGTCGCGCCACCTGAAGGAGTGGCCAGAAAAATCTTTGAAAAAATAAGGTTGTTTTTGAAGTGGAATTAATGCGGAAAAAAAAGTTATGCAAGGATCTGATGACCCGAGGGAAATGACCCCACGTTTTCACTTGGAATGCCCCATATGTATACGTAAATGCCTTGATGTATACTGCGATATTAAAAGCAACTCATTTTATTCCATTTAAAATATAAGAATCTGGACCAACTTTTGCTCAATCCATAGCTTTGGTACTACCTTAAGACGCCGTGCTTGGGCAGGCATGGGCCTATCGCTCGCTCTCTCTCGCTCACGCAACAAGGCACGGGCCTATCTTCTTGTATTCCTTCATTCTCTTGTCCCGTTTAACGGACAGGACACATTCGTTTAATGGACACCGTCTGCCTTTTGTTGCATAAGAAGTATTCACTTCAAAAAAATTCCATCCTTGCCATGAATTTGAAAAAAAACAGAAGAAAAAGGGCTATTTATGGTTTTTTAGAAAACTAGTGTCAGCGCGCGCGCAAGCGCGCGCTTGTCTATAATTGTTTTATAGCTTTTTGAATCTGACACGATCGCGTCTCTAAATAAATTTATCTAACACGATCGCGATCGAATGGGTTGCAATTGTTTCCTCCTCTTTTCTACGATTTGAAATACGCACATCGACAACCAAACAAAATACGTCTATAGCAGCTTCAGAAAAAATTCGCATTTCGAGATTTCGTGACAACTCTTTTTATTTTTAAAAAATCAACGGCCATATTAAAAATATTGACAAATCGACTAATGTTGAGCGTGACTTTTACCAGCTCAATATACTCACAAAATCCCTGTAAAGTTTCAATTTGATCCATCGATCGGCTTTTTTGTTTCAAGCAATCAAATTTTTGAAAAAAATTATAGGATCGTGTTTATTGCCCCTTAACACTTCATAATCATTATTAAAATGAGAAAAAGAAATTTTTTTTCGAGCATTCATCGCAAACAGCGTTCAAATTTATGAAAGAAAAAATCTCAAACATTTTCAAAAAAATTCAAGGATTATGTTTATTGCCCCTAAACACTTCATAATCATTATTAAAAGAGAAAAAACAATGTTTGAACTTTTTTCACATTTTCATCGCAAACAGCGTTTAAATTTATGGAAAAAAAAATCGACAAAATTAAATTTAAAAAAATCGAAAATTCTCTGAATTTTTTTTCCCGTACATTTAAACGCTGTTTGCGATAAAAATGTGAAAAAAGCCCAAACAAATTTTTGTTTCCACTTGAGGAATGATTATGACGTTTAGGGGCAGAAACATGATCCTTTAATATTTTCAAAAATTTAATTGCTTGAAACAAAAAAATCGTTCGATAGATGAAATTGAAACTTTACAGAGATTTGGTGGGTATATCGAGCTGTAAAAGTCACGCTCAACATTAGTCGTTTTACCAATATTTTTAATTTGGCCGTTGATTTTCTAAAAAACTATAAATAGCCCTTTTTCTCCTGTTTTTCAAATTCATGACAAGGATGGGAAATTTTTTTCCTTTCGCAAAACCATCGTTAATCCTTGTAGAGCATTACTTTAAGTTTATGGAACGCCCTTTCTGATTTCTGTGCGATCATTGGTTGCTGAGATATTAATGGTCAAACGCAAAAGGATTTTTTTTCATTAAAAGTCCGATATCTCAGCGAAAAATGGTCGCAGCGGGGTCTAAAAAAAGTAAATTGAAGCCAAATAAACAAGCTATCCGGCCCATGTAATGGTTTAGCTGCAAAATTTTTCCCCAGAAATTACAGCAAAAAAAAAAAGTAATGCAATTTTACCATATTTGTTTTCTTGGTATTTCTCAGAATTGCGTGAAACCTGTAGCTACGAAATTTTTTTTGCTGAAAGATCCGAAAACTAGAAACTTCAAGATTCAAAATGCTTTTTTTTAGACCTCGATACGACAATTTTTCACTGAGATACTGCGTTGTTGAAACCCACTAAACATTTGGGAAATTTTGTTGATCCCTTAATTTTTTCCACTAGTGTACTTTTTTATTATATTTCTCAAATTATCGAAAATACCAAATATACCGAAATTTCGGTATTCATAAAAAGCTTATACCGGTTTTTGAAGAAGGGTCCGGTATTGCGACCTTTAACTTCAGCTTTCGTAAGCCTTCTTCCCACTGTCCTATAACTTCCTACTGAGAAACAAGAACAGTCTCAGTTTGCATCGCAAGCTTAGCAGCTAGATCGAACGACGTTTTTTTTTTTTTTTTTTTTATAGAAGACCACACTGATATCTAATCTTGCCGGGGTGTTACAATTTTTTTTGTTATTAATTTTCTTCGATTCAAATTATTACCAGTCACTTTTAAGTCGTTCTATACTATATTGGATGGTGCAGCGTCAGCCTGTTTTGCAATCTGTGTCTGTGGTTTCTCTTGCCGGTACTAAACTTTGATTTTGACTTATTGAACGAGACTCGGCTCACGTTTTTTGCGATTTTATACGAGAATATTGTCGAAATCTTCAACTTGGAGAGCAAAACTTTCTTATCACGCTTTTTTCATGTTATGCGACGTACCACTAAACGAAGATTGCAGACTTGATCCGAGAGAAAAAAACCTACAAATCATATTCGGACTGGTGATGTTTAATATTGTATGTATCCGAGAAATTCTCGGTACATTGAACTCTTGAATTCTCTCTCTCTCTTGGTGCATTGACCTGTTTTTTGAGACACTCCAAGTCAATAAATGCTAGGAAAAAATTTCGGAAAAAAAATCCATCGCTTGAGTGAAAAAGTATAGGTGGGTAAAACTTTTGGCCAAGGCTATGGGCCAAAATGAAATCTTATTTGTTTACTTCCTATTTAATAAAATCATAGTTTTAACTTTTAACTTTACTTTTTTAACTAGTTTTAACTGTTGCCACATATATTTTTTTTGCCAAACTTTCGGGTGAAAAACAATGTACCTTGGTCAAATATACTCAGCCAAGTTGAAGATTCAGAAAAAAAATTACGGGGCAAAACGAACACTGACAATTGACTGCATGAAACATTTTTTTTTAATATTATCGAACAAAAACGTAATAAATCACTGAATATCCCTATCTGTTTTAATACCGACCCGACTATTCTTATTTCATTTGAATTATTATTATTATTATTATTAATATTTGCGCGAGTTTATCAGGGGTCGGCGCCTAGAGTTCTGCCCTAGTTAAAGCGGTGTAACGCACCTCACCTATAGTATTATGTGTTATGATCCGAATCCTGTAGTATAGTCCGACCTCTCAATAAGAACGCCTGCAATAAGAACGCTTTCCCAGGTTCTCGCTCGAGCACGCGTATGTTTGCAATTGCATAATAGATAAACAATCACCTGCAAAATTCTAGCTTATCGGTGCTTTTTAGACCCTCGATTACGCCGTGAATAAATTTTAATAAAAATATCCCATGCGTTTGGGAGATATACAGATGAATTTGTCAAGGTATCGCACGCATACTAGTGCCGAACTTCTCTCCAGAGCCGGCCGCTAGCTCCGGCCACTAGCTTCAGCTTCATACTTGCCTCTAAAGAAACGATATCTCTCAACTGCAATTGCTAAAAGCGTCGTACTAATACTGATAGCCAACTGTTTCAGGGAGGTCCTCGATGCTCAGGATGAGTGATGGCGTGGGGGTTATATTGAGAGATCATATTGAAAAATTGGAAGAGTAAATTCTGCGGATTCTGAAGGAATTCTGATTCGTCGGCCTCTGCCTCGTGAAGGCGATTACGGTGTGAAATTTGATGCGCTCGTATTTCTATAGTACGAGTGTTGATCCGTAACAATGTATAAGGTGGCCGCGGGTAATAAGGCCTAGTCGACAAAAATCGTATTTACAATGACCGCTTTCGCGCAAGGCCACACTGACTGAAGCATAATACATAAAAATGTGGCTACAAGTTCGCGGAAGCGCGATACCCCGTTCTCCGTCTCCAGTGCTGCATCATCTGTCATATGACGCGGCCGCGCAGCAAGAATACTAAAAAAATGGTCCACATAAATCGTAAGTATTTTTGATAATATTACACTTAACGATCTAAAATCGTAGTCTTTATCTTCATGAATATCTACTTCGATGATCTTAACGATATACATAACGTATCATGGTCCAAATATTTGTTATTTGTTGTTTTTCTGAAATATGTGGTCGGCGGTTAATAAGGCCTGCTAAATTTAACTATAAGAAAAACGTGTTAAAAATTTTTTTTTTATTATGTTGTTTTTTACATTATAGGGGAGTATATCCTTCACTTAATTTTATTTATTATTAATTGATGATTGATTTCAGTGACTCGATCCCGATGCCTCCTAAACCAGCGTTGTGCCAGAAAACGACCTGGTATCAGCTGTCAGATCAGTGGAAAGAAGAATTTTAAGTTCTTATAAAGCTACAGAGAGGCATTAATATGATAGTTGATCACAAATACCAAATATATTAAGTATAGCTTAATTATTTAAGCATGTTAAAGCCGTAGGCCTTATTACCCTCCTATAGTAAAATAAGGCCTACTGATAAGGTTTTTTTGAATGTTCAATTTCGTGTTTGTTTATGGCAAAAATTACCATTTTTCGTTTATATTTTATAGAAAATGTACTTGAATAATGATTATCATTGAAACTTAATGATTAAATTGTATATTTTTCATTTTATTACAAATCTCCCTTAGCTAGGCCTTATTATCCGCAGGTATCTTATACTGGATGTAAAACTTTACTTCCACTGTTTTTTTTTCTGCAATCCGAGGCTTTATCGTAAAAAAGTAGTTATACATTTATGATTCGAAGTATTGTCCATCGGTGGCCACTTTCTGGCAGCGTACGAATGCGTGCGCGTCAAAACAACGTCATCTTTTGAGGCGATCCACGAATTGATTCAATTTTTCTCCTCATAAAATCGAAAGTGCTGTTCAGCCAAGCCGTGTGCCATTGATCGCAACAAGACATGATCAGAGGGAGCAACATCTGGAGAATACGGCGGATGGGGTAGAACTTTCCATTTCAAGTTTCCAAGCATGTCTTGACCACTTGTGCAACACGGGGTCCGGCCTTGTCATGCTGCAAAATCACTTGATAAGATCTTTCATTGAATTGCGGCCTTTTGTCTTTCAATGCTCGGCTCTAACGCATCAATTGCGTTCGATACCGGATCGCCTGTAATTGTTGCAGTCGGTCTTAACAGCTCATAATACCTTCTCTCTTCTACCGTTATGCCGGTTTTCGACATCAGAATCATCATTTTGAAGCATTGAAACCACACACGACCCGTTCTTTCACTAATAGCGGTCTAACCATAAGTATTGAAGAGCATTCGATAAGCCTTAGCCGCAGATTTCTTCATATTAAAGCAGGAACTAAAAACTGCTCGCAAATTATGAGAATTTGGATCGTAAACGGACATTTTCAATCGAGAATGAGTTCATGGTGTACAAATCGACTAACGTTTCTAGGGGGTCCTCTCGCGGACCACCGAACCGTGGTTTTGTGGGTTGGTTGCTTCAGATCAACCAGAAAACCATCAACAGGTCAATTCGTGCATCATACTGACTCCTATATCAAACTCCACTAGCAGAAGGTTGGTATAGAAGTTGAAATTTGGCATTTCGACCACCACTTGACGCGAATTATGAAATTAAGCTGTGGCGGGGCATCTGAATTTTGAATGATAAACATGCCTTTTAGAAAGAACACTATATGAATCATCCCGTAACTCGTAACCAGCCACCGAGTGAGGTAAAAAACGGTCACTTCCTTATTGCTAAGGCTAAGGAAGTAGTAACATGGAAGGGCATGGATCATGATTTAAAAGAACCGGACAAGTGCGAGTCGGACTCGCCCACCTAGGGTTCCGTACAAATGATTGATTACGTACTTTAAATAAAGACTATATTTTTTATGATTTAATTAGAAATTTATAGTTTTCAGATTTTTCCCTATACTTGTAGTATAAGACGGTATTACTTGTCAAATTTTATAATTCTAGGTCAACGGAAAATATCCTATAAATTTTGATTCCCTTGAGAGTGTCGAAATATACGTTTTTTGCGGCATAAACGGCCGTATCTTTTTTTTACGTTAACTTCGAAGTTCGATTTTTTCACAGCTTCAAGAGACTGTAGACCTGAGTATATAGTTTTAATTTCAACTCGATACCTCCACGCGTTCCCAAGATAAAGGGTGGTGAGAGAAAGACGGACAGACGGACGGACAACAAAGTGATCCTATAAGGGTTCCGTTTTTTCCTTTTGAGGTACGGAACCCTCAAAAAGCATCGAATTAGTTGAAATAAGTTTTAATATATTATAAATGACTAACCAAAGTAGTGGAGGGCGCAAATAGAAGAGCAAATTAAATGTTTCACCGAGAATACAATACATACCGCATAATCGGTACATAGTGAGAATCGTGTGCTCCGAATACTGTGTCACCTCACTTGCTAATATACAGTCTGAGTTAATGTTCTGCCATTTGGAGCATCGATGTGGCAGTATGCATCAGTATTCGGGACTTGTATACATCAGTTATATGGATGCCCTGCCAAACCAAGCGACCGCTCGGTTGCGGTCGCTTTCTGGTCAAATTCTCAATTTCAGCGGGGATAAGCGACCTTAGAGTCACCGCATGGTCGCTCTCGATGGTGGCGCCATCTAGAACAGCGACCGTGGTGCGACCACGAAGCGACCGTGGGGCGACCACAAAGCGACCGGTCAAATTCTCAATTTCAACGGGGTAAAGCGACCGCAGAGAGACCCATTTTTTCATGGTCGCTTTAAAGTGGCTTGGTTTGTCAAACAAGTACATCCAGTATTCTGGACATGCTTTTGGCAGTAATATGAATGTTTGTCAAACGAATACATCGTGCGGGTCATTTGCGGGCATGAATACGCATTTTTTAAATTTAAATTCAATTATCAAAAGAATAATGCAAATAGGAGGGCTTCCGTCAACAGCACTTGCCGTAATGCGTACATGTCTACCGTGAATTACTCAGATCGTTATACCTCAAAACCTACAAACCTAAAGTCGTTATACCTAAAGTAAAGAACATACCAGTCAGGAGATGTTTTAATATCTTTGACAAATCAATATCACGTAAGTTTCTATTTCTTCTCCACCAAATATGAATTCCTATCATGTTTAGCTCTTCAAAAGGGCTCGGCGGAAAAATTTGAAAAAAATTATAAAAGCTATCTATGTTATGTACTTTGCAAAACGATTGTTCATCATTCAAAATCTAAACCCCCGGCCCGACTCAATTCAGTAATTGGTGGAATCACCCATGTTTATATGTTTGTGTTATGGTTGCTTCCACAGCAGTGGATTTGTGGAAACATAGAACGATATTAATACAACTGGTTACTGTAGTACAGAATTGTGACTGCGTTTGAACTTCAGAACTGCGTTTCCTTATAGCTGTTTCGCGGTTATGCAACTATCTTCCAACCTTTAAAAAACATTATACATTTCTGATGAAAACAATATATAATAGTTTCACCGTGATATGCTATCAGAGATAGCGCGTAAGAGGGAGCAAGAATCAAAAATTTAATACTTGTGAGAGTCAGCAAGAAAAAATTCGTCAACTCAAGAGACCACGGTCGTACATACAGGTCTGGAAACTCGAGCCAAATTCAGTGGTGGGGGTACGAATGTTTTACGGGGTCGAATTTACTTCGCAGCACAACCACAAGTCGTCGCCATCAGTCAGTTCGCGTTTAAGCATAACCTACTCACCCGGAACGAAACCATGTGTGAGACAGAGACAGACAGATACCCTCCGTCTCTCCCCTAAGCGCTTTACTAACCCGCAGCGGTTCTCGTGACACCGGCGGGAATTAAAAGCGACCCCGCAAAACGTTCATACCCCCACCACTGGAGTTTCCAGACCTTGGTGTTTGAAAAAAAATGGTTTAAAAACAAACCTTAAGCTAAATTTATCATGTAAAATAAATTTAGCTTAAGAAGGTTTTTTTGTGCTTTTCACACACAAAACGTAATCATCAATTAGGGTCCGTATTCGGCAAACTCGGCGTAGATGGCGCCAATGTTCTTGGATCTTTTGCCCGCGCAAAATCAAATTTCATTTTTAATTTACCATTTAAAATAATCATTTTTTTTGTAATGACGTACGCAACACTTTGTCATTTTTAATTCATTTGTTTTTCCAAATAATATTTATTGGACACGAGCACGGATACAACGCACATGAGAGGTTGCAATAAAGTAAGGTTATGTTGGCCCGGCTATACACATGATACTGACAGTCGGTAAATATGGACAACTAATATATCTACGCTTATATTTGTGCAATAATAAAAATATATTCATGTTGCCAATAATTTGACAATGCGTAAATTGTCGATTAAGAAGAGAAACGAGCGAATTGATAACAATATCATTAATGTATGTTGTCTAATTATTAAAAGTCAATTTGAGAATTAAATCTTCCCGCTTCTGTGGAACCTGTGACGGTCGCTGATAATAGCTCCAGCACTCGCAAGACCGCGCGCGGCGCTTTGCGAATTACGCGGCAGAATTCAAATAGAAATCGCATGCAAAATACAATGTTTGAAGAAATAATCTATAGAATATATATAGTTAGAAATTATAGCCAGGGCTGGTCACTTAGCGAGGATTTCAGATATGGACGGGCAATAAAACAAATGAGCTGCAAGGCACACGCCTTGCAGCCGGCAAGACGCGTCGACGCAATACATTCTTTCCTCCGGTGTATTTTCTATACCATAACCATATCCATTTTTGTACATAGTTTCATATATAATTTTCCGAAAATAACGCCAAATCTTGGGTAAAAGGGGCCACGAGTGAAAGTCTTTTCTTCATAAAGGCGAGGGAAACTTTATGCCCCAGTTTGGAATTCGAGTACCCTCTCGAAAGGGCAATGAAACTCGACAGCATATACATCTCAAGTGCGGGTGGACCGAGGATGTCCGAGGACATGTGGCTTTTCTCAAATCCAAGCTCTATTGTACATCGGAGACTACATGGGTGTTCTAAGAGGGGGAAAGTTCTGGGGACGCGTGGACTTTTCTCTTTACTGTGGATTTTTCTCTTGGGAATTTTCCGATTGGCCAGCGTGAGGCCCGCGACTTCGATAACTCCTTGCGCGGAGGGCCCTGAACCCTTCGAGATCATCGTCGACGAGTCTTGCCAGGCAGTCGAATTTCGACCTTAAAATCGAACAGTCGTTCACTTTTACTAAACGCCCCATGAAATTTCTCTTGCGAAATTCTGATATTTCTTGTTATATCATAATTATCGAATAATCTCATTCTTAATAATTAACTTGCACAATTTCTTGATAACCAACATTTTAATGTTTTTATATCTTGTTTAACATAAATATTCGCTTTAAAGCTTAATTCAATAAATTTCTGTGTTTTACGCGAATCAAATTCATTCGAATAACCCGCGCGAATCCGAAATCCCCTTTCCGCGCGAAGGAAAGGCCACCATTCATTCCCGAAAGATTGTCCCCACCAATACGGACAATTTTATCGTGACAGAACGTCACAAACCAGTAGCAGTCCTGCCCTCAACTACGCAAGGGTCTCAGTAAAGACCCTAATCCGTGGCACATGCCCCTAGAGGGCGATACCCTAGCGTGTTCGATAACCGAAGGGAGCAACCGAAAAATAACCGTCGGTTGTTTTTACCCTTAGGAAAACCAGGTTTCATAACCCCGGTAACCAAAGATTAGAAAAATCTCAATGGTTGTTCGGGTTGTTTGATCAGTCAAAATAACCATAGGTAACCTCACTGACTCAGTGCAGTTGCAGCGGCGTTTTGAGCAACCTCAGTAACCGGTGATTAAAAAATTGTCTTTTCTTTGAGAGAAGGTAAAAGAAAAACGACCCTTTTTATGGGAATCCTTTTCGGATTCGACCATCCTGCGTCTTGCCGCAAAGTATTAAATATTCATACTAAAAACTAAAGACATCAAGCGTAGATGAACCTGGAGAAGTTATAAGCGTCGGGGGGAAAGTTCGTTTGTGCGAGAGGAAGCCACCTGGCGGATTTTTTGGGTACTATAACCTCATCAACGAGGTGCGCAACCACGATAACTGGGCACGCAACTACGACACCCAAGCGTGCAACTACAATAACTGGGTGCGCAACCACGACGACTACAGTTGTTTTATGATTGCTCTTTGGGGTTTTCCTTGGGGTAAAAACAACCGGTTCCTAAAAATGGTTATTTCACCGTAACAACCGCGGTTGTTCGACCCGCTAGGGTAGCCAGTGGTGTAGAAACACCAGAGGAAAAGAAGAAGAAAGACCCTAATTCTGTATGTGACCATATAAGGTGAAGCTAGCCTCGAAGTAGCTTGGGGTCGTGGAAGCAACCATTGTATAAACATACAAATATTTACTGTTTACGATTGATGTTTATATCTCGGATTACTTTTTTGGTTCCCACATATAACTCAATATGCTGAATTACCACAAAATACTTAAAACCCTAACAACATATTTTTATAGATTTGAATAGCTGTGAAATTAACACCCTGCAGCGTGATCATGATATCAAGGAATTCCGACGGAAAAACCACCGACAGTACTGTTTACTCTGTCTTGCTGCATTCCGTATCTCGCTGATTCGCTTTGTACACGATTATGTGGTATACCAAGCTCACCTCATCATAATAAGTGTACTGTATATGGCTCCACGGTATTTCCTAAAACGTATTTTATCGTGCGATAATATAACGTACACAAGATACGGCAGCTAAGACTGCGTATCAATATTACCGAGACATATTGTACACGGTATCCCCCAAACGACCGTATACACCGTACACCGTATAATACACCGTACACGGCAAAGTAAAACAATAAATCCTGCATACCCTACACTGTATTCATACTACACACGGGATGGTTCCAATAGACACTTTCTAATAGTAACAACCAACCAAATTCCAATATCTCACCCGAGATCTCCCATTTGCTGAAAAAGTTTAGCCATTTTCAGGCTGATATGAATAATTTTAATGTCGTCTTTAGGTGTTCCCGTAGCTATTAATCTCTGCATCACGGATACAAAGAGCACCTCGGCTTTTCGATAATCCTCAATTTCGAAAGCCAAATTAGCCATTACATCGTAAACGTAAGTTATTCCCTCGTAATGCTGAAGTGCCTGAGCCTGCCTCAGTGCCACATGCAACAACTGCTCTGCTTTTTGGTATTCTTCTTTCTGTAATAATTCATATTTATGGAGTAATCCCCTGTTCACTTTGTCGAAAGTGCCCGATTATGGCTATTCTATTCCCTCATAAAGCCGTTTATCGTTATCGTTTAAAATCGTCCAGGAATCTTGAAAACACACAGATCTGAATGAAGTTTACCGGCAATGTTCGATAACACAGGTCTGCAATGAAATCCTCCTTCAAAAAAAAGATCATAAATATAAAGATTTTAATGCACTAAGTCTATATTTGCTTTCCGTTTTTTGCTACACTGTAAAAAAAAACAGTAAATTTAATGTACCGACGAACATGAAATTTACAAAAAGCGTACATTAAATAAGAATTAATGTACCCTGCACTGAATATTCATGTACCAGACATTAAAATTACTGAATTTTGCTGTAAAATTACATCACTTGTTCCTTAATGGACCTTTTCATGAACAAGTACATTAAATTTAATGAACTTTATTGAAAATTGCAAATGTGTCATGAAATTTAATGCAGAAATTCATTGAATTTACATGACGAGTGTTGTATAATTTTCAAGCACAGATTTTGAGATATTACTGTTAAAAAGAAAAGTAAATTTAATGCTCTAACGTACCTGAAATTTACAGAAAGCATACATTAAATGAGAATTAATGTACTTTGCACTGAAAATTCATGTACCAGACATTAAAATTACTGAATTTTGCTGTAAAATTACAGCACATGTTCCTTAATGGACCTTTTGATGATCAAATACATATTAAATTTAATAAACTTTTATTGAAAATTCCAGATGTGACATGAAATTTAATGCAGAAGTTCATTGAATTCAAATGATGGGTGTTGTATATAATTTTTAAGCATATAGATTTTGACATATTACTGTTAAAAAAGAAAGTTAAGGATTGTAACGTCAGATTTGCAATCAGGAGCAGCTACAACTTCCGAGTGCTAAGTTTTATCCGCATCAAGTCATTTTTGGATGTTCGGCCGCCGTATCGGATGCGCCATTTTGAATTCCAGAATTTCCAGTTTAGACTTATAACCAGCATCCCCAAGCACCCCCGAGTACTAAGTCTCATCCGGATTAAATAATTTTTACATTCTCGTCCGCCACATTACAGGCGCCATTTTGAATTTAAGAATTTTCAATTTAGATTGGTGATCAACGATCCCAAAAACTCTCGATCGCCAAGTTTCATTGAAATGAAATAACAGCTACATTTTGATCCGCCATTTTGAGTTTCAGAATTGTTCAGATTCATGAATATTAATCCACAAAACTCCCAATGACCGACTTCCATTGAAATCAGAACGTTTTTCAATTTCGATATGTCATAAGGGATCCGCCATTTTGAATGGCATGAAGTTCGCTATTTTGAATTGAAATTCGAATTGGCGAATCCGAAAATCAATTTTCACGGACTATCACGCACATTCAAACGTATGTCATTATTTTTCTGGCACTCCAGTATTCATATGTCACATAAGAAAAGGAAATTCATAAGTAGTCGGTAGCGTAATAGGTAGCGTGTTAGGTAGTTAGGTACGATAGGTAGGGTCGCAGGTTCGAGTCCCCGTCGAAGAGAGTGCAATTAGATCGGACAATTCGCGCAGATTTGATTTTTTTCTCTGTATCTCTTTTTGGGGCTGGTGAACTAGGCATATTAAATTATTTTCTAAAGACTATATATTTTTTATAACATGTTTAACAATAATTTATTCCAGCAAAGTTCAGTAAATTTCATGAACCCAATTTCTGTAAAACTAATGAACCCAGCATTATTTTTAATGTAACGTTACTTGAAAACTACAGCACTATGGTGTTTGAAATTTAATAAACGGTACATGCGTAAAAACTTCCAGTATATACTTCTTCATTAATTTTCAGATACAGACTTTCGTAAAAATATGGCACACGTTCCGTAAATTTCATGTACACGTATTCATTAAATTTCAAGTACAGCATTTGTAAAAATAAAGAAACTATCGGAGAAATTTCCTAAACAGGGTCACTGCACAAAATTAATAAGGCCAGCATTATTTTTAATGTAACGCTGCTTGAAAATTACAGCATTGTAGTGCTTGAAATTTTATGAACGGTACATGCATAAAAACTTCATGTACATTTACATTAAATTTCAATAAGTTTTTTTTTACAGTGTATCACATATAGATTTCGTGAGATGATTTTTTTAAATATTATTCAAAATTTAGAATTTTTTGTGTTTTGTTTTTGCATTTACACTACTTTAATCCCTAGCGGATTGGGTGACGATGTTTTCACCCTGAAAAACCACTGAATCACGGTGATTTTTTACGGTGATTCAGTGGTGACTTCATCCACTAGGGATACTTCTTAATAATGTTTATACATACAAAACCAGTTTAAGCTGATAGTAAAAGAAAGAAAGAAATAACCCTTAGTTATTTTCATACTAGTTCATGCACTTGTGCAGTTTTCGCTGTGACGGTTTTCAGTATGTCGAAAAGTTGTCTTTTGATGGTTTATATTTTATATCGGATATTTTGGTAAGTTTTGCACAAAAGTTATATCTATTCGTATAAATTTATACTCATATCTGAAATAAAAATGCTGATCAGGACATTGTTCAAGAACTTCTTTCTGCTTGTAAAACTCTGAAATGCAGGATGTCTCTCAAAATTCATTTTTTGGAACCGCAGTTAGATTTTTCCCCGAAAATCTTGGTGCCGTATCAGATGAACATGGTCAAAGGTTTCACCAGGACATATTGCGCATAGAAAGACGCTACAGTGGAAGATGGTCAGAAGGACTGCTTGTCGACTTTTGTTTAATTGACATTTTGACTGTTTAAACTTTTTAACCTTATAACTTTTTTAAATTGGCTGTGTCTATTCGCACAACTTTTCGTGTCTTTTGGCTCGTGTCTCGTAACTTTAAGCTAAATTGGGACACTTTCTTCGTATCTCGTGACTCGTGTCTCGTAGCTTTAAGCAAAATTGGAACAGTTGCATGGTATCTCTGATTTCGTGTCTCGTATCTTTAATCCGAATTGGGACACTGACTCTAGTGACTAATAATCTAGGGGAAATTATTTCGTATCTCGTGACTATTCGCTCTGTGCAAGCCTTTGGAGGGGATAAGCAAATCTACCTCAGCGCGTTAGGCGACGAAAAAAAACCACAGAAACTCTGCAACGGGGATACCCAGTATAATAGCCAAATTCTGTTTCTTTTTTTTTAAACAAACCCAAAAAAACTACAGAAACTCTGCAACGGGGATATCCATTCCAGTAGCCAAATTCTATTTCTTTTTTTTAAATCAAACCTAAAAAAACCAAAGAAACTCTGCAACGAGGATATCCATTCTAGTAGCCAAATTCTGTTTCCTTTTTTTTCAATAAAACCTAAAAAAACCACAGAAACTGTGCAACGGGGATATCCATTTTAGTAGCCAAATTCTATTTCTTTTTTTTAATCAAACCCAAAAAAACCACAGAAACTCTGCAACGGAGATACCCATTCTAGTAGCCAAATTCTATATAATTTGTGTCTCGTGTCTGTATCTATAACTCTATTCGCTCTGTGCACACCTACACACACTCACCAAAGTGAAAATGTGTATTCGTGTATATGCATACTGGTGGCGACGCTAATAGTGAGGAAAGGCATTTTATGGACGCAAAAATGTATGTATGTACACGACTACACATTCTCACTTTGGGAGTGTGTGTAGGTGTGCACGGAGCGAATACCGATCAGGGCGGAGATCCGTGGAGTTGAAGATACAGACACGAGTCACAAATTCTTAAAGATACAGGCACGAGACAGGAGTTCTTAAGAAAGGCGCGCGACCAGGGCAGAGATCCGTAGAGTTATAGATATACAGACACGAGACACAAATTCTTAAAGATACAGACACGAGTCACGAGTTCTTAAAGATACTGACACGAGACACGAGCCACGATTCAACCGTACCTTTTATGAATCGTGGCTTCGTGTCTCGTGTCAGTATCTTTAAGAACTCGTGACTCGTGTCTGTATCTTTAAAAATTTGTCTCATGTCTGTATCTTTAAGAATTTGTGTCTCGTGTCTGTATCTATAACTCTATACGCATCACGAGTTCTTAAAGATACTGACACGAGACACGAAGCCACGATTCATAAAAGGCACGGGGAAATCGTGGCTCGTGTCAGTATCTTTAAGAACTCGTGACTCGTGCCTGTATCTTTAAGAATTTGTGTCTCGTGTCTGTATCTATAACTCTATACGAATCAGGGTGGAGATCCCCGGAGTTAAAGATAGAGACACGAGTCACAAATTCTTAAAGATACAGGCACGAGACAGGAGTTCTTAAAAAAGGCGCGCCACCAGGGCAGAGATCCGTAGAGTTATAGATATACAGACACGAGACACAAATTCTTAAAGATACAGACACGAGTCACGAGTTCTTAAAGATACTGACACGAGACACGAGCCACGATTCAACCGTACCTTTTATGAATCGTGGCTTCGTGTCTCGTGTCAGTATCTTTAAGAACTCGTGACTCGTGTCTGTATCTTTAAGAATTTGTCTCGTGTCTACGAGACACGAGTTACGAGATACAAAAAGTTGTGCGAATAGACACTCCGTTTTAAATTAGTGTTGCTATCAGAAGTGTTTGATTATAATTTGTAAGCAAAAATAGCGTTCCATTGAAAAAAAAAATTACATGAAATGTATATGTGATATATATTTTTTCTTGCTATATTTCTATTCAAGAGCGTCAAATATAATATATCATGTATGAAAATAATTAGTAGGAAAAAAAAGAATTTTTTGCAGACCAGTGTCATCAATGAGAAGGTTTGTATCCTATGAATTTGATTTGTTATTTCATCATGTCACTCCACCTTTGGTAATTAAATAACTATCAAGCAATATTGTTTTACGGGGAGATACTGGATGATAAGGATTATTAATATTTAATTTTTCTTAAACACCTTGAAAGGTTCAGGATGACAAAAAACCTTATAATTAATGCTCGAACTTTTGTATCTTCTGTATCATCAAGCTCAAATTTTGTGCACACATACAGTAAAAGACAATGATGATTGGTATTGAATTTGGGAAAATCAACCAAGACGTAAAAATTTCATAATATTTTTAAACTCAAAGGAAATACTTGTCAAGGTTCCTAATGCAACAATTTAATACTTAATCAAAGACAATATTTCAACGAATTCAAATTTTATGTATTGTGACAAATTTTAAATATGCTGATGAATTGTTGTAATTTCACAGCTACTACTTTCAGCTAAAACTTTCAATAAAAAATTGTGCAAACGAGAATATGGATATTGCCTCCTGTTATTTTTTGCTATTCCCAGAACTCTCTTCACGAGGAAACCAAAATTGCTTACTAAAAAAAAACTAGGCACGAGGATAACAAAAATACAATGCACAAATTGTAACTACAGCAGTTATTTAGTCATTTCAATATTATCCGAACACAAAATTGTGATTCAGTTATGCGCAGAACATGAAAAAAGAAAATTGACCCTTGAAAACCCGCAACAGAGGTTGATAAATGTTATTTGAATTTTGAATTCTCATTACCTGTATAAGCCATATTGATCTCTTGATGGACATTATGAGCTCTGGAACCTTCTCCTCCTCCTTTTCTTCGCCCCAATTCAAAATACTTAGAAACAAACCACCCGCGGGCAACCAGAAAAAATATCCTTCTTTGCCCGTCTGTCTACGATCTTCATAATTTCTGTAAATATGTATTGACTGCAATGGAATCCAAACTCTGGGATTTTTTTTCCAAATAGAACAATGTACGGGCTGAGCTGAGTATTTCGGTTGCACTCCATTTTGCAAATATTTCCAAGCTCTTCCCACGAATTTCACAAAGTATCTCATAACTTTGCCAACTTGACAATGTCACGTGCTATCTGGAATATATTCAATTCTCGTGCGTCATATATGGTTATCAAATCTTATTTTTTCTCTTCTCTGCTTTTAATTCTAGACTAGATTTTGAATTGAAATAAAGCACACAGCAGTAGACGAAGATAAAAATGTTAATCAACGGGAGGCTGGAGCCCTTTTTTCCACCTTTCCGTGCTCATCAGTGCAAAAGAAAAAAAGCGAGCTTCAATTTCGAAGAGATTTCTTCAAATTTGACTCAATTGAATAAATAAAATAAACGGTTGGTAGTCGATACACTCGTTAATTCGTAGGCCACCTATCATTACACATTCGAGACAAGTGTTAAAAATTTGTTGAGGTTATGTTGATCTTTATTTTCCCTTAAGGTGAGGCTAAACCCTCCCGTCTCTGTCTTTCCGCTCTCATAAGTGCGAGAAGGATGGAGCTAATACTTTTAACACATTCTTCTCGGAGATGGCTTGATAGAATAAAAAATGATAACAGGGCCACCTGTGCGCATTAATAATATGCAGGCGACCCCACTCTTTTTTTTTATTCCATCAAGCCATCTCCAAGAACAATGTGTTAACAAAATTTTGAGGCTACGTTGACCTTTAAACTCCCTTAAACCCGCACGGTTATAACTGAAACCAGTGCAGCCAGATCGCCACTGAAACTAGAATACGAGGGCAATAACGCTATGAGTGGTATGAGGATCGTGGAAGAGCGAAAAAGAGGATCTTTAAACGCCCCTAAAGGCAGTGATGTTCCATCGGAAGGTTTACCTTCATTTGGAAGGTTTTTTCACCCTTTGGAAGGTTGAAGGAAGATTTTTGAAAAACCGCTGAAATTGAAGGATTTTGGGCTGTGACATTTTTTTTTCACAATTGTGTATTATGATAATCTTATTCACTTCATTTTTGGTAGAACAGTTGGCCTGCATCAGGGGGAGACAACGCTATTTCAGCCCTTTTTTGTGTTCCTCTTTTACTCTGTACGTGGTGCTAGCTGTTTTCTTATCTATGCTTTATGGCGAGCAGAAGACTACTAGCGCCACGAGTGACGAAATTTGGCGTCAAAAAGTTCTAGCAGTCGGTGCTAAGGGATACAAATTCACGCGCTGAGAAAAAAAATGTTTGAATGCACAAAATCTGCAGTCAAATATGTTCAACTAGATATTTAGTTAGTGCAATTCACCATTTTTTTGCCTGAATAATGTTTTAGTCAACCGAAGCGCAGAATTGTTCAAAAAATTAATTATTTAGTTAGACCAAATAAATATCTAGTTGCACGTATTTGACTGCATATTTTGTTCATTCAAACATTCTTTTTTCTCAGTGCGGACGTTATTTGATTTTTAATAGACGGTTTATGCAAATAGACTTCTTATACCGACATATTAATTTTCCAACAAAATTTTTTTACAGAATTTGATTGCAGAATCTCACTACTGTGGTATTCTGCGATATACGAAACAGTGAATTCGATTAATGTTACGTGTCTCTATTTATATTATACAGATGTTTAAATTGAAGGATTTTTGCCGCCGTGGAAGGTTTTTTAAGCATGCGCAGAAGGTTTTTCGACAAGGCAATGGAACATCACTGCCTAAAGGTGAGGTGAAACCCCCTCCCTCTCGCTTTCCCGCTCTTATCAGTGCGTAAGAGATATCTCTTCAAGGGTCGTGCGAGAGCAAGAGGGAGGGTCTTTAGCCTGGGCTTAAAATCACGCTTTCGACAGTTGACAGTTGAAGCAATTAGAGGAAATTAGAGTGCCCAAAATGTATATCTTTTGGGGTTACGGGGTGTCAATTTGGCTAGCGATCTTTGCATTATTCGCGAGACACAAAAAAAACGAATGCGTTTTGAATTACATTAAAGAAATGGATACTGTTGACATTTTGCAGTGTGTATAAAAGCGTAAAAGCGCGATGACGTCATCGACGTCAAAAATTGCTCGAAAATTTGAAATTTTCGTCTATACTACACGATCAAGCATCATGTAAATGAGGTGAAAGTATCGGGAATGTCATTCGTAGGTATATATATATATTTATAGTGTATGGGAATTTATATCGTAGGGGGAAGTGAAAAATTCCTGGGAGTAAAGGAATTACGCTTTAAACTGACGCTTGTCCTGCTCGTGCCTGAAATCTTTTGAAATTTTTTGTTCTCATAGAAATAAATAAATGTAAGTTGAATAATAACGTTACAAACGTACAGGTAGAGGGGAAAGGTTGGGCAAGGAGCGGTCTCTGAGAGAGCGAGATATTTGTTGCTTATTTTCTCTCTTAGCGGAGAGAGAAAAGAGATTCTCCCCCTGCATACCTCCAATTCCGTTTACCGTGTATACATATGTATGTATTTCATTATATGTTGCTCGTATATACATTCGGGTGGTCCTTCTTTAGGGCTCGGAAGAATTTATCAGACGCCCCCCAAATCGACTCCAAATATCATACAAAAACAATACCCTATTTTTTCAGATTTTTATCTAGACTCTAACCCTTCCCATGCCCATCAAGAGGGTAGATTTCGTCTAGATTAATTGATCCGTATTAGAATTTGAAGATGAATTGCAATATTCGTCTAGATTCAAGATTCACCAGTATGATAATGTGAATTTTCCTCAAATAGTAGCACCAATTGACACTAAAATCTTGCAGTTACAGTTTTTTTTTTAACTATTCCACTTAGAATAAAATATATCCTGAGAATATCGCCGAAACACTTGTATTTCAAATAAATCTACCCTCGTTTCGAGAGGGGTTAGAGTCTAGATGAAAATCTGAAAAAATTAGGGTTTTGTTTTTGAATTATTTGGAGTCGATTAGGGGTCGTCTGATAACATATTTGTCCGAGCCCTGAATAAGAACCACCCTAATATACATATCCTACAACGCAGGGAAACACGCGACGAGGTCTGCGCTGGCAAACACACGTATACCTTTTTCATTGCCTCTCGCTATCGAGAATCGTAGAGTGCGAGAAGGAAAGAGAATATATCGTGTGTGTTGCGTGCAAGCGACAGTTCATCGCTGCTGGACGGTCATGAGACACCTCGACCAAATTCAGGTAAACTTCAAACGAAACTAAAATAAACATACGAACGTTCGTTCTGTTCGAAATTTGAAATAGTACTTAAGAAATGTAAGTTTTGTTCACGTGAAAACACTTACGATGGAAAAAATAAAAATTCGAGTTCTATTTTGACGCGGTTTATACCGGTGACTATTTGACTTTTTACCTATCTTGTTTATTGCGTCCGTCAACGTTTTCACCTCGGAGATTTGTCAAACACACCTATAGAATACACAAACGAATAGACTTCAATTGTAAAATAAGTCACTGTGTGTCACGAGTGCGCTCGCGCTGTGGCGCTATATCTTCTTTTTTTTTTAATCCTCTAGTATACATTATCGCATATGTAATATATATTTATTTGCGACTCAATGTTAATTAATTCTTGCTCTGAAGCTTCGCGTACATTCGTGACTAGATATATATACTATTCGCTATTCGTCAAAATCGTAACTAAATGCTTCATTTGGTTCGGATCTATGACCCATGTAGAAGAAAAATTATGTCCATCGATGCATGAAACCTCCTATCTTCGTTGCAGGAAGGAAAAAAAAAGTATCGACTACTTTTGTAGCGAGCGATCCCAAGATAAAACATTGCAAATTGCAATTAATGAATTACTCGCACAATAAGTTTGTCACAATAATTCTTCCATTTCATATTTCTTCTTGCCTTTTTGACAGATTCGAGTATGACAAGACTCTCATGGGAAGAGTGACAAAGTAACGGCGATTGAAAAATCAGAGCATAGAGCAATCGGCTAAAAATGAGTTCTCCAGGCACAATTCGGTCGATAGACACGATCGACGATGCTGCTGTTCCAAGAGCCACGGAGGTTGCGGCTAAACCAAAAAATTGGGTTCAATTTGAGGAGGAAACACCTGTGGCCAAGGTGTCTTTTTCATTGACAGAGGAAAATGCGACGATAGATTCACCAGTGATGAAAGAGCAGAAAAAATTTACTTCGCCAACAGCCATAATCAAGCCAGATTCGATAGCGGTTAGCGTTGAAAAAATCATTAAAGCTACGGAGAAACAGGAAGCCGTCGATTGTCGTGGCAAGGACGAGTATAGCGGGGCAGTTATTGCCACGGAATCCGTCCAAATAAATCTTGATCGATCGGGCCTCAATCGTTCGGTATCCTCTGAAAGCCCGGAAATGAACGTGCCTTCCGATATACACGTTTCCGATCCAAAAAGCGCGTCACTCAAGACTATCGATCTTCGCGATATTTCGAACGGCAGAAACAATGTTACCAATGTCATATCAACGCCGATCGGCAATATCAGGCAAGGCTTTGCCAATGGCGATACCATTGTCACGCTTTTGCCCATTAATACTCGATGGCCTTGGATAACACCAGCGAAATTTAGGCCAGAGCTTGTGCCTGAAGAGCTCATGGCTCAGGGACTCACGGTAAGTCGAAATTAAGATAACTGTAAACATTGCTGATCTTGCTTTTCGATCTTCTGTTCAGAAGTTAAATGGTTAATGTCCTTGAAACTAATCAGCGTTATGGCTCTGGTCTTTTTCGCAACTAATTTGCTCTTTGTAATCATGGTAATATCATGAAGTCCTAGAATATCTATCGAACATTAAAATGAGATCTCACTTGTCTGAATGGAACCAAAATTTGGCTAAAATCCGTATATTTAATACGACGAGATGCAAATTCCTTGAATTGATATTTCGAAGGGCCATTTGCACAACTGCATGTGTTCTTAATATTGAAAAATACCCTACACGCAACAATTGAGGTGGCAAGAAAAATGTCCAAATTTTTCGGTGATTTTCGACAGGCTGTATTTCAGTGAAAAATGGTCGTATCGAGGTAATAAAAAAAGGATTTTGAAGCTCCAAGATTCTAGTTATCAGATCTTTTGGTCGAACATCTTTAGCAATTTTTAGGAGCTACGGTTCTTACGAAATTTTAAGAAATGGCGCGAAAGAAAATTTTTGCAAATTTTTTTCACTTTATGTTTTGGTCAAAGGGCGCGAAAGATTTTTTTTCAGCTAAACCAATATATGGATCAGGTAGCCTATTTATCCAGCTTCAATTTCCGTTTTTTGTTTTTTATTTACGTCGATTTCTCGCGGAGATATCCTACTTTGAATGAAAAAGGATCCTTTTGTCTTCAACCACTGATATCTCAGCAACCAATGGTCGTATATAAATTAATCGGACAGTTCCGGTAACTGGAATAAATTTTCTACAAGATTCCTTCAAGAATTTTGGGATTTTTTTTTCTAGCCTCAATATTCAATTGAAAAAAGTACAAAAAAGTGACTTTTTCCCTTGTTTTGGTAAATCGACTGCAGTGTTGCTAATAAGGATGGAAAGGCTAATGTTTTAAAGAATTTTTACAGCTGTACCCCCAATAACTCTGTACATTTGCAGATCGATCCATTGAACGGTTTTTCTAGACTGATTGATCAAAATTTCCCAAAAAAATTAAAGGAGCAAAGTTTTCCTAAACATCGGGTAATGAAAACATGGATTTTTTTCGACTCTTTTGACTATTCTACATCTCCTATGGGTTAAATTTGAAAAAATAAAATAAAAAATGTTCAACATTTTTTTTTTTTTTTCTTCAAATTTAACCGATAGCAGATGCACAATGGTAAAGAAAGAAAAAAAAATATTTTTTCCATTTTTAAGAAGATTACCCGATGTGTAGAAAGAAAAACCTTTCTCCTTTAATTTTTTTTTTTTGAAATTTTGATCAATCGGTCTGGAAAAATCGTTCAATGGATCGATCTGGAAACTTACAGGGCTATTGGGGGTACATTGAGCTGTAATAAATTTCGGAAAACATTACGTGGCCTTTCCACATAGCCTTTCCATAAAAAACAAAAATTCCAAAAATTAAAAAAAAAAAACAAAATTTTTTTGAATTTTTTTTCATTTTAACCCATAACAGATGTAGAATTGTAAAAAGAAGTCGAAACAAAATCAATATTTCGACTTTTAAGAAGACTTTTAAGAAGAACCCAATGTTCAGAAACAAAAACCTTACTCCTTTAATGTTTTTGGAAATTTTGACTAATCGGTCTGGAAAAACCGTTCAATCGATCGATCTGCAAATTTATAGGGTTAGTTGAGGTACATTGAACTGAAAAAATTCCTTAAAATCTTAGCCTTCCCATCAATATTAGCAAAGCTGCAGTCGATTTACCAAAACAAGGGAAAAAGTCACTTTTTTGTACTGTTTTCAACTGAGTATTGAGGGCAGAAAAAAAAATTTCCCAAAACTCTTGACGGAACCTTGTAGGAAGTTTATTCCAGTTTTCGAAACTGCCTGATTCATTTCTGTACGACCATTGGTTGCTGAGATATCAGTGGTTAAAGTCAAAAGGATCCTTTTTCATTCAAAGTCGGATATCTCCGCAAAAAATCAACGTAGAGAAAAAATAAAAAAAAGGAAATTGAAGCTGGATAAACAGGCTACTTGGTCCATGCATTGGTTTAGTTGGAAAAAATTCGTCCGCGCCCGTGGACCAAACGACAAAATGAAAAAATTGTCAAAAATTTTCTTTCGCGCCATTTCTTAAAATTTCGTAAGAAGCGTAGCTCCTAAAAATGTTTTACCGAAGGATCTGAAAACTAGAATCTTAGAGCTTTAAAATCTTATTTGTATGACCTTGATATGACCATTTTTCATTGAAATACAGCCTGTCGAAAATCACCAAAAAATTTGGAAATTTTTCTTGATCCCTTGGGTGTTGCGCGTAGTGTATAAGCATCGTGCTAGCAGTGATAATGATTGTTGAGAAAAATAGTACGATTATTCCTAAAAAAACTTCATTGTCATAATCATAATCCTTTCAAGACCCATGATGGTCACGCCTACAAGTTAAAAAAAATGCTGAAATCGTTTCTGCAATCTGTTCATCATCGTTGCATTTTATGATAGAAAGAAATGACAGAATTGTAGAAGACAAGTAAAAGTAAAATATTGAAGTAACATTGTTCATGTACAGTAAAATCTCGCTCATCGGACCTTTAAATAATCAATCAATAATCAATCATCCGCTTAATCTGTGCATTTAAAACATTCGTGATATTAATTTGCATTCATTCTACATTAACCAAGGTTTATCCTTGAATTAAACGTATAATTTAAAAAGGCTACATTCTACAGATATAATGGAAAAGTACAATTTTTGTTGTTTTCGACCCTTTTTGCCCTTTGGCCTTTGGAATTTCAAGTCACTCATACGGTTTTCGTATTCTCCGACGAATTATCGCTCGAATAAGCCCTTGAAATTTCATTTAAATGGAAAGGAAAATGTTGCGACTCTTAGAAGGCATACCTTTTCAGATCGATTTTTCGGGATGTTTAAAGTTTACTCGTAGCCATAATAATTCTGATATCAGGATCATTCTAACGGCATTTGCTAAGTCCAAGCGAGTCATGTATCTTGAACGATACATCGATTTTACGAAGTGTTTTGACAATCTTTCGAAAATCTCTTCGAAGCTCTTTTGTTATTAACTTGATCGAGGTGTTAAAGTAGTGGGTAATAGCAAGTTCAGCACTGAATACGAATGAGCTATTAAAAAACCCTAATGTCTTTGAGAAGACGATTAAATAATGAAAAGTATTTTATTAAATAATGTAAAATAATATTTTTCATATTATTCGAGAAACGTTCTCTCCATATTTACCAAGAATAAATAAGGTTTTATTGTATAGTCCGAACTCCTGTTGCAAAAACATAAGATCGACGGAAAAAACTAATATGCAACAAAAATAATAACCCACGAATGATGAACTTGCGTGTACAATATTTCAACAAGTAAATGTACTTTTTTTCCAGCTAACAGTCGAAGATTACGTACACATTATGGAATTGCTGGTGAATGATGTGCGTTTCAACATGTACAATATTTGTTACAAGAGAATCCTCGTATTATGGATATTCACAGCGTTTGTGATACTCCTTGGACTTTTGTTCTCTGGCGTAACCGGACTAACACTATTCGGTCTCGGTATAATGTGGCTGATTCTGAACGCGGCAGCTATATTTCTCTGCATGTTCATTAAAATAAAGCTCAATCATAATTTAGAAAAGTGCATGGCACAGGTGAACAAGCACTTGTTGCGTCACAAAATTATACTCGGTCTCGATGATCGAGGTAAAATATCGTGCCACAAAGTCAACCTTTGCTTCATATATTTCGATACAACAGATTGCGTCGTAAGTCAAAATCATATACACCCTTTTTATATTAAGGGGAGATATACACCTGGGAGCCGGAAAAAGGTCATTTTGTGCATTTTTTTTTAAGGAAAGCTATTTGAAATTTCGGATTGGTAGTTTTTTTTATCTAAAAGTATACACATTCAGAAATATGTTGATTTTTTTTTTTAAACAAATAAAAAATTGACGAGGTTGTTGCATAATCTTCGGAGCGCCTTAAAAAAATCCGGGTAAAATCCGGGTAACAATATCGCTTTATGACAAAATTGCGGACGTTTGAACATAACATAGCGATTTTTCGATCAAAAATTAGTTCTTATTTTGCCTATAAAACAAAAAGTAAACAACGAAAAAAAACCTATGACAAGTACGAGCTAATGATGTATCGAATAACCACAAAAAATTCAAGACAATCGGTTCATTGGTTTTCGAGAAATTTTGGGTACCGATTTAAAAAACGTGGTTTTGAGAAAAACGTGTTTCAACATTTGGGACTGAATAAATCACGCGGGGTGGCACGACGCGCTCTCGGAGACGGTTCACTCTCTCGGCTGTAACCTTGAGACCTCAAGCTTCAAGAAAATGCAAAAAGAAATCGATTTTTTTGACCATGCTAGGTGTATATCTCTCCTTAATCTGAAGAACAAAAAAATAAACCATAACTGTTTATCAACTTTTTTAAACGTCCGTAAACAGACAAAGCTTCAAGAGGTGATTGAACGAGAGGAACGTGAAGGCCGAGTTCTCAGTGGCAACGAGACCACTTCGTCACGACGACGACAAGAATTGCAACAGAGAATGGACATTGACGATAGCGATATTGTTATTCAGGGAAGTTCCACGACGAGATTGTCGCGCAAACAGGTAAGTGCACAGTAGCTTGATTACAGAAATTCTTCTTCCTCGATATCTATCTTCTGCAATTCTATCGAGTTTTTTTTTAGCCTCACTCGTAACAATGCAATTTACATTCTGGTTGAGTAGTTGTTCCGTTACACTTTTTCCAAGACTCAAATGTTCTTCAGTTATGCTCCAAAAATATTTTTTTCGCTCGAATTGCTGGCTTGTACGAACAACTGAATTTTCATTGGTTTTCATGTTGACCGGGCTAAATTTCCAATTATTCTTTTTTTTCATCGTAAAAAAAAATCGTAATTTAGGGTAAGAACGAACAAGTATTATGCCGATATATACAACGCTGGGGCAAGGATTACCTCCGACGACGCTTGGACTGGACGGTCGACGATGAGGGCGGAAATCCATCTTGTCCTCGTCATCTAGCGTCGTCACTCTGTCCTTGTCAATACATTGAGGAATGGTTGCGCAATAAACCGCGCGTACAGGGACGTGACTTTTGTCCGGCATGGACCAGCTTTCTCAGAGATCGTGGTTTTTGACGGCACTACAAAAAAATTTCTAAAGATTGGGGGAAAAAAATATCGCTACGTCGATGCGCTGATTTAACTTTATATCGTATTTTTCGGATCAACCTTTTACACTCCATGCACCACCCAAACGCTCGTTCGTCAAGTGTTTGTTCTTTTAATTTTTTTTTTCAACATTCCATATTCGACCAATCTGCGATTGACGCGATAAGCGATAGTTTTACTCGGCGTATAAATAATGTACTTAAATATTCGTGTTTGTTCTTGGGGCAGCGTCTACAGTCATTGAGGACTTTTTGGACTGGTAGACGCGTTGATTAATTTTCGGAGCAATT
Organism: Alloplasta piceator; assembly: GCA_946863875.1. Taxonomy (NCBI): domain Eukaryota; kingdom Metazoa; phylum Arthropoda; class Insecta; order Hymenoptera; family Ichneumonidae; genus Alloplasta; species Alloplasta piceator. The sequence continues at coordinate 19,065,610 of OX333078.1, forward strand.
ATTTTCGTTACCTTAAATACTCTAGATATTAGATCGATTGACAAAATTTTACAATTCTGACAAACTTTTCTAGTATAGTGTGAGTGAAAATTTTTAAATTCAATTAATCACGAGTGCACTTGTTTTTCTTTAATTTTATCAACTTGCAGTTCATGTTTTACGTTTTTATTTGTATAAGCCAGTGCTTTTACGAGTACTAATAATAGTCTTGTATGCTTCAGCGCTTACCTACCCGGCTTGGCTCTTTAAATGTGCACAAAAGTTCGCTCATTTTCCACCTTTTTCCCAATATACTTAATTCTTTTCTTTTATACTAACTAATCGCTTATTTTCTATTAACTTTCTTCAGTCTCCAAGTCCCTCAAATGGTTTTCTCGTTGTTGAACACGGTGATGGTGTGTTGGCAGGAGCGGGCGGAGTTGGTGTTGCTGAGGTACGCTTCGAGATGGGCGCGTCATTTCGTGCGTCACAGGCTCGACCTGGTAATAGACTCGCAGGAGCGCATTAGAGGGAACACCGGTGTACAATCGGTTACACCCCGCCACTGCGTATCTGCCCATTGTCCTTGTCAATATATCGAGGATCATCTTAAACACAAGCCCAAAGGCAAGTTGACAATACGTGAATTTTTCACAACACCGAATTTCGGTTTCAAGTAAAATTGAAAAAAAAGAAAAGAATTCATTGCCCCAGCATGAAAAAAATAAACTTATATTCGATTTGCGATCAGAATCTCTGCCACGCATTTTCAGGGGAAAGTTTTTGGAAATTTGTATGCTTTTGGCAGCAATCAATTTTAAGATACTCCTGGATTTACAAAAATGTAACTGGTAAACTTACCATCCACGTTTTCTTTTATCGGTAAAAAATCAAGTTTTTTTTCTTTCAACGTTATTATAATTGGGGATAGCGTTGTTAGAAATCCAGCGATATGGAAACAGTTATGGGATGATTAAAAACAATTAATCGCTTCGAAATATTACACACACACATACACATTGTCTACGTGTCTATTGTCATGTCTTTTCTTTTAAATCTTTACTGCATAGAGCTTAAAATAATCAAGATTTTTGACGTTTCCAAATGGTACAGTGCATTCTGGTGGTGGACTAGCGTTCTTCTTTCGGCTTTTATATTTGTACTATAAAATGATTTAATGATTTTTCACTCGATCAAAAGCTTCGTAGACGATTTTTAGGTTTTTGTTGTCACCCAAAAGGATACGTTCTCACGAGAGTGCAGCACTGGCTTATATTATTATGAACGTGTTATCTAAAAAAAACCACTTCATTGGTTCCTGTAAAAACTAGTTGAGAAAATATCTATACTTTTTTTGTTAATTTTAAATTATATCACGATGTAGTTTTCTACAATGGCAAATAATTTGGCAAGTGAATTTGCGATAATGATGACGTTAATTTTACGCTTCGAACAACGCATAATATGCAAAAATGTACTGTTTATTTTTCGACGTATATTCAGAAAAGAAGATTCTTTACAAGCATTTTCAATCATCTCACAAAAATGAAAAATCTGTTGCCGGATGACGAATAGTTTGCACCGCCGAAGAACACAAGAAAACGAAGCACTTTGACTACAGCAAAAAATTATTTATCTTGGGTGTATGTGTGAGTTTGTGTGCGCGCGTATGTGTGTTTAATTAATTTCTTTTCATACCAATTCCGTCCTAAGATGAAATTGAAAATTTCATTAAAAAAGAGAGAAAAGAAACATTGTCGTCATTAATATATATATATATATATATATATATATATATATATACACATATATATATGTGGGTCACTCTTGTAGTCTGTACTTATTGTGTACTTATGAGCAATGATTTATAATGGAAATATTGCAGAGAATATGAAGACAAAAAATAAACGCGTCAATGATTGTGGTATTGAATATATCAAAAGGTAAAGCACAAAATTTGATCACGTCCGATCGATATGAATTGTCGACTATCAATGTTATAATTTTACAACACATAAATGCATATATAAATATATTTTTTTATGTATACACACGATATGTATTTCTGTTAAAAAAATTTATTAAACGAAGATCTATTAATTTTAACCTTGCACGCGATTTTTTCTATAGAGACCACTGGAAAAAGATCCAATCATGTTGCAATGAAAAATTATATTTATTAATTTATGTAAGCATTTTTAAACGCAATGTCACTAACAATATTGATGATACTTGCATGCAGCTGGACAAAATATGGAACAAATTTCGGTGCTATCTCATAGGCACACTTTGAACACTTAAGATTCGTTCATTATCACTCGATGTGTAAGTATATACGATTTTAAACCATTTCGGAGACTTTTGCGTTCAATCATTCTCATTCACTGTCTGGCATATTTCATTGGGTATACAAATAATTAATCATAATATATCTGCAATGTATTGATTGTACGTAGTGGAGCAAAATATTTGGAATTTCTCAACTAACTTAGAAATTAACGACTTCATTATTTTAAGTTTCTTTTGACACAATGATAATAAATTTGTATGCAAATTTTTCAGGCTATCCACCGGGTTTCACATGGTGCGCTTATCTCAGTGATCCTGCTATTCGTTACAATCCAACAACGTCTCTCTAATTATAGTCAAGAGAGATTATATTCTTGGCATTCTCAATTTCCTTGTTCTCGTTGTTGTGATTCGGTGGTACATCGTTTTTCGTATTTTATCTTACTCGCGCAAAATTTACACGGTTAAAATAATTTTTTTCTTTATACTTTTACAGTATTCTGTGTGTACGATACATTTTTTTATGTCCACTGTGTATGAAGTATTCTTTCACCAAACGCGTTTTCGTGGTACTTGGATAATTTTTGTCCAGAATGTGTGAATATTGATGCAAACGTTTTCATAAATGTGTTGTCCGTCTATATAAAAAATGTTCCATCCCATTTATGAAATTTTTCTCAGGATTCAAACAAAAATTGTGCCTTCATAGATTCGAGATCGGTTTTCTGTATTTTTGAATGTGCCTTTGAATTAGGATTTCACGAAAAACGTTAGAACCGTTGCAAATTAATTATATTCGAAGAATACGAGCATATCACAAAGTTATATACGCCGTTTCAGGCATTACTGTTAAACGTGGATAAATATAATTCTTGGTTTTAGTTTTCAGGATATACCTGAGAAGATCCATGTCACTTCCGCCAGTAAACAAAAAAATTTCACAAATAATTTTGAAAAATCGAGTTACTTTATTGAAAAATATTCACCTAGTGGCGAAATTTTTTTAAAAAATTTTGATTTTTTTTCTCGTTGATTACAATTTTTTAACATTTTTCCATTAAAATGGCTGGATCTGACGCATTTACATTTACATTTACATGTAAAAAAACCGAAACGGAAAATCTGCGACTTTTTATGGCCTTCCAGAAAAAAAATTAATTTAGATTTTATTGAGCAAGTTGAACGTCCGTCCGTTTCAGGGCAAAATATGAAAAAATATTTTTTTTCTGAAAGACCCTCGTTATTTTATTTCAAAAATTTTCCCCGAATTGTGAACACGAAAAACGGATTTTAGGTATTTTTGGTTATATTATGGGATTCTCAATCAGTAATATGTAATTTTGCCGATTTTATTAATAGCTTTTTTTCAGTTCGATTTTTTATTTCATGTGCTCCAGTCGTTTTACGCGATTCAACGAGCATTAATTTTTCCCCTTCAAATTGCGTCATAGTTCCGAAACTAAGGTACGAATGGAAAACTATTCGTTTTTTTTTTCGTTCATTTATCATCAGGCAGTGGTGAAATTAAAGAGCTTCGGATATCGTAGTATCTCTGTATCCACGATAGCGTTTTTCATAAGTCTGGTGTTATTCAAAATTATGTTCCACATATATCATATGTATTTCAAAAACCGGGTAAACTTATATAGCGAGTGCTCCACAATCTTCAATCGAATATTAATAATAAAAAAAAATAGCTGTTACTTCACGGTGTTTAGGAATCCCATAATATAAAAAATACCAAAAATTCCTTTTTCGTATTCACAATTGGGGAAAATTTTAAAAAATAAAATAACGCGTGTCTTTCCTTGAGAAAAAAAATATTTTTGCATATTTTGATCTGAAACGGACGTTCGACTTGATCAATAAAATCTAAATTAATTTTTTTTCTGGAAGGCCATAAAACGACGCAGATTTTCGTTTTTTACATATGTAAATGCGTCAAACCCTGCCAAAGATACAGCCATTTGAATGGAAAAATGTTGAAACATGGTAATCAACGAGAAAAAACGTCAGACTTTTTTTTTTTAATTTCGACATCCGGTGAATATTTTTCAATAAAGTAACTCGATTTTTCAAAATTATTTGGGGAATTTTTTTTTTTACTGGCGAAAGTGACATGGATCGCCTCACCTGTTGGATGCAAGACACTCAATGTTGTCGTTGAAACTTAGTTTTTGCTACTCACGCAAGCAATTTTTTTCAAAGATGCTTTTTGCCAGCTAAAACTTTTTTATTTCTCCATTTGCAAATGGAGCTTTTTATTCATGAATTTGCATTGAATTTTGCTTTCAAATGTATTTCAACACATTTTGCATCACATTTGCACACGTCTGACCAACAAGCTGCTTGCAATTTTTTAATAAAAAGAAAATGTCAGATAAAATTAATTTTGTGCAATTTTTTTATAATCACGTTTTGGAAGTACGCTGTCCCGATGATTAAAAATCATGTGATATAAAATTAAGCACAAAATATAATATATAGACTTGCACTAGAATAAATAATATACAGCCTTGGTCAAAAGTATTATAGCCAGTTCCTATCCCTCTGGATAACTGTATCTGGCAGATATCCTATGTCTTGAGGGGAGGCTAAAAAAAGAAAGGCGGGGAGGGGGTGTTTAGCCTCACCTCAAAAATGCTTTGCCCCTACCGTCCCAGCCAAAGTTTTATCTGATTTAAATTTCTTGATGATACAATAAAAACCTGAAAAAAATTAGCAACATTCGCATGCTATAATCAACAATTGTCAATAATAATATTGCCCAAAAGTTATTAACAAATTGTTTAAACAAATAATTATTCAACAATTTTCGGTAAGTTTTTTTTTCTTAAACAAATCGAACGCGCTAATTTTTCTGAACTCATATGAATATTTTCAGAATTTTCCCTCTATTTTTGAATTCCCGTTTTGAAATTTTTAGAATAGTTGTATTTATGTATTTTTTGGCCTAGTGTCTTTGAAACTTTTCAAAGATGACTATAAACCTGTGTGTAAAAACATATACAAAATTGCCAATTTTTTGGTTTGTATTTCAGACAATTTTTTATAATATTTCAAAATAGCGAGAAAATTCTGAAAAAATTCATATGCATTCGGAAACATTAACGCATTCGATTTGTTTAAGAAAAAAAAATCTGACTGAAAAATTGTTGAACAATTATTTGTTTTAACTTATTAATAACTTTTGGGCAATATTATTATTGACAATTGTTGTTTATGGCATGCCAAATGGTGCTGAATTTTTTCAGATTTTTATTGTATCACGGAGTACGAAAATTTCAATCAGATAAAATTTTTGGCTAGGACGGTAGGGGCAAAGCATCCTTAAGGGGAGGCTGAAGACCCTCTCTCGCTCTCACACGACCCCTATAAGCTATACCCCTATAACAAAAGCGGAAAGGCAGGGGATGGGGATTAGCCTGGCCCTAACGGGTTAAACGTAGTCAGGAGGCCAAAAAAAGCGATTTTTCAAGAATTTTTGCTAGAAAGACATTTTAATTTATTAAAGAACAAATTTATATACATATTTTTGTAACTTTTAACTTTATTTTTAAATTTCTCTTTGTAAAAAATGATTCTTGAAGCCACAGCATCCGATCTCCGGCAGATCCTCGAAAAAAGACCTCTGGCCGTGAGCTAGATATCTCTGGATTGGAGCATCCAAAATAAAAAAATAATAATAAAGATTTCGCTATTAAAAAGTATGCTCTAGCATTTAATCGAAGGAATAAGTAAAATGTTTATTTTTAACAAAATAGCGGCTTCTCAGAAGAAAGAAAATCGATTTTTGATGAAAATTTTTGCCTTAAATTGTTTATAAAATGGAAAATATATATCAGTAAAAAAAAACTTCGATTAATTACTAAAAAATATATATACATAAAGCTTGTGTAATAATTTGAAACTGATCGGTTATGCTGTTTCTGAGAAATCTTGCTCACCAACTTTATAAACACAGTTTTGAGAAAAACGCGTTCAAGGTTTCAAAAGCACTTTATAGTATGCAATTACGAATTTAGTAATATGCCTATAACTTCGAAAATATTTGTCGGATTGACGTGAAATTTTCTGTGTATATACTTAAATATATGTACATTACCGAAATGAAATTTAAAAAAATCGATTTTTTGAAAATCCTGACTGCGTACAATCCCTTAAGATGCCGGTTAAGTTTGAAGCCGGAAAGTTATCCGCAAAGTTTGCCGGAAAGTTATCCGCAACCTTTTTGTAATATTAATGATTTACAGATATGGTTATTTAGACCGAGAACATCGTTGATAACATGATGGATATATTATTTTTTTTCTATCCTAGAAATATTTTTAACATTCACCAATATATCTGAAAATGTCAGCG